>BQKN01065549.1:93311-108081 GCA_022839385.1 Asparagus kiusianus | reverse complement strand
ATGTTTAAATCCATAGAAATGATAAAACACTATAATATTATACCTTAGCATTAATTGATTTTAATTTAGAAACTTTAATCTTTGATATTAATGAAGCATTGAATGAGTTACATTAAAAAATAATTTAATAACTTTATCCTAATCAAAGAAAAAATCTCCATGGAAGACATAAGAAAAATTAGTAAGTATTCATAAATTCCATATTGTGTTCTTCAAATTAAATATTAATATTATAATCTAAGAGAAATTGGTAATGAATAATGCAGGTATTTAGTTTAGATCTTTATGGAAAATGATAGGGATAGAGTAAAAGTAATATTATTGAAATAACAAAAATTCTTATTGGATGCACATCAGAAGAATTCATTTTAGAGGAAAATAAAGAGATAGCTTCTAATTTATTTAAGTAATAAATTAGGAACACAAATAATTATATATATATGAAATTAATATTTGTTCTCATTGAAATAGAAAAAAAATCAAAGTTTATATTTTGAGCAGTTTATGTTGAACATCATAAGTACATTTGACTTCTTTGTAAAGTTAAATGAGATGATAAAAAATTAACGAGCCCAAGAAAGATAATAGCATAAAAAATACAAAATTAGTCTGATATCACAATTGATGTAGATGATGAAGATAATACTCTAGAATTACCCGAGAAATGATAAATGATAAACCTGAAGAAGGATTGATATTAACTCAATAAAAAAATAGAAGAAATAAAAAACAAAATTTTCTGAATATTTTATAGAATAGTTTAATTATTTTGAGTGAAATTAGGAATCTTTAGAAGGGAGTTTTATGAATTTTTTCAGTACTTTTATATTCTTATGTGGATGTTTTTATCATATAAAAGTATACTAGAGTTAGCATTAATCTTTAATTTATATTTTTTATGAAGTATATCAATTATTAGGAATAAATTTCATATTCTCTTTTGCATCGTTTTAACATACTTTAAATCAATTATTTTGCCATATTGGTTTTAAATATTCACCTTCCTTGTATAACACTATTTTAATATTTTTTTACTTTGCAATGCTATACTTTCTCAAATAAAGCTTAGTTTCATATCGGTGAAAAATAATATGAAAATTTAAATTATTTTTAAATTATATTTGTTTTTTGTCAATTCAAATATCAACATGAAAATTTAAATTGGGTGTATCCTATTTAAACAAACATAAAAAAATAATTGGGATGTAAGAGTTTAAAGAAAAAAACGAGCACAAACTGTCAAAAATACTTAATCATGGTATTAAATCACGTGCATTGCACGTGTGTAAAAACTAGTATCTTTAAAACTCTAATTTTACATAAAAAATTACACAAAATTTTAATAAAAAACAATAATATTATTAATCACTTAAAATTACAGAAATTACAAATAAAAAAATTATAAAAAAGACAGATGATAAAAATAACTTTTTTATTAATAATCGGTAAATTATTTATAAGTATAAATTTATTTCAGAATTCGTCGCATCATAATAGATGAGTACATCCCAACTAGGTTGGCACCTACTTACCTATATCATTATCATTTATAATTATTTTCAAAATAATTCATTACAAAATTTAACTAAGAAATAAAAATTATAATTTGATGAATATTATTTAATCTTTATATCTGTTTGTTAGTCACAATTCTTCAAATTTATCATCAATTCCAACCAACCGATCAATGCCTTGCATTCTCTTTTCATACCTCCACCAATCTTGTAAGCACATCACCGCCTGTATAGTATATGAATCTAACGATGTCCTGTGGTCATCGATCAAACATCCTACTGTGCTGAAAACGGATTCTGAAGCAACCGTCAAAACCTACATTGTTAGTAATTCATGAACCATGGTGGAAAGTATATGATATGAAACTGATCCATATACTCTCCACCATCACAAAATATCTAAATTATTATTTTGACATTTAACTAAAGAAGCAGATAAATATTCATCTATTTTAGAAACTTCCAATGATCATCCAAGTCCAGATTCACCAGTTAGTTTAGCTACCATTGCATACCTATTAAAACTTACACTTTTACCTCGACTTGAGCTAGAAGAAGTCGAAGCTGTAGATTGCTGTGTAACTACATCATGTTTAGCTGCATACTCATCATATAAGATTTGAAAATAATTTCTAATAGTATTATGATGATAAGTAGCAGTAATGATGGATCCATCATCTAAGTCTATAATCTGATTACCATACAAGGATTGTAACAAACTTCGAAGACAAATATCCTTCAATTGTGTCTGGCCTCTGTTGTGTTTATCTAAACATTGTTTGAGGTGGTTGGTGTCGCTCTTATGATGAGCTTGGAAAAGCTTGCTGCACAACGCACATTTAGCCTTCTGGGTGAGGATCCTACAGTGTTCATCCTTGGTGACGTCTATCTTCTCATAAAAATTCCACACATTGGATCTCAGTCTTTTAGGAGCTCTTGGTGTAGAATCATCGTCATTGGATCCAACATCGGTAGGATCGGTAGGAGTAGACCCGATAAGAGGACTCATTTCAAAATCGGGAGATAGGCTTTGCCATTCATAACCAGATCCGGACGCCATTTGATTGAAGAATTAGAGTGTATAAGATATTATTAGAGAGTATAAGAGAGTATACTAGTGTATAAGAGGGTATAAGAGAGTAGAAGAGAGAAGTGAATGAGTTTTGGTGTGAGGAAAATAAATAACCCCCCCTCTATTTACAGAGGCAGCTAGGGAAATGACCAAAAATACCCTCACCAAATGACCGTTTTTTACTGTTTTAAGGGGCAAAACAGTCAAAACAGCCAATTTGACTGTTATGGCTGGCCCGGCCATAAACGGTCACAAATGTGACCGTTTTGGCATAAACGGTCACATTTGTGACCGTTTATGCCGGGTTAGACCGGCCTGGCCCAGCCACAACGATCACATTTGTGCCGAGCTGGGCCGAGCTAGCCTAACCTGACCCGGCTTTTGCCTACAACGGTCACCTTTGGTGACCGTTGCGCCCGGGCCGGGCCCTGCTGGCAGGTCATTTGGACAACCCTAAAATAGGTTATTGCTCAAGAAGAAGGACATTTTTATTATAAAAAAGGTGAGATTATAAACATACATAAAATTAATGAGACTTGAAGCACATATGCTTGACAGGACAGCAACAAATAATCCCTTTTAATTAGAAAAGAAATAAAAATTATAATCAGAAGAGGCTCTCGTATGACCGATCTTCATATCGCCGGCCCATCTCGCAATAATATACGGAAATTACTAATAGTGATCTTAAATGCTAAGATTATTTTCTCAAAACTAAATCCTCAAAAGTACTAATATTTCAACAAGTTCCAACACAAGTCAATCAAAATATTCAGAGAAGAGGATTAACTACGGATTCATATTATCTACATTTTTGATTGCAGAGAATTCTTATAATTGATTATGTTGATCAGTAGTTTTCAATAGTCCAATAATTAAAATTTTCTTTTTCACGTAATTGATATAAAGAATATCATTCATGGAATCCACAGAGTTATCGAGAAGTTATATATGATTATTGAGTTGTAGAGGTTCCTACGATCACGAGTGACCACTCAGTTGTAGGTCAAATTTTAGCAAAAAACTGAGTTAGAAGTCATTTAGTTTTTGCAGGCTAAACTTTGGTCATGAAATCAATTATGGTTCGTATCATCTATCTCCCTCCCCAGAACCATAATATGAGAAAAAGAAAGAGAGGAACTACCCCCAGTTGATTTTGGTTCGTATCAATTCTGTTGCGATCTTTCCTTTACAGAGTGTCGACAATTACTCAAAGCTATCACTATGGGTAAAGAAAACATTCATATCAACATTGTGGTCATTGGGTCACGGAGATCCATGGTGGAACTACCCCCAGTCGATTCTGGCAATTTAGTTTTACCCGAGCGAGACCCTCTAAATGATAGAGGTTGACGAGCTTGGGTAGCTATACAAATTTTGTCATTCATCTGTTTATGACAAGGTTGGTTGGTTGAATGAGATTGATACATTCGCCTTCTCGTTCGGCTATCAACTTGAGGTTCACTCTTCTGACAAGCCTGAGTTTGGTCTGCTTGAACACCCTCTTGAGTTGGTCGAACTCCACATTGAGAACGAGCTTTATTTTCTGATCCTGGTTGGGTGCGGGGATGAAGTTCGTTATTTTGACATACCTTAGCCAATCGACCCTCAACAGACATATTGGCCTCAGGTTGGTCTCATTTTGGTCAATAGTGGAAACCGTCCTATAAGACCAAGGCTTGAGCCTTTCGGCGAGTTTGATTCTTTCGTCGACGTTGTCGTGCACGTCTCAAAAGTGGATCAATAACAGATCCTGCCTCAGTCAAGACTGGGCAAGGTTCAACAATAGTAGTTAGAGTTTGGCTAGGTTGATCAGTAGAAGCTGAAATTCGGTTAGGTTGTTTGACAATCCACTTTTTAGCCTGACTGCTAGTTTTCGGAGCCTCCTCTTTGGGAGGTAAAGATTTCTCCTCAAGACTAACTTGAGTTGAATCATCAGAAGCCACATGGGCTAAAGTCTCATAAGATACTCTACGACACTTTTGTGCCTTCATGGGACTCGAAGTTCCAGAGGAGAGGAACTCCTCATACTTAGATTGGTCGAACTTGATAACAAGAGTTTCGACCTCGGTTCCCACCGCGATCTGATCTGATTGCATCACCACCAGCTTGTTAGAAAGAACGGCTTCTCCCAATGTGATCGCCATCTTCTGTAGGGTCGAAAATTAAAGTTGACTAATTCTTATTTTAAGAATGGGTTCTATCACTTGGCAAGAACCTTTTACATCACTCACTCTCTCGATTACAGAGGAATAGAAGATAAATTTGACTTTTCTTTTATTTAAGGTGGTCTCTAGGTGGCGAGAGGATACTTCACTCGATACTTGAGTCGAGATTGCTTCCCGTTGACGATTAGAAACAGATCGCGAACACTCCTATTGGTTGCTAAATGATTTCCAAAGTGGGATTTTGCCAAAAAGTCCTAAAAAATCCATTCTTCATAGCTGCTTGCGGTGTGTTGGAGATGCACATTATAGTCTACAGTTGCTTTGTCGACGATAGAGGCAAAGTATATGACGATTACGGAGGCTGTCAAGGAGAGATTTGGCTACGAGGACTTTTGGAGGACCTTGGTGTTTTGCAGCGGTCTGTCACCATTCATTGTGATAACATGAGTACTATCTAGTTAGCGAAGAATCAAGTTTTTCATGCAAGGACGAAGCACATTGATGTTCGTTATCTTTTCGTTCGAGATGTTCTTGAAGATGAGAATGTAGAGCTCGTGAAGATCCACATAAAAGACAATCGAGCAGGTATGCTCACGAAGGTGGTCCCGAGCAATAAGTTCGATCATTGTAGAAGTTTATTGTAGATTTTTACTTGTTAAGACCTTTCGAGGCTATTTGGATGAACTACGAACGGCTTGACCTCTTGGGAGAGGGGGTACGTAGGCAATCATATTGGTGCAGCTGAATTTGGAGAGACGACATATTGAAGCTCGTGTTGGCGTCGTCTCGGTTTTGGGAACACTTCGCTAAGGTAGAGAATTGTTGCAAATCTTTTAATTTTTTAGATGAACAGTAACTTAGTGCTACAGCGTTATTGGTCAACCAATGAATAGTACCGATCGACTGATGAAAACCTCTGAAATTATGAAAACTTTCTGCTCAGTCAACTATGAACAGTATTAGTCGATCGATAAGTATCAGTTGACCGATAAGGTCATGTGCATATTTGTGCAAGTTATCAGTCGACCGATGAATAATATCGATCGACCGATGAACAATATCGGTCGACACGTTTTCTAGGGTTTTTTTGAAGAGAGGTGATTAACATAGATTATTTAATTGTTTGAGCACTTTAAGAGGGAGGTTATTATGAGGGAGTAAAAGATCATTGGTTAGGGTTATTTTTGAGTGTTTGTGAGAGTTGTAACCCGTTGTTTTTCTCCTCCATGTAATAAAATCTCCTCATCCTCTTCCTGTGGACGTAGCCAATTGCCGAACCACGTAAATCCCTATGTTTGTGTTTGATTTTGGTCGTTCTCTTTGTGAACGTGCTCGTTGGTGTTCTCTTGTCAGTTGCTTACCAACTCGTGTGATTTGTGCACGCTTACTATTTACGGATACAGATATAGATATGATTTATCTTGATAAGTAAAACACATATCCATATTTGCTAAAACCTGTTAGAAACATGATGCAAGCCTGGAGGGGTGAATAGAATTGCTACAAATTTGTTCAGATAAACAAAGAATATGCAGCGGAAAATACGATACGAAAAAGTTAGATTAACCAACACAGTAACACACGAGATTTTTATAGCGGTTTGGATCTAGATCCTACATCCATTCTTCCTTCTCGTAAAAAGCCTTCTTCAGTACAATCAGAATTATCCCTGAATCATAATCCAATTCAATAGGCTTTACAAACATGACCCTGGAATCTACTCGAAACTAGTCGAGATATCCAACTCCTCACAATGACCAGAAGAAACCTAGCCTTAGTTAGCTACACTCAATTACCCTGGCTTGAGCAGGCCAACCCTCAATTACCTCAGCTGGAGTATGTCGTCAAACTCACAAATTTGAAATATAAAACCAACCCCAAATATTATTAAAGCATAATTAACTTATAGCTCTTTAAATAAATCGCTCTCCAAAACATTAATGTTGAAAATCTGTGAAGATGCAATATTGTAGATGAACACAAAGGGTACTCCTCCTCACTGAAACAGTCTCTCGATGTTGAGTGCAATGAGAAAAAGTTAAACGAGGCTTAGGGAATGAAATTCTAGCCCTCAATCTCTCACAAATTCTAGAATCTGATCTCTCAAACTTAAGTAAATATCCTCTCTATTTCTTATTGTTAATCTCTTCTCGTATCCCTCCTTAAATAGACCTTGATTACTTTGGAAAGATGTCTTCTAATCAGTGTTGAAATAGGAGGTCAAATATGTGATCACGACTGATATTGAATCTGAAAATCTGTTAAAATGTGTCCAAACCATTAATGGTTAAACACGATCATCAATAATTAATGCTAATCATTGATGGTTCTCTATAGTCCACCAATTGTTCAAATTTTGATTTCTAAAATTTATAGATTATTGGCTGTAGTCTATCGATTGTTGAATGGATCATCGATGGTTGACTGTAGTCCATCAATAGTTCAATTTGTTATTATTGAAAAATACAGATTGTTTACTGTAGTCCATCAATGACATATGGACCATTGATGGTTACCTTGTGACTATCAATGTTTAATGGCTGAAATCAACTGTTCGTATTGATTTTTGCATCGTTTTGAGCTGAAACTTTTTCATACCTATTTATTCCTAAAATATGTCATCTCACAAACTTATTAATACCAAATGAGAGCATGTTATTGATCAAACAAGAGATATTGCATGAACATTGTTCTCCCTAAATAAAGTTCTAACAAAACCTGGCATGAATAAGGATATAAATGCTGATATATGCAGATATGCATGTAAATACAAAACAGATGAGAGAAAACCAAATAATATTAAAAGATAGATATCTTATGATACAAGAGAGTTCATTAATATATTTGTTATATCTCAGAAACTAAGATTATATCTTTTACTCATTAAAATAAGTCACAAATCCATTAATTTAAGAATTAAAACAATTGCAACTGTATACAGTGGTAGATCTGGAATTTTTTTTTAAAGGGTGTACAACAAGTGTAAATGGGCTTTTACTTTCCAATTAGGGCTTGTTTGTTTCACCAATTTTATGGAATAGGAATGATATTTGGACCTGACAGTGGCGTTTTAGTAATTAATGGATTCCAAATGAATCCTAATCCTGAGTTTGGTTTAAATTTTTTTTTATAGAATTGCTAATCTATAAAGTGGCTCAAACAGTGTATATTTCAGGAAACCCAAATCCGTTCCATTTGAGAGGAATTGGGCGAGATTTCTAACACCTCTCCTCTTTCTTATTCCGATCCCTAATCTACGAAACCCTAGATCTATTGATCCGTGGTTTCCCCGCTGTTCTTCTCCCGCTACAACGCTCTCTTCTTTGTGCCTCTTCTTCGTGCCTCTTCTCCCGCTGCTCATTGTGGCTTGTGCGTGGTCGTGTCTGGAACTCGAAACCCTAGCTCTGATTGAGCCATGATTTTTTGCAGATTTATATGCCAAATCAGCTTCTCTGATCCCGCCTCTTGTTGAGCCGTGATTTCTTTGATTTGTTTTCCAACTTCTTGTTGGTAGGTTCCTTGGCTTTGGTTGTTGGTGATCCCTTCTCGAACTTGTGTTGGTTTGAGTAGGTTTGTTGGCTATGATGTTGATCCCGGCTTTGGTCGGTTTGTTGCTTGGACGTTAACATTTTTTCCCCTCTACAGCTCAAGGTATATGATTTTCCCCCTCTTTTTTGTTCGCAATAATTTATTATATGGGAATTTTAACAAAGAATATGGATATATTTACTAAATTTCATTTAGTTGTGTGAAATAGAATGCAATTGTTCGCATCGATATTGTTCTATTTAGTTAGTTGTGTGATAAATTTCAGTTATGATTACTAAATTTAAGTTAGTTGTGTGGAAATTTCAGTTATGTTTACTAAATTTCAGTTAGTTGTGTGATAATTCATTATTTGGGAATTTTAACAAAGAATAGTGTTATGTTTACTAAATTTCAGTTAGTTGTGTAAAATAGAATGCATGATATTTGTGTGAATGTGTTGTTCTTGATAATTGTGTTTATTACAAAAGAATGTGAATGCATGAAAAAGAATAGGGTTATATTTACTAAAGAATGGGGTTAAATTCATTACATGAAAAGAACCGGGTAGTAGAATGTGTTGTTATTGATAATTGTGTGAAATCGAATACAACACAAGTTAAAATAAAATTTAGTATAATTAGATTTCTTACGATACAAGGAATAAATATTTGTATCAATTATCTAATTAATTTTCAACTGAAATAAGTAGACAAGATAAGTTGTAAATGTATACTAATTTTAAAACGGATGTAGATGGATATGGAAGATGAAGAAGAATTAAAGAGGATGTGTGCTAATACAGCTGTTTCCGCCGTGGTCACTTTGGTAACATGTATTTTGAGAATGCGTGCTAAGCGCAAGACAATATCAACTTGTACGAAGCAAAAAAAGATCAGAAAAATATATTGTAGAGAGGCTCACTTCAGACGTGTATTAGAGGGCTATCAAGATACAAGACACGTTCAAGTTGAAGTAATGAAAGCAATCGGTTGAAGTAATGAAAGCAAACGGTTTATTAAAAGATACAAGACACGTTCAAGTTAAAATATACAAGATCTTATATTAGAATGAGACCGATGGCCTTTTTTAAACTTGTTGAAGTAATGAAAGCAAACGGTTTATTAAAAGATACAAGACACGTTCAAGTTGAAGAATAGCTTGCTATGTTCATAAGTATTGTGGGGCATAAAACTAAAAATAGAATAAGAAGAACTGAGTTCATAAGATCAGGGGACACAGTTAGCAGGTATTTCAATAAAGTCCTGCAAACAATGAATAAATTACGTGATCGGTACATGAAGCAAGCCCCAAAAGTAGTTCACGTGGAGATTGCAAACAACTCAAATTATTTTCCTTACTTTAAGGTAAATTAAATACATACATCTTAACAATTTTTCAAATAAATTACTTTTTATTGAACTATGTATAATTTATAATTTTTTATAGGACTGCATTGGTTTGATAGATGGCACACACGTCGACACGGTGTTACCTAGTGACCTAGTTGCACGGTTTAGAGGGCGAAAAGGGGTAACCTAAAACAACTTAGCAGCCTGCACCCCTAATAAACTATTTACTTATGTCTTGGCTGGCTGGTAGGGAGCAACAAATGATTATAGGATATTATAAGACGCTCTGTCAAGATCACAGCCTTACGGGCTCCGAGTTTATGATGGTATTCATTCTCACTTATGCACATTTTGAATAATATACTAAATACTTAGCAATAGTTGAGATTTTAAAATACTGTTCAATTAATGTAGGTAAATATTACCTATGTGACGCTGGATACACCACAATGCCAGGCTTTATATCCCCATATCACGATGTACGATATCATTTAAAAGAGCACATCGGTAGGACACCAAAGAATAGGAAAGAGTTGTTTAATTTAAGGTATTCATCTTTAAGATCAAAAATTGAATGCACATTTGGTATATTGAAGAATCAGTTTAAAATTCTAACGGCGAAGCCGAATTATCCATTTCCCACTCAAGTGGACATTGTACTAGCGTGTACTGTGTTGCATAATTTTATTGTCTTGCAGGATCTGGATGATGATATTTTAAATAAAAATGTTGAAATTGATGAAGATACTGGAGAAGAAACAAATAAAGACGATTCAAATATGGTAAATTATACTCAAAGTAGGACACAAAGAGAGGATCAAGATGTAAGAAATGAATGGAAGGAGATGCGAGATCAAATTGCTTGAGCGATGTGGGTGGATTATTGTGCAAAGTATAATGGTGGTAACACAATGGAGAGCGGTTTAACTTAGTGTGTTATTTGTTCTATGGCTATGTAATAACTTGGTAAATTTTAAAATACTGTTCGCATCGATATTGTTTAATGTGTCTTTGCTTGTACCAAAACATTACTATTTTTATCGGTTGCTCTTTTGTTATGTTGTTTGAGAAATATCGTCGTTTCATATATTCCTTGATAAATGCATGCATATCCCATATTGTTTTATATTTCTTTATTATTAATATGGCTAAGCAGTAGACCTCCTGCTGGCTATGACTTTGGGTTTATTGCTCCAAAGTCACACGTGGTTGCTGTGGGTTATTGGCTGTTATTTGGAGCTTGTGTAGCTCCTTGTTCTTTGGGTTTGTGGTTGTTATTTGGAGCTTGTGTAGCTCCAATTGCTTGGGTTTGTTGCTGTTTTGTTCTGAGCTTGTGTATCTCCTATGAATTGGGTTTGCTGCTATTTTGTTTGGAGCTTGTGTAGCTCCTTGCTCTTGGGTTTGTTGCTGTTTTGTTTGGAGCTTATGTAGCTCATTGCCTTTGGGTTTGTAGCTGTTATTTTGAGCTTGTGTAGCTCCTCAATACATCAGGGTTTGTTGCTGTTTTGTTCTGAGCTTGTGTAGCTCATTGCCTTTGGGTTATATGAGGAAACTATTTTGAGCTTGTGTAGCTCTTTGCCTCTGGGTTTGTTGCTGTTTTCGCTGGAGCTTGTGTAGCTCATTGGCTTTGGATTTGTGGCTGAGTTAAGGAGTTTGTGTAGCTCCTTAACTTGGGTTTGTTGCTGTTTTGTTTGGAGCTTGTGTAGCTCATTACCTTTGGGTTTGTTGCTATTTTTGCTGAAGCTTGTGTGGCTTTGTTGCCTTTGGGTTTGTTTGTTGTTTTGTTTTTGAGCTTGTGTAGCTAGCCACTGCTATGTGAGAGCTGTTTTGTTTTTTCTTACCTGTGGGTTTATTGCTGTTTTGTTTTGAGCTTGTGTAGCTCCTTGCAGTTGATATTTGGTAATGATGATGATTAGTGTTTACTGAGAATGCAATCTAACTTACATTGTTTATTATATTCAGATAAGGCAAAAGGTGATGAGATTGCAGCCTACATTGAATTGACAATGTCTAGGTGAGGCAATTCATCCTTATAATGCAATGTGTAATAAATATGTAAGTTATAGGTGAGGTAATCAATTATGACAAGTTGATCTATTACTGAGCCATACAATATCAATTAGAATTTATACCCAATTCCAAAAACAGGTTTCATTACAACCTCGATAGTTTTTGCAAGTACAAGTACACGACATGAAGTTTATAATACTTAAAATAATATAAAAAATTGCTAATAAAATTGCTGCTATTTTCCAAGCTAGTAGTTGATTTTCGACAAGTCTCAATTCTTTCTTCAGCCTCTTTGATTGCAAAATATATTTATCTCCGTACCTATTTTCTTTGATATATTGGCTTCTTTGGTTGCTTATGTCTCCTCTTTCATCAGCCCATTCGAAAAAATAGCATTTTTATTTCGGAATTTTGCATACTCCCAATAACACCTTCCTTTATTTTTACCATTCTTGCACACTTTCATCGGTGTTCAGAGATTACAGACGCAATAAACTTCATAATTTTGGTAGCACTCTTCTGATATCATATTGATGTGTGGGATGCCAATTGCAGACAATGGGAATTTATAAATTGCTGAGAAATGAGAATGCATGGATTAATTTGAGGCATCAAGTTGAATTTATAGCCACTATGACCTTGAACTAGCTGTTGTTACAATGTTATGTCTTTGAATTTTGAAGATGGTGGAAATAGCCGTTGCTACAGTGTTTTTTCTTTGAATTCTAAAGTTGATGGAACTGGCCGTTGCTACAGTGATTTTGTGATGATGAGTGAGCTAGCCGTTGCTACAGTGTTGATCCCTAAAAAAAATTCATTTTGAACCAAACATGGTATTAGGAATTGGAGGGCTTCTATAAAAGTGAGATTCTTTTTTTTCTTTGGGTGAAACAAACATAAAATGCAATAAAAATAGGATTCCATAAAATTAAAACTTGTCTATAAATTTTTTATGGATTAGGTTAGAATCCATAAATAAAATAGGATTCATAATCCTATTCCTAGCCTCTATTGAACCAAACATGCCCTTAGCTACTTCAAATTATTATTAAATTTGTAGTGTTTTGAGGTAGCATGTGGGCATTGAATGTTTTTTTTTTAAATTTATGGGGGCTGGATATAAAAATTACATTACTTAATTTGCAATTTGTAAATGTTTAGGGGTGCAACTGCATCCTCTCGCTAGGCTTTAGATCTGCCCTTGACCCTTGAGTGTACGATCAACATATATTTGAACATTTTAGATTTTGGCCCAGTTATTTCAGTATATAACCATATCCATAAGTATATCCTACCAGTTATAGATTTTAGGGCTTTTTCTTGGAAACACAGTAAAATAGGGTATTTTACATGAACCACCTTTTATTTTCAATTTATACCTAAATCATCTTTAAAGTGAGTTTTTATTCTAATCAACCACCTCAAGGCCAAAATTTTTACTAAAAACACAAAAAATCTCCTAAGACACTCACATTCAAGACAAGTGACTTACTTTGTTAATGTTTAAGTCTAGTTAAGATACAAGTCATATACTTTAAACATAAGGTTATTTTTAGTTTATTAGTGAATGTTTAGTTAGGAGTTCGTTCGTTAGAATAAAAATTCACTTTGAAGGAGTTTTAAGTATAAATCGAAAATAAAAGCTAATTCCTCTAAAATGACCCCATTTTTTAAAGTGATTTATCCTAAATTTTAGTAACTATATTCAAATTTTAATGGATACAAATATAGATATGTACACGGATAACGATATCTTTTTTTGGCACCCTCGGGTGAGAGAGAGAGAGGGGGGGAGAGGAACACGTTAACGACTTATTTACTGCTTCGGGACCCACTGCGGTGAGCATCCGCCATTATCAACGATTCTAGATTGTCTAACGTAGCGTCCCATCTGGAGACGTGATGGGCCCCCATGGAGGAGACTTTTGGGTCGTATTGCTTGTAGAAGATGAATCTCATTACTGCGTAGGTTGAGAACGTCATGTTGTCCTGGCCCACATAAATATCCCGAGGCATCATTTTTCAGTGTTATTTCCAGCTACGGTCGCTAGCTAATTAATAATTTTCTCTTTCTTAAAGAAATTTCAATCTTAGCAAGTAGCATTGTAGCAACATATGAATAAGAGAGTAAGGACAAATTCGTTTTACGCACAAAGCGTGGAGTTATTTCTATATTACACCCAATGGTCAATATTCTAATTAATTATCCGCTACTAAAATTTCCTTCAAATCATATTTTTTGGTTTGAACTTGGTCTCGAATGTTAAGAGAGGGTCATCTTACATCCTAGGTAGTTGATATATCTAGGATGATACTATGTATTCAAATACTGCAATCTTTATGATGATACTCTTTTGTCTTTCTTTTTTCCCCCTTCTTTTTCTTGAAGAAGTTAACAACGGAATATGATATATATTTATTGAAATATTAAAATCATTATTCTTCTTCTTTTTGAGAGAAACGATGGCCGACTATCCCGTGTTCCATCAATAAGAGCCTAACAAAACACCTTAAAAAGGTTACTAAAATCATTCTTCCTTCTGATTCTTGGGCGCTGTTACAGGGACCCCAAATAAGGGACCTAAGGTAGGGACAAGTGAGACGCTCTCCTGGTCGTGTGATGCACTGTTCATGAACAGTGCATCACGCAACCAGGGGGACACTTCACCTGTCCCCACATTGAGTCCCCTATTTGGGGCCCCTGAGGTATTAATCCTGATTCTTTGAGTTTGATTAATTTTTGTTCAACTATTTCTGCATATATGTCTCCGATCACTTATTACCATTTAACTAGTTAAGACCAGTATTTTTCTTCAAATAATTCCAGAATCAAAACAAAGACGTCACTCGTGCAAGTAACAATTCTTCGTGTGGAAAGTATAAATAATCAAAATGAGGGGAAATAAGTCAAATAGATCCCTTGCCTCTGAGACGTAAGAGATAAATAACTGAGAGTAAAAGGCTTTGGCCCACAATAAGAAATCATCAGACGATTGGGCCTCTTCACAGAATGTAGCGTGAGCCTGAAAAGAGTTTTTGCGACACAGACGCCCCCAACCCATATAAATCGAATTTATCCACGATAAAGGGTATACACGCGTTTCTTTGGTATAAAGCGTTACCACCTTG
>BQKN01065549.1:58504-77906 GCA_022839385.1 Asparagus kiusianus | reverse complement strand
AAGAAGATTAATGGAATCATCAATGAAGACAACTTTTGCGGAAAACACAACCATCTCCCAATCAAAGTTTTCACTTAAAATCCAAAAATACCCTTAAAACTCACATTCAAGACACATGACTCACTTAGTTAATGTTTAGGTCTACTTAGGATACATGTGACATATTTTAAGCATGCATTTTTAATGTTATTTCTAGTTTTTAGTAAAGTTTTGGCTAGGAGGTGGTTGATTGAAACAAAAATCCACTTTGAAGGTGGTTTACATATAATTATAAACTGAAAATGGAAGTTGGTTTTTTGTGAAATGAACCTATTTTAAGGTGGTTTCCAGGAATTACTATTAAAAAACCTAACAATCTTATTTTCCAACAGAACGACTACAAAATTTTCTGTTGCCTTGACTAATAACCAATAGAAATTGATCAAACGAACGCCAACAAGGTAACTAGTTAAATAAGCCGTTTCAGTACATACTTAACAACAGCTCACACAAATAAATAATTGAACTCATAAATTTGGTAGCAATGTATTAAAACATTTAATAGTACCAAAATGTTGCATATTATTCAGTCTGAAGGAACAAGAAGTTGGTGTATCCACATATAAGAGAAAGCATAATAGCCCAAACACACCCTACTGTCCTTTATACACTGCAGTGAAATGACTATTATACTGCTTGCAGTTACGATGCTAAATATATGTAAATAGTAATATAACAGGAAAAAAAACATAGACCAAACTTACCCTATAGTTCTTTGTAAACTCCAGTAAAATTGAACCATCAATTCTTGTCATCCTTCACTTCATCAGAGTCTGAGTCGCTTGCATTATAGCCTGAAGAGAACAAGTAAATTAGCCACCAGTAATCAGAGGTACCTTGTTCTGTTCTATTTACTAGTAACAAATTTGTGATTCAACTAAGAAGGAGAGAGGGTGGATGGAGGCAGAAATCTAACCTGGACGCTTTTCACTGACTTTCCATGCTGAGGGTCTATATTTTGATGCTTTGCTAATCCAAGCCTTCGCCTGAATGTCAAAAATAAACTCCTTAGCTCAAAATAACCAAAAATTAATTGGAGGAAATTGCAGCCACTAAAGAGCAAAAGAAGAAACCATAATAAAAGGAGGGGAAAAAACCATAACAGATACGTCACAAAGACAATTTAAAGTGTTTTAATACCATATATATAAGAGATTCTTTTGATATAGATACTATTAGAGATACATCTCAATCAATCTCAGATTCACAAGAATCTCCCAAAATTTATGGCAATCAAATTATTAAGGAAAGATTGAACAACAAGAAAAAACCTAGTGATAATAGATTGGAGAGCAGGAAACAACCTATTGAGCAAAAAACAACATATTTATATACATTGCAATGAATCAATTACAAAATCTATATAAAGTAACTATCTTTTCTTGTTGTACAATCTAGTTTCTTACACTCCAATATTTCATCAATAGGTTGTTTCTTACTCTCCACTCTTTTCTCACTAGGCTGTTTCTTGTTGTCCAATCTTTCCTCAATAATTTGATTGTGATAATTTTTGGTAGATACTTATGAATCGGAGATTGACTGAGATGTATCTCTAATACGTCCCCTCAAGCTCAATGCCGGTTAGACAACATTAAACTTGCTACGCAACTCTATGGAATGTTTTCGAGGTAAGGCTTTGGTAAGTGCGTCAGCACGCTGATCACGGGTGGAAATATAGGAGACAACATGTTGCTTGGAAGCCACACACTCAAGAACAAAATGAAAGTTAATCTCAGTGTGTTTTGTGTGATGAAACACTGGATTGGCAGCGAAATGACGCAATAAGTCTGACCTTTTGACATTTTGTTGCTTCAAAGACATATAGAACGTTACTTTAATAGAAAAATTTAAATGTTTCACTCGGATTGGGTGTGGTATCAGCCTCTTCATCGCCATCTTGATTTTCAAGGAATTCTTCATCGTGTCTCATGTCCACACACTCCGGAACAAAACGGAGCAATAGAAAGAAAACATCATCACATTGTTAAAACAATCCTTGCTCTTCTCACATATACGTCTGTACTATCACATTATTGGGATGAGGCGACTCTAATAGTCATCTTCATCTTCTTAATAAATCATCTTCCAACACTACCACTGAAAAATGATACCCCACTTCATAAATTATTCAATCTTACACCTGATTACACATTTATAAGTGTTTTTGAAGGTGCATGCTATCTATGGTTGCATCCCTACTCTCAACATAAACTTGATTCATGTTCTGAACGTTTTGTGCTCATAAGTTACAGTACTAGTTACAATGGTTACTGTTGTCTACATGTGTCATTCGGACGTATGCATGCCTCTCACTATGTTATTTTTGATGATTTGTTTTGCATTTGCAACTTCGGGGCTTGCATCTACAGCTATTCTCTAGTGCACCTCTTCCAGACATCGGGATACTTGTTCCTGGACCAAGCTTACCTACTGCACCTGGTGACAACGGTCTATCACCTGTGGGTCTCTTCCATTCAATCACCTGCTGTACTAATAAGAACTACCTCACTAGCTTCCCCAATGTCCTCTACAACAAATTCTACATTCCCAAGTTCGTCACTGTCATTATCTCACATTCTTCCTACACCTACTAGTGACAGCTCTTCGGCAACCCCGGCTACACCTCCAGGCCCTAGTAACAGGGCATCGGACTCAGCCTCGAATGCTACTCCGGCCTCCTCTCCATTAATCCACGCTCGGTTACTGACTGATACCTATGCAATTGTTGAGTCAATACTTGAGCTCTCTTAATAGTGTACTAGCACTCACTGCTTGACTATAACTCTTCTTGTGACAGTTCTCCATGCCCACATGCTTCAAACAAGCACCTAAGGATCTGACTTGGCGTGCTGTCATAGCACTCGAGTTTGATGCTTATTTATGCAATAGTACTTGGTCATTAGTTCCTTGACAGCCTCATCTGAACATAGTGGGTTGTAAATGGATTTTCAAGTCAAAGCATCGGACTCAGCCTCGAATGCTACTTATCTGGCCTCCTCTCCATTAATCCACGCTCGGTTACTGACTGATACCTATGCAATTGTTGAGTCAATACTTGAGCTCTCTCAATAGTGTACTAGCACTCACTGCTTGCCTACAACTCTTCTTGTGACAGTTCTCCATGAGCCCACATGCTACAAACAGGCCCTGGTAACACGGCATCGGGCTCAGCCTCAAATGCTACTTCTCCGGCCTCCTCTCCATTAATCCACGCTCGGTTACTGACTGATAGCTATGCAATTGTTGAGTCAATACTTGAGCTCTCTCAATAGTGTACTAGCACTCACTGCTTGCCTACAACTCTTCTTATGACAGTTCTCCATGAGCCCACATGCTTCAAACAAGCACGTAAGGATCCGACTTGGCGTGCTGTCATAGCACTCGAGTTTGATGCTTATCTATGCAATAGTACTTGGTCATTAGTTCCTTGACAACCTCATCTGAACATAATGGGTTGTAAATGGATTTTCAAGTCAAAGCATCGGGCAAATATTTCGACAGTCTAAGTACATCGCAAACATCCTTCATCATCCAAGATGACCAAAACACGTCCGCAATGATGAAAACTACTACATTTGACGAAACTCATTCCTCCTCACCTCTTGCTTCTCTAACTCTATATCAAAGTATTGTTGGTGCCCTACAATACGTAATGATCACTTAGCCATATATCTTCTTTTGCTGTAAATTGTGTGCCAGCATATGCACTCTAATAGAGCATCATTGGTTCTTTGTCAAACATGCATCCTACATTATCTTCAAGGACACCTATCCAAGGTCTACAATTGTATCACGACTCACTGAGGCATCTTCATGCCTTTAGTGACACTGACCGGGCTACAAGTAGCCAAGATTGTTGCTCTACTAGTGGGTTTGCGATCTTTCACGCGCAGTCTCATCTCTTAAGAGTTTTATGAAGCAAGCCACTATTGCACGCTCTAGTAGTGAGGCAGAGTACAAGGTTGTTGCTAATGCTACCACAGAGCTTATTTGGCTTTAGGCTCTACTAAATGAACATCCTTACTAAAAGAAGTGCGTATTCCCTCAACAACAACGGTGTTATAGTGTGACAATATTAGCGTGACATATTTCACTGCCAATCAAGTGTTTCATGCTCGCACAGAACACATTGAGCTCGACTTTCATTTTGTTTGTAAGCATGCAGCATCCAAGCAACTTATTGTTTTCTATATTTTCAATATTTCCACTCGTTATTAGCGTGCTGACGCACTTTACCAAACCTTCACCTCAACAACGTTTCACAGATTTGTGTGACAAGCGCAACATCATCCAACCAACATTGAATAGAAGGAGCGTATAAGAGATACATCTCAATCAATTTTAGATTCACAAGAATCTCCTAAAGATTATGACAATCAAATTATTGAGAAAAGATCTAACAAAAGAAACAACCTAGTGAGAAAAATTGGAGAGCAAAAAAACCTATTAATGAAAAATTAAAGAGCAAGAAACTAGACTACAAAACAAGAAAACGTAGTTACCTTGTATAGATTTGTAATTGATTGTAATTGATTCATTTGAAATGTATATAAATATGTACTCTATATGTTTGGGAGAGTGTGAGATTCGCCAAATTATCTCTCTTCTCTACTATCCTATCTAACTTATTAGACACAACCGCAATAGCAACAAAGCTTTTGAAGTCGGTTACATGAATCCTACAATTTTGGGGTTGGCTACATGAATCCTAATCTTTTATTCATTTTTGTAACTCTTCATTAAGTTATCTATTATGATATCATTCGTAACTGTTTCTAACTAGAGTTATTTAGGTCTATCTATAGTCCTTAACCCATTAGCTAGAATCTTATCGCTTCTCCTAACAGTTGCTTCTAGCGGCCTACATTGTACTCAACCAAATCATCTGAATTGATTCATTTATACGTGACAAAAGTTACGTCTATTCTCCTATGAATAAACCAATTTCTTATCTTACTTTTAGTGTCTATCCACAAGATCATTGTAATATTCTCATTTCTGCTACACTCATTTTTTACACATATTATTTCTTTATTGTCTAACATTCTGATTCATAAAATATCACTAATTTTATAATAATTTTATAGAATTTTTCATGTGATCACAGGTATTCTACAGTGACATAAAACTCCAGAAGCACTCCGCCATAGGATTACCTTGATTCGTTCAACGAACCACATTATCCTCAATCTCACTATCTTGATAACAAATGATACTAAAATATTCTTTCACAATCCCTCTATGTTTTATAGAAGGATAATAATTTTGAAGGGAGAAAAAATAAAGCTTAAGCTTGGATAACCATGCTCCCCCACAATCCTCATATTTCTTTACAAAAAACTATTTAAGAAGAACATGGTTACATGCCATAGAGAGAAACAATATGTCATCCCTCTCTATGCATGAATAAAATATTTGGGATCTATAATTTGTAAATGAAAAGAATGTTTCCAATTGTTCCTTCCACATTCCCCTCCTCTTCTTAGAAACCACCATAAACGACGAAAGAAAGAAAAGGAAAGAAGAAAATTGGCTGCATTTTCATTCTCTTACATTTTAATCTTCTATGTTTGTTTCCGATAGAGCTCAGGATACAAAACCTTGACACATTCAAACATCCAAAATTTCCTTGGAACAATCCTTTTGCTTAAAATTTTCAATTCATTATCTTACACCAAAATATGTTTGAAGTGTATGCATAGTGTAGCCTGAGATAGGTCAGAGGATCAAAGACTCACCATGAGCTATTTTAAGGTTTTTTGTCCAGTAAAGCCTGACCATGCTGACCATGCTGCTCTTTTTTGTCACGGAATCACCTGTTCCTATCTAGCTCAATCACATAGTCACACCACTAACTATTATAGCATTCAATATGGATTCTGGTTTGCAATTAATGCAGTGTGGAACACTCTCTTCATGTTAGACGTACTTGAAATAATTCGTAGGTTATTAATTTACTATGATGCATAAGTCTACTCTGTAGGTATTAGACAGATGTCTATTGTGGGTTAGTTAATTAAGCGGTCCCATATGAATTAATCCCAAGAATTGAATTTTGATTTTTGGAGTTTTAAACGAATCAAGAATAACTAAATTCGACATGGAATATCGAGATCTTGTTTTGTCTCTATCAAATAATACTAATATCTTATATGAAAGTTAATAAAATGGAAAATCAATTAAAAAATGAATGATGAAGAATGGGCCTTATATACCTTATACTGTGTTGAACAAAATGGGTCTTATATACTTCTTACTGTTATCCTCTCTATCTCCTTTTTCCTTTTTTTCATCTTTAAGCAAACTCAGAGAGCAGCCCATCATTTTTCTTTACAACCTACATTCCTCCACTTAACTTGCTCCAATTCCTTATCCTTGTGTGCTTCTAACTTCATAGGCAACTTGGACTAATAAACAGGTAAATTTATCTAGGTGCACGCCAATTGAAGGGTCCTATCTAAACTTCAAGTCTTTTTGCCATAAATCGATACACAATAATCTAAAAAATATAACACCACCACCATCATCATAAACTATGACAGCAACAAAGCCTTGATCTGGTTGGCTACGTTAATTCTTTTCTTTCACTCAGTTCCACATGAGCCATTTTCTCCACTAACTATAATCATATCTTCAGGTCAAGTTCTATTAGGCCTACCTCTGATCATCTTTTATCCAATTAACTATAACCTTTATCACTTCCCCTAAATTGTGCAATTTGTGGCCTCCCTGGTACACTAGCGAACTACCTCAATCGATTCTCTCTAGTTTATTTGTTATCCTACGCATATCGACGAGACCGCCATAACAAATATAGCAACATCACTAATAGCATCAATTACTAACCCTAATCAGCATGAACCTTGCAAGACCCACCATACTATCAATCTACTCTCGCACCATCACATAAAGTTCTCACCTTTCACGAATTAAACTTCGCAATTCTCAAATTAATCATAAACCCATAATAAAAGATGTCACCTTTTGCTCATTTTTGGCAACGCCATACCCACTCTGATACATCTGGCCCACCAAAACCTGCATCGATTGGTCGCCATTCCTCGCCTCCTTCAACGTATCCTGGAACCACCTCCTCACGCACTCAGACACCACATCGCCGAGCGGCACGCGCGCATCTCGACGCTCGTCGTCTTCCATCGATCTAGCCGGCGGTTTTGGGATCGAACTCGACCTCTGCTTGGTTCGATCGATTTCTAGGGTTTTAGATTGGGGTTTGGGGAGCTTTGAAGGTTTGATTCGTTCAGAGGCGAGGCGGGCGTAGGCTTCGATCTTGGCAGTGGAGGGCAGGCGTTTGCCCATAAAAGGGAAGGGGAGAGGTGCGGAGAGAGCAATCTTTGGGACTTTTGAGGGGGTTACTTGAAACTTTTGATTATTGAATTAGAATTTGAGTCTTTTTTTTTTTTTTTTGGAAGGAAGAACGTAATAGAGGCGGCTTTGTTAGACCCGAAGGAGAAGAGGAGGCCGAGTTCTTGATAAGTATTAATAATTTGATTACTAACACTAAAAATTAAAAGATGGCATTTCTTATGTAAATTTACATCAAAACTAGCAAGCAGTACGTGCATTGCACGTGATGCATACTAAGAAACCCAACGAAATGAAATATTTGAAAGACAACTAATATTGCATACGTTAATTAGGCCTGTCCATCCAGACCGGCCCGGGCCCGGATAATATTGCATACGTTAATTAGGTCTGTCCATCCGGACCGGCCCGGCCCGAAAATCCGGGCCCGGGCCGGGCAAAACCGGGACCACGGACCCGGACCCGGGTACCCCGGGCCGGGTCCGGGCCCAGGCCCGAGCCCGACCGGGCCGGGTTCCGGGCTGGCCCGGGTGATTTTCTTTTTTTTTTATTTTTTAAAATTTTTTCCAAAATTTTTTAATGTTATTTAAATTATAAATTATAAAAAAAGACAAGAAAAATAATAAAAACAATAATTTTATTAATTACTTAAAATGACATAAATTACAAATAAGAAATGATAAAAACAAATTCTTTATTAATAATTGATAAATCAGTTACAAATTACAAGTACAAATTTATTTTGGAATTAATCGTATCACAATAGATAAGTAAATCCCAACTAGGTTGGCACCTACTCACCTATATCACTATCATTTGCAATTATTTCCAAAATAATTCTTTACAAATTTTAAGCTAAGATAAAAAAAACTACAATCTATTCTTTATATCTATCTGCTAGTCCTAATTCTTCAAATTTATCTTCAATTCCAGCCATCCGATCGATGCCTTGCGTTCGCTTCTCGTACCTCCACCAATCTTGTAGGCACATCACCGCTTGTACAGTATACGGATCCAAGCATGTCCTGTGATCATCGATCAAACGACCTGCTGTGCTGAAGGCGGATTCCGAAGCTACCGTCGAAACCTACACTGTTAGTAAGTCACGAACCATGGTGAAAAGTATAGGATATAAAACTGATCCATATACTTTCCACCATTGTAAAATATCTAAAGCATTTCCTTGACATCTAACTAAAGAAGCAGAAAAATATTCATCTATTTCAGAAACCTCCGATGATGACGATCCAAGTCCAGATCCACCAGTTAGCTCAGCTACCATTGCATACCTATCAAAACTTACACTTTTACCTCTGGATGAGCTCGAAGAAACCGAAGTTGTTGACTGTTGTGTAGTTACACCATGTCTAGCTGCATACTCATCATATAATGTTTGAAAATAATTTCTAATAACTAAATGATGAGTAGTAGCAGTAAGGGTGGTTCCATCATCTAAGTCTATAATCTGATTACCATACAAGGATTGTAACAAACTTCGAAGGCCAATATCCTTCAAGCATGGATCAATAAGAACCCCCAAACCAAAAATATGAGGAATAGGCCTAAAGTACTTATTAAATTTGCTCTCCATTTCAAAAATCATAGGTCCAAAAGTAGCATCCATACGATATTTATCAAAAAAATTTTGAATATTTAAAATTTATAAAGCAGCTAAAGTAATGGTTGGATAATAACAGCCAGATAATAACATTGTAGCATCATAAAAAACTTGTAACATTTCATTTAAATTACATATAACTGTCCATTCATCTTCAGTTATTCCATAAGTGCTACCAGAACTAGAACTAGAAGCATAATAGTTTTTAAAATCAGTTATAATGTCTTTATATTCTATTGCTACACTTAACATTGCATATGTGGAATTCCACCTATGGTCAACATCTTTTGGAATTAGTCTAGGCTTTACATTTTTTTCTTTTACAAAATTATTTCCATCTTTTAAGTCTTTGTTCAGAAGCACTATGCATGTAAGCAACTGTTCTAACCTTTTCTATCATGAGTTTAATTTTAGTAAATGCACTTTGAACAATTAAATTTAAAATATGACAGATGCACCTAATATGAAAAAGATCACCACGACATGGCAATGATAAAGATGATCTGATAAAATCAACAGCTACATTGTTATTACTTGCATTATCTAGTGAAAGAGAAAATATTCTTTCTGAAATTTCTAATTTCATAAGTTCTTCAATTATTAAATTTGCAACATTAGCACCAGTATGTGACTCTTCTATTGCAATAAAAGAAACAACTCTTTTAAACATTTGCTAATTTTCATCAATCCAGTGTGTTGTGATACATAAATATCCACTTTGTGCTCTAGATGTCCAAATATCAGAAGTTAAAGAAAATTTACAGTTTAAATTTTTAAAATAAGAAATTATTTTTTCTTGTTCCTGCTGATAATATTTTAAAATATCACGTTGGCAGGTTTGACGAGAAAATTTTTTAAATGCAGGATAAAAACCATCTCTAAACATATCTTCAAATTCATCATCTTCTACTAATTTAAAAGGAAGGTTTTTAAGAATGATAAACCTGATTACGCATTTCCTGGCTCTGGCAGCGTCATAGTTCCAACTACCGAGACTACCAGAAGAGGAGGATTGAGAAATCATGGATTGTTGGATATCACATTGAGGAGTCTGGCCTTTGTTGTGTTTATCTAAATGGCGTTTGAGGTGGTTGGTGCCGCTCTTATGATGAGCTTGAAAGATCTTCCCGCACAAAGCACAGCCTTCTGGGTGAGGATCCTACCGTGTTCATCCTTGGTGACGTCGATCTTCTCGTAAAAATTCCACACATCGGATCTTGGCCGTTTAGGAGCTCGTGGTGCAGATTCGTCGCCACCGGATTCGGGATTAACTTCGGTAGGAGGACTTATAGTAGGAGGACTCAGAGTAGGAGGACTCATTTCAGGATCAGGAGATATGTTTTGCTCTTCATAATCAGATCCGGATGCCATTTGATGAAAGGATTAGAAAGTATAAATAAGAGAGTATAAGAGTATAAGAGAGAGTATAAGAGTATAAGAGAGAAGAGATGAGTTTTTGGTGTGAAGAAAACAAATAAAAACCCCCCTCTATTTATAGAACCAGCCTAGGGGGCAAATGACCAAAATAACCTCACAAAATAGCTGTTTTTTGACCGTTTTTAGGGGCAAAACAGTCAAAAGGCCAAATCTGGCCGTTGTTACAAGGCCGGGCCGGCCGTTTTGGCCACAACGGTCACCTCTTTGGTGACCGTTGTGGCCGGGCCGGGCCGGGCCAGCCCGGCCCGGCCCGGTCGTTTTCACACAACGGTCACGCCTCGTGACCGTTGTGGCCGGGCCGGGCCGGCCCGGCCCGGCTTATTTCAGGCAACGGTCACGCCTCGTGACCGTTGCCGCACGGGCCGGGCTCCGGGCCCGGGCTGCCTGGCCCGGATTTTGCCCGGCCCCGTACTGTACCAGGTCTGGCCGGGCCTGGGTCGGGCGCCACTGGGGCAACCCGGACTCGGGCCCGGAACCCGGCCTGGCCCGGTTTTCCGGGCCGAGGCCGGGCCGGGCCGGGCAGTGGCCCCGGCCCGGGCCGGGCCCGGGCCAGCGGGTAAAATGGACAGCCCTGACGTCAATTTTGTTATTTTTATGAGAAACACACTTCACACGGTGCAGAGGCTAACTACACAGCATTAGTACAAACAGCTTATTAATTTACACAAGAATACCAAAGATCAACATGACTTTCACCATAATCTTCACTAAAAACAAAAAAGCTAACAAATTCAACAAATAATGCAACTTGAACAAAAAGATAAAAACTCAACAACCCAATCTCTTAGCTGAACAATTGAAGTTTGTAAGCTACATAAAATTTAGCTTTTTCCCCTTCTTTTTTACAGTTTTTGCTGGCAAAGGAAATATAACTAAATATCTTAGACATATTGATACTTTAAATAATTTTTCACTCCTCATATTTTATCTTAATCTTTTTATCTTTCATCTCCTTATTTTCTTTTATTCATAACCTTTGTAGGCTTGTCATACTCTTCACTTTAGTGCTATGTATCTCGTTGTAATCATCATCTTCATCACATTCTATTGGTTTGAAATCTTCTGGTGAGAATTAGACCTAGGATTAACTCAGGTTAAAAATAGGATATCAATAGTATTATATCTGCACCATATTGCTAGAATCTTCTCCTTTCATATTTTTTGATAATAAAAATAAACTCTTTT
This sequence comes from Asparagus kiusianus, assembly GCA_022839385.1. NCBI lineage: Eukaryota > Viridiplantae > Streptophyta > Magnoliopsida > Asparagales > Asparagaceae > Asparagus > Asparagus kiusianus. The sequence continues at coordinate 66,301 of BQKN01065549.1, read as the reverse complement.
AGATGAAAGCACTCAAACATGATTAAACAAGTATACAATTAAATGAACAATTAAATAACTATATACAAATGTGATTCATATACTTATTCGATTGTAGTCGCATCGATACGAAACTACTGTTACATCCTTGGGTTGCGAGTGGGTTTCTTGTTCGAGTTGTACAATCCAAACAAAGAAGGACAAAAAAATTAGTTCAAGATTGATCTCAAAACAATATTATTTGAGAATACATTTGCAAAGCTAGGAAAAAGTTTTTTAAATTTGTTATGGGGTACAACTGTTTCCAAATATATGATCTGATGAGTCACCATATCCATCCAACCAGACAAGCCGACACCCCAATGTCGATACGAGAAGCGGTGCTAATCGGCACGAGACATCCTGACCTCCCAGACGAGTCGACATCTCGACCGACGAGAGAGATAGCCAGAGATCAGCTAGCAGTCCGACTCAGCCGACTGTTGTGCGCGGCGTAAGCTTCTTGTGCAACACGAACAATAACTTGAGATAAAACACAACCAATAAGCAAAACACAACCACAGCAAGAACAAACGATTTACGTGGTTCGGCAAGTTGCCTACGTCTACGGGGCAAGGAGGGGGTGAGTTCTTACTATTAGAAATCAGAGAATACAAGTAGAGTTACAAATCTCACAGATCAAATCCTAAAACAAAGCTCTAGATCTCTCACAACTCTCTCACAATTGGATGCAATAATTCTCTCTCCAAGACTGCTCAAAATCGTCCTTGCTCTACCCTAATTAATTAGGTTTAGGGTTATATATCAACTCAAAAACGAACCGGGTCAAAAACCAAAAGCCCAACCCAATCCAGTTTGCGGTCGACCATGGCGGTCGACCGCGCAGGTTTCGCGGTCAACCGCGATGGTCGACCGAACCACAAACCCGAGACTTAATCGATTACAGTCATCCGCGGTCGACCGTCGCGGTCGATCGCCATCAGCTCCGAATCCTACTGGCCTTCGTACACGTTCGCGGTCGACTGCGGTGGTCGACCGCCAGTCTACCTGGCTGATTCTTTGCTGTTTCCTACATTTCTTTAATTCTCCACCTCGGCGAATGTTTTCACCAAAACTGAGCCGGCACCAAATCATCCAATAGTTCCTCAACAAGTCAGGGAACCAAACTAGAGCTGAAACGCGATCTCCCCCATCTGAATCAACAGATCAAACCTGCTACATCTAAAAGACTGCCTATGTATCCTATTGCCCAAGGAATCAAGCCGAACGTAGTTCACCCAAATGGCCTCCAAAGGCCTCAGCACTGAAGGATGTTCAAAAGCTTCAAACAATGACCAAATTTCACTCCTGAAACAACTTTGGTCAACATATCTGCAGGGTTGGCATTCGTGTGGACCTTCTCCAATATGACGTCTCCATCATCCAAAACGTCACGTACAAAGTAGAATCTGACGTCAATGTGCTTCGTGCGCGCATGATAAACCTGGTTCTTGGATAAATAGATAGCCGACATGCTATCACAATATATCCGAATGGTCTCCTGAGCGATCCCCAAGTCCTCTAATAATCCACACAACCATAAAGCCTCCTTAATAGCTTCAGTTACTGCCATATATTCTGCCTCCGTAATAGAGAGAGTCACTGTGGACTGAAGCGTGCATCGCCAATATACAGGTGCACCTACCAATGTAAAAGCATAACCTAAAGTAGACTGGCGTTTGTCAAGATCTCCAGCATAATCTGAATCCACATATCCAATACAATCCTGCTCATTCTTCTCATCCTTCTGGAATACTAAACCAACATCCACGGTGCCTCGAACATACCGTAGAATCCAATTTACGGCCTCCCAATGACCCTTCCCGGGGTCGTGCATGTATCTCGATACCATGCTCACGGCCTGTGACAAATCTGACCTCGTACACACCATCGCATATATCAAGCTACCTACTATACTGGCATATGGGACCTTCAATATATAATCTCTGTCCTCAACTGAAACAGGTGACATCAACGCTGAAAGCTTAAAGTGGGGAACCAATGGTGTACTAACTGCTTTTGCATTACCGTCAAAGCTGAATTTCTTCAACATCTTCTGTAAGTAGCTCTTCTGTGTAAGTTTCAAACTCCCTTTCATCCTGTCTCTCTCGATCTCCATACCTAATATCTTCTTTGCCTCTCCAAGATCCTTCATCTCAAACTCGGATAACAGCTCATCTTTCAACTTTTGAATAGCCGAAGAATTCCTGGAAGCAATAAGCATATCGTCAACATATAAAAGCAAATATATATGCTCACCACCATGTAGCTTGTGCATATAGACACATGGGTCATATGGGCTCCTTGTGTACCCTCGACCAATCATAAAACCGTCAAATCTCTTATACCACTATCTTGGTGACTGTTTCAAACCATAAAGAGACTTCTTCAGCTTACAAACTAAATCTTCCTTTCCTACAGCTTTGAATCCCAAGGGTTGTGTCATGTAGATCTTCTCATCTAAATCATCGTGTAGAAAGGCTGTCTTAATATCCATCTGGACCAAATCTAAATCCAACTGTGCCACCAACGCTAATAAAATCTGTATCAACGAATGCTTCACAATGGGTGAAAATACCTTGTTGTAATCAATACCCTCAAGCTGTGCATATCCCTTGGCAACCAATCTGGCTTTGAACCGAATGTCTACAATAGAAGATCCCTCCTTTTTCGTATATACCCACTTGCAACCAATAACTTTCTTACCCTTAGGTAGATGTGCAAGTGTCCAAGTGTCGTTCTTCTGAAGAGACCACATCTCCTCCTCCATAGCTTCCCTCCACCTGATCGAATCGGGGCTAGACTCTGTCTCCCTGAATATGATTGGAACCATATCATCAACGACCTCCACTGATAATGCATATGCGACCATGACATCATTATACCTAGCTGGCCAACGAATCTCTCTCCTCGGTCTATCTGCTATAATGGACCCCTGAACATAACCATGTTCCTGAGTCCTATAATCTACTATATCCTCTATCTGCCCGGCTGTCATCTCATCTTCTCCCAGTATCACCTCTGTAGGAGCCTCAATGGATATAGTGCTCTCTGGAGTGAGTGGAGTCACATCATCCTCCACCTGCTGTGATATCTCTCATGTCTGGTCTCTCTCTACCTGCTGAGGGGCTCGAGGCCTCATCATGTACGTCTCGTCAAATATGACATCTCTGCTAATAACTATCTTCTTGTCCTGTGGATCCCATAACTTTAAGCCTTTGACTCCATCTCTAAATCCCACAAAGACTGTTTTCCTCGCTCTCAGATTTAATTTATCATTACTGACATGATAATAAGCTGGACACCCGAATATCCGAAGCGACTCATAGTCACTAGCCACCGAACCAAACCAACGCTCCAATAGAATCTTCCCGTCTATCGCAGTGCACGTCAACCTGTTCACGAGATGGCTCGCATAAACTAACGCCTCGGCCCAAAAGGATCTAGGTAATCCACTCTGTGTCATCATACACCGCACCTTCTCCAGCAAGGTACGGTTCAATCTCTTAGCCACCCCATTCTGTTGCGGTGTCTCTCGAACTGTGAAGTATCTTCTAATGCCGTGATCCCGACAAAACTACAGAAACGGATCACTCTTGTACTCTCCACCGTTATCTGAACGTAGAGTCTTCACCTTTCTACCTGTCTACAGCTCCACTTTCTTCTTCTACTCCACAAAAATATCCAGGACCTGATGTTTATGCTTCATAGGGTATACTCAAGTCCTTCTAGAATAGTCATCAATGAAAGTGACAAAATAGTTGGCCCCACCAAGATATGTGTTTTTGGAAGGACCCTAAACATCTATGTGAATATAATCCAATGTACCTCGGGTGTTGTGAACAGCGGTGTCAAACTTCACTCTAGTCTTCTTCCCAAGTACACAGTGCTCACACAGCTCCATCTTGCAGGTCTTAGCACCTTTCAATAGCCCATATTTTGCCAATGACTGTAGGGACTTATCACCTGTGTGTCCAAGTCTCATGTGCCATAAGGTGGTAGTGTCCTCCTCTGTAGTGATAGAAGCTGCCAGACCCCTATAACTGTTCAGCACTTCAAGTAATATAGGTTGTTTTCCCTGACACATCGTATCACCACCATAGAACCCTTTGTGACCTTCACTGTAGCATTCTCTAAGATCACTCGATATCCAGCTGTCTCTAAAGTCCCAAGAGAAATGATGTTCTTCGTTAACTGCGGTACGAACCTCACTTCCTTCAACTCCCTCACTACACCATCATGCATCTTAATCCGGACTGAACTAATACCACCAATAGGACATACGTGGTTATTTCCTATAAGCACGACATCCTCTCTTTCCAGCTCCTCAAATCTAGAGAACCACTCCCTCTTAGGGCAGATGTGATATGTAGCTCCCGAATCCATCATCCACTCCATGGAATCTGCATAGCAAACCGACGGTAATGCAGGGCATGAATAGCCTGAAGAATCTGAATCTGAATGCTCACCAATAGATTTTGTAACATTCACTTCTGAAGCTTGTGCAGCTTTCTCCTTATTCTTCTCGGCTTTTTCTTTCCACTTTGGGCAGTCAATCTTCCAATGTCCTTCTTCTTTATAATACCGACATTGATTTCTACCAACACTCTTATAGGCACTCCTATTCCTTAAATTTGAGCGGTTGAACTAGCGACGGTTTGGATCTCGGCCTCGAACTGTTAGTGCATCTCTCGATGCCTTCTCGGAGGGTTCACCATCACTCTTCCTCAACTCATAGTTCACCAAAGCTGAGGTCACCTCCTTGTAGCTGACTGTAGTTCTTCCATTGATCATAGTGAGAACGAACGTACCATAATCAACTATAATGTCCATATTAGCCATATCTGAAAGTAGCTTAGTGAAGTTGTTGACATGCTCCCTGATGGAAACCCCCATCTTCATCTTGAACTGCTAAAATCTCTTCTTCAAGTGAACCCGATTCTCAATGCTCTTTGTAAGATATTTCTCATTGAGTGTTTCCCACATCTTCTTCGCCGACGTCTCATTCATAACATCATAAATAAGATCCGGCGTCAAGCATGACCTAATAACACCATAAGCTCTACTGTTTATCTTCCTCCAAACCTTATCCTCCATATCTGCGGGTTTCTCTTTTAACTCAAGAGTCTCCTCCAAATTCTGTGCATCCAAAGTATCTATCACCTAACACCTTCACAATCCAAAATTGATCTTGTCGTCGAACTTCGGAACATCAATCTTCATGTTATTGATGCTAAGAATCTGTATCGCCTTTGTAAGAGACGAACCTGATGTATTTGCTTCTCCCATGTTGTCAATCTATCTCTGATACCAATTGTTGTGCGTTGCAGAAGCTTCTTGTGCAACACGAACAATAGCTCAATATAAACCACAACCAATAAACAAAACACAACCATAGTAAGAACAAATGATTTACGTGGTTCGGCAAGTTGCCTATGTCCACGGGGCAAGGAGGGGGGAGTTCTTACTATTAGAAATCAGAGAATACAAGTAGAGTTACAAATCTCACCGATCAAACCCTAAAACAAAGCTCTTGATCTCTCACAACTCTCTCATAATTGGATGCAATAATTCTCTCTCTAAGGCTGCTCAAAATCGTCCTTGCTCTATCCTAATTAATCAGGTTTAGGGTTATATATCAACTAAAAAAGGAACCGGGTCAAAAACCAAAAGCCCAGCCCAATCCAGTTTGCGGTCGATCTCGACGGTCGACCGCGCAGGTTTCGCGGTCGACCACGACGGTTGATCGAACCACAAACCCTAGACTTAAATCGATTATAGTCATTCGCGGTCGACCGCCGTGGTTGACCGCCGCGGTTGACCGCCATCAGCTCTGAATCCTACTGGCCTTCGTGCACGTTCGTGGTCGACCGTGACGGTCGACCGCCAGTCTGCCTGGCTGATTCTTTGCTGATTATTTGATGTTTCCTGCATTTCTTCCCTGACCAAACGAGTCGACATTCATCATTGTCCACGCGAAAGATGGTATTAGTCGGCCCTCTCACAGCAGGCAACTCATCAAGATCCTAGTCGACCCAATCGAGTCGATACTCCTCCATGTCGACTCGAAACGTGGGACGAGTCGTCACCCAACTCTATTCAGCCAGCAATCCTTGAGTCGTCACTCCTCTCAATAAGTCGACTCTCCTCGCGAGTCCCATCATGAGGGATATTGCTTCTCAAAGAAACTAGAAGATAACTTTGCCAAAGCGTCATCACGCGTCATCACGCCACTTACCAGCCCACGTCCCATCGATTGCTCCTCAAATCGAGGCCGAAGTGATCTTCCTCTTGTCTCCAACCAACACATGTAGAGCAAAGGATGATTTACCTTCCAGCTCATACTTTGTCACCACCATTTGTATGGCCGAAGTGACCAATCTGTCATTGACATCCTCTTTATATACAGATGCTATTCGCCATAGCCAAGGGTTCATAATCTAAACTTTTCTTCTGACCTAAATCTCAGAGATTATTATCTCTAATGCACATAGCATAAAACATATAGTTCTATTACTACACCCAAGCTCAATTTCATCAACTAACTTGATCGTCGGAGGTACCACGGAAGAATCATCGCTCCGCCCTCTCACGACCTTCTTTTGTGTAGATCGTTCACTCTAACTAAGTGGCCAAGACATAAAGTCAGGGAAGGAAGCGATCTCCTCTATCATCTTTCATCACTCTACAACCATCCTATTTTGGATTATTTTGTGTGATTTGAACATCAACAAAATTGTAAATAATCCTTAAACTTGTAGTACTATTAGAGGGTGAGATATGACGAAAATTAAATAGCAGGCACCCACCGTATTGCCAGCAAAAGAAATTTTTTTTTGAGATAAACAACTATTTAGTTGCACCAATATATGTATATGAGCTTGTTAATGAATCTACAAAATAAACAAATCTAAAAAGTTTCTAAGTACAAATTAATATAATTAAGAGGGAAAAGTTTATCAAGATGAGCTAAGTTCTCCTAATTACTTGCATATGCTCCAAAATTTATACCTGTACGACTCCATCAGAAAATTCTAGTCGATACATGATATATTTTTTTCCTCTTAACTTAGTAATTAAGAGGTCAACAAATAATCTTTAAACTACTCATCGCTATAACTAAGTTCACATGAAAACTTATTCATATGATGTAATTTCTCCAAACATTCAAACCAATGACCTAACCTATAATCAATATAGGAAATTAAGTGATTGGAAATAGTTTCATGCACTTCTTCTACTAATAATGGGGTATTCTACTTTTGAAGATAACCTCGTGAACATGAGCCTGCATCTTCAAGTACTATTTTCCCTATCGGTTCAGTTTAGGATCTTACTTATTGCCTACTATGTTCTCCACAAACCATGTCTTGGTTATCTTTTGATGACCCTGTTCGCGGGAAAATTTGTTGCTTTCTTCATTACTGATTCCATTGTACACTCTTGGTAATTGTTTATCGATTACAAAGATCTGGTCTTTTTATAAGATCCGGTTACAACGAAAATCAAATAAAAAGAAATGAAAATTACAACTTTATTTCCTTATTTGTCGAACAAATCGCGAGCTCCTGTTTTGCGGTCACTCGCTTGCGTGGGTTGTTTGCCTGCGCCGGGGTTGTTTGCCGTGGACCATCGCGAGATCTAGATCCGGTCGGATCTACGCAATATTACGGGTATTATCCCACCAAGGAGATAATAGCCGGGAGGGATCGTTTCACCAAGGAAACGACCACTCGAATCTCGGGATCTAAGAACCAAGCTTAGATCCGGAGTATAACG
>BQKN01065549.1:0-58494 GCA_022839385.1 Asparagus kiusianus | reverse complement strand
GTGGTTGACTTGGTCCGGAATCGATTTGTTGAATTGATTCCCGATTTTGCAGTAAACCCGCTTTTGAGTTCGAGTCTGAAACCGATCTTGATTCAATCGTGGTTCATCCGAGTCCGTTCTTGGTTGGACGACTCGTTGACTCCCCGAACCGTTGGATTGATTCCGCACGCGAATGCATTCGTTGATCGCGTGCACTTTGTTGACCTCGTCGCCTCGTCATTCGATGGTTCGTTGATTTGTCGAATCACCGTGTCGAGCTGTGCTAAGGGACCTATAGGCAATTTTATACGCCTACAGACCCTCGATTTTTGAGTACTATTTTCCCTATCAGTTCAGTTTAGGACCAAAATTAACATACAAAGGATAACTAATCCTTAGCAATACAAGATAAAATAGGTAAAAGCAAAACCTTGGTTTCAAATTACAGAAATTACAAACTCAATTGATCCCACTATAACTAATTCTAGTATGGAATCACTACATTAGCCAATTTTGTAAAATCTTTTCTGTGTTGTTTTGGTTTATTTTTTCAGGCTCTTTGTTTTCAGTGACTTTTGTACAACATTTTATCAATAGTATCAAAAGGAGAAGATCATAATCAGTATATCAAAAACTATAACTTAAAACTAAATAAGAAAATTATCCTTGGATATTTGGTGATATCTGTTGGATAGCAGGTTCCTAATCTATTTTGGTAACATGTTATTAGGATTCCTAATCTATTTTGGTAACATGATTCTTAATCTGTTTTGGTAACATGTTATTAGGATTTCTAATTTGTTTTGTTTTTGGTTTTAGAATTCCTAGTCTGTTTTGGTTTTAGGTTTTCTATATATATGGAACGCCTTAGAAGAGATTAGGATCATTAAAAGAGGAGAGTTATAATCAGAGATTAGAGAGACTTTTTGAGCATTGTGAGAGGAAGATATTGTGAGCAAGTTGAGAGCTTTGGTTGAGGGTTAGTTTGTGAGTTTTGTGAGATTATAACTCTTTGTACTCTCATTGATTTAGTGGAATCTCCCCATCCTCTCCCCGTGAACGTAGGCAAATTGCTGAACCACGTATATCTTTGTATTTGTGATTGATCTGTTGTATTTCAGTTTTGAATTGTGCTCGTGTATGATTGGTTATTCTTCTCTTGTGCTTACGACTTGTTTGGTGAGCAAGCACACTTCCGCATAGGCGCGCGACAATATCACAATCCTGTAATGCTAGATCAGCCACTTGATGGTCTTCATTTATCTTCGAACTCGACATGGCTCGATCGGAACTCATGAACAAACAAACAAATTCATTGAACTGTTGAAATTGTCATAGTAATTAAGAGATCACTGGTTTAGCAAACTTCTCTAATGCTGAATTGTATTTATCCTTTTACTCGTGCAGAAAAGTCATAAAAAATTATTTTTAATAAGAATAGAATATAACTTAAGGCATAATGTCATAAATATTATCTCATATCTCTAGTTTTAGAATAAATATACACATTTGATTTTCGTCATCACAGAAAATTATTAGATGGAAAATAAATGCTAGGATTTAAAGATTTACATGATCCAAATTGTAGCACGATCAAGTTAGGGCTTTTGCGAACCAATCGCTAAGGGGAATTGTCAAAGAATGAGGAGAGGAGACGAGGCTGGAGGCGAGATGAGTAGGCCATTTCAAAGAGTAGCCAATAAAGAATGCATTTTTAACTCTTTGTCACCCTTCCATTACCTGTTTGTTGTAACAACATCATATAAAGGAGATGGGTTTCTAAAATGGAAGATGAAGGGTCAAGTTTTATTGATAATAAATTTCAAGATTTATTACCTGAAGTTTTGTTAGTGGGGGAGGAAAAGAAATAAGTGTTTTCATTGATCCTATTTAATTTAATAACTATTTTAAATATTAATTTAAAAGGAACTTAGTAAAATTTGTATGGGATGAGAAATTTGAAATTTTGCAAGGAAAATTTGTATGGGATGGGAAATTTGAAATTTTGCAAGGAAAATTTGTATGGGATGGGAAATTTGAAATTTGAAATTTGCAAGGGATAAAATTGGCATTCAAAAGTTTTGATACTCATTTTCTCTTTTATAAGTAGCAATAGCATAGATCATTGCTTATGTACGTATTTAAATTTTTCAGACCGATTTAAGAAGTACCTAATTGCTCACCCTTATATCCAAATGGGTCGCACGTCTAATAAACAAAAAAAACTGGTATAAATAAACGTTTAAGTAGTTTTAGTAATGCTTTGGAAAGCCTTTAACACTTTTTTTTACTGATAATCACATTATTAAATGCTTATACATATACTATATTTATGTATATATTTTTTGCATTGCCTATCAATGTTAAATTTCTGTATTTTTATTACCTCTACTTTCCTTATAAACATTTAGTAATGTTTCAAAAATGACTTTTTTTAAAAAAATTAGGTGCACCCAAAGAGAATACGAATGGCTTTTTGAGGAAGTGGTTTTTCTACCTGTTTGTTTGCACTGAAGTAACTGTGAAATAGCGGAAGTAGAGGAAGTAAATGCTAGCGGAAGTAGAGGAAGTAAAGGCTACTTCTCCTACTTCTAGGTAAAAATATATGTTTGTTTCTCTTAAAAATCTATTTCCACTACTTCCTTAACTGATGATGACGTGGAGTCTACGTGGCATCTTCACTTCCTTGAAAATTTTCCGTCTTCAAAGACTCTGAAAAACCATCGAAGTTGATAAAAGTGGGGTCCACCGGAAAAAACGCTACTCAAAACTGTAATTAGAATTTCACCCGACTTCACCCTTATCTGTTGTAAGGACCATGAATTTTAATACTATTTAAAATAATTTTTTAGTATTTTAAAATATTTAATTATGATTTTTAAAAGAGTATTTGTATTTTTCTTGATTTTTCTATAATTTTCTATTATTTAAAAATCTGATTATATATTTATTTAAATGATTTTGATCTTTATAAATTTATTTTTTTGTAGTAAAAATTTCTAGAATTAATTTGTTGTGTTATCGGTACTATTACGTAATATTTTAAATAATATATTGTATTATTAGTATTATTACAAATTATTTCATATAATACATTATATTATTAATTACGTGTTTTGGTATAATTTATTGTATTATTTCTATTGTTACATATTATCTGTCGTATTAGCATAACTAGTACGTTTTGATTTGTATATAATTGTCCCATAATTATTTGATTTTAAATGTAAGTAAATATATTTTATTTATTAATTATTTTCGTTTAATTATACAATATGGGTATATTTTGACTATTCCGTATCAATTATTATAATAGCACAACATGTACGTTTTTAATTATAGATAATTATTCTATAGTTAGTTTAATTTTTAAATACCTGTAACTATTTTATTTTAATTATTTTTGTTATTTAAATACCAAACCCTAACTCTCTCTCTCTCGCTCTCTCTCTATATATATATTTATATTTATATCTCGTTTTGTTTCTTTCTCTCTCCTCTTCTTCTAAACCTGCCCGCCGCCAACACCCCCTCGTCCTCCTCCCCCACACCCGAGAGCTCCGACCACGAACGCTGCCGTTCACCGCCTACGCCCAAGCCCCCGCGCGAGCCTCCACGCCATCGCCGTCCTCTTCCCTGCTGTTTGTCCACCTCAGATCCAAGTTCCTCCCTAACAGCAACCGCCTCCATCAACCTCGCCACCACCACGAGCTTCGTTCTCCCCTGCTCGCCACCTCGACGCCATGGCCGCCACCGCCAACACCCGCGGTCAGACCGAGCTCGACTGCCTCCATCCCCGCGCCCAGCCACCACCAGCGCCTTCTCCGACCGCATCCACCTTGCCATCCTCCAACAGCCGTCGTCCCCACCTCCTTCACCTGCGCGACCACCACCTCCTCTCCTTGCTGCCTCTCCCCACCGCTGGCCACCTGAGCGCACCGCCTCACCCCTTCGCGGCCGCCAACAACCCAGATCCGCCATCTCCTCCTCATCGCCGCGCCGCCCCGACCTGCGCCACCTCTCTCACTACAGCACCTCCCCGAGCTCGCAGTGCCGCCCCTCGACTCCGGCGAACTCCCCGATCACCAGCAGCGAGCAACCCATCACTGTAGAGCTTGCCGCCAACCAACGCCTCCATCGCACACCGCATGTTCGACAATATGCCGACGCACTCCAGACCCGCCACAGACGTCGCTTGAGATCCGTCGTACCGCGTCCGCATCGGCGCCATCGCCTCGTCATCAGACCCTATGGTCTCGCATGCAAGATCTCGCTCTCCTTGTTTCGTAGTTGAATATTTACATTATTATGAATCGTTGTGTAGATTAATTGTGACGTATTTATCTGCGTGGGATTGTTTGCTGAAGAATATTAATTATATCATGGTAATATGATAAATAGCATTTTCAGAAAAATTATAATGAATTAAAAGAGTTTAGTTCGGCAAAAGAATCATTTTTAGATAATTATAATAATTTAAAAGAATTTATTTTGGAAAATGAATTAGTTAGATTAATTGTTAAGCGAAATAATTTAAATTGAATTAATTTAGAAAAAGAAGATTATTTTCTGAATTACGTAGATGCTGTTTATGATTACATTTCATGTTTTGTGAATATTTTACTGTATTCGACATGTCATGATGAGGTTGCATGAAATAAATGTTATTATTATCTCGTTGTGGTGTTTGAGAACCTTGGTAGTTTATGACTAGAATGATCTGTGTGACGTGAGTAAGACCTAAAGACTCGTGTGTTGTTGTCTTAGAAAAGCAAGATGAGTTGGGGTGGGAAAGTCTATGTTTATATAATCGGAAAAGACTATTGATATATCTTCCAGGTTCGTACCAGTGGATCGGTGACGCCATTGGGATTGGTTGGTTTGGTAAGTCACAGTGGATCGGTGTCGCCACTGGGATTTATTGATTTGTTGAGTCACAGTGGATCGGTGTCGCTACTTTGATTCTTGAAATTAATTGGTTGGTTGGGTCAAAGTAGATCGGTGTCGCTACTTTGATTCATGAATCTACTTGATTGGTTGCACTTGGGGGATATGCGAACAGTCAGTTATCCGATAATATGAGCATTGACTCAGTGTGAGAGATGAACCAGTGACCTGTTATAGGATGGCTAGTTACATGACTTGTTGCCAGTGGATCGGTGTCGCCACTGTGGTTGTTTTGTTGGGTCAAGGTGAATCGGTGTCGTCACTTTGGTTAGGATTTATGGATTCTTGTGAGATGTAGGCCAGTTGTATTTCTTTTCATACATAGATCGGGGTTAATATTTAATTATTTACAATTTGAGACATATGGTATATACATGAGGGTTTCCTTGTTTGGATTATTTCGCTCGACGTACTACGTCTCGAGTTGTAGATTTTTAAATATTAATTCCATCTAGTTGTATGACCCGGTTATGTGGATGTTATAGGATGGTTAGCTGTATGATCTTGTTACTCGGATGTTTATGTTTTCTCCTGATTGTTATACTCTAGTGATGGATTATACCTAGCTTGTTAGTATTTCAGCTGCATGTTTTTATTTGTTATTACTGTCATTGCATTGGTCATTCTTCTGTATTATTATTTTCCCGAGTGGGATCTTGCCGTGCGTCATGCACCTGACGTACACCTGTTTTCTCTGGTGTACGTCAGACTTAGAGGAAGAGCAGGTTCAGCAGGAGCCAAAGGATTCACGGCAGGAGTGCCTTGTAGACGGCGCAGAAGAAGCTGAAGCTTAGTTATTGGTCATCCGTTTTCTTTTGTACGATCTTCCATTTCTAATTGATCAGTGTATTTTGTATCTCTTCAGTATTCATTTATTCAGATTTGTATAAGGGCATGTTTGACCCACATTTTATGTCTGGGATGATATTCATTTGTGATATGTATTATTTTATTCTGAGTTATCTTTATGTTCTTGCTATTGTGATCGGGGACCTGTGACTTCGCTTTGATTTATTTCCAGACGCTTAGCATATTAGATTGAGAAGAAGAGGTCTAGCACTTATCTCTCCTCAGTCTAATACGTCGCGGGCTTGTTCACGTTCCGGTTCCCGTGTATTTTGGGAAGCGGGGCGTGACATCTGTATCCTCAAAACCCACCGACCATCTCCTTTCCCTTCTATCAAAATCACAACCGACTTCGCCATCTCCTTTCCCTTCTATCAAAATCCAACCGACTTCGCCCAACGACTTCGTCATCTTCGCCTGCTCCTCCTCAAACTCGCGGTTCTATTCCCCGCCGTCTTCGCAGCAAAAAATCCCCTTCCTTCTTCATCGTTCTTCATCTTGGCTTCACATAAAAGGTATGTAAAAGTTAAGAATTTGATCTTTATTGTAATTAAATTCATGAAATATTACCATATTACTTGTACAAATCTTTCATAAAGCTTGATTTTTTTAGTAATGGTTCAATTTCTGAAGTCTTTTAGAACACAGGGGTTTCTATCAAGGTCAATTATTTCGATTCTCCATTAATATGCATTTAATCATATTTCTGTTCAACATATTGGCTTGCTAAGAGAGTTGTTGTCCAACATGCTATTGCTATTTTAAGTCCAAAGGGTGAGGTTGTCTCTAAGGAGCTGCATTATGAGGGTGCTATCCTTGTAGGATTCTTCTCCAAGAGTGTCCAGCTACGCAATTGCTTCATCAAATGCCTGATAATATTGTTCAGCATAAGATGCATATTCTTAACATGTCAGGGGTGTAGAAAAAATATTTTAAGAAAAAGTGCGTTTTTTTCAAGAGTGTTGCTATTTTAAACAGATTATTCACTATGGCGTTGACTAAGCTGTAAGAAATCTTGAAATCATGATTTCTTTTAATTGTTTTATGCTATTAACATATTACACGTGTATATACTTTCATTAGGGATTGTTGTCCAACTTGTATTTGCTCAAAAATTTCTTTCTCATGTTCTGTGGGTGGCATGTGACGTACAGAGAGATATCGAGATACTTGGTAGCATGTGATTTGCAAGGGACTTTGAGAGTCTGTTCTTTAGGTAGGGCAGGCCTAAGGACTTGTTTGAGCTCAAAAAAACGTGGTCATGTGCACAACTTGTATTTGCTCTTATAGATTAGTCTTTTGCTTATGATGCTCCCTTGCTATCCTCAGTGTTCGTGTCATACCCTTTGATGTGAAAATGGTAAGAATAACTTTGGCTTCGTTTGGATATCATGGTGTTTTCCTTGTTGTGTTTTTGCAAAAAAACACCATGGTGTTGTGTTTTTCCCTTAAAAGATTTTTAAAACATCATATTAAGTATTTTTGGTCAACACTAGTTTGACCCATTATAACATTAGTATTAAACATATTATTAATATATTATATATTAATTATAATAAAATATATTGTAAATATAATGTTATAATATTTAGTTTACATTATTATAGTATTATAAGTGATAAATGTAATGCAATATACATTATTGTATTATAATATTATATTGTACTTTAATGAGTTATTTATATTATAATTATTACATATTATTTTCAAATAATTATATAATTAATTATTTTGGTATATCATTTGTTATTGTTGTATATTATATTGATATTTTTATAATAATATTATTTTATTATTAATATAGTATTATACTATAATTAATATAATATAATACTATTAATAATGTTAATATTATGTTATTACTAGTATGTTATTAATAAATTAATATATTATATATATTTTAATATTATATAATATATTATAGTTTTTAATATGTTAGAGTTTATTAATAGTACTTTAATAATATATTAGTGTTTATGATATAAATAAATATTAATATATTATGAATATATTATTTTTATATTAACATTTTTTAGCAATAAATTATTTTACTATTAAAAATTATTTTATTTTATAATAAATTATATTATTTATTACATAATATATTAATATTTTATATATTATATTACATTTACTATACAATATGTTATTATAATATTGTTCTTATATTGTTATGTTATTATTAAATATGTTACTATTATAATATTTTATAATTATTAATTTATTATAATTTATTTATTAAAAAGTTCATAATATTATAGTGATTATGCTATTGTATAGTATATTATTATATCATTATTATATAATACATTATTAACATATTAATATGTTATTATATTATTATATAAGATATTTTGTTTATTATATTTTTATATTATTTAATAAATATTACTAATATATTAAATTAACTATAGTATAGCATAGTATAGTATAATATAATATGCATGTTGATAATAACTCTATATTAACTATATTTAATATATTATGTTTAGATATTATATTTAACACCTTCTCAAACTCAAAACCAAAACATCAAACTTAAAACACCTAAAATGTGTTTTGAAATAAGTGTTGTTTTTTGGTTTGAGGATGATTTAGCTTAAAAAACACCATAATTTCTAAACGCATTGTGTTTTGTTTCTGGCAAAAACACTATAGAAACAAGTAAAACATCACGGCACCCAAACGGAGCCTTTATTATATATAAAGCAAATCAACTATGAATATTGGTCTTCAATTGATGGCAACAACAACTTTATTTCTATTTCAATGACAATCCAAACAAGAATAAAATGGAAGCAACAAGTATTAATTACTTTCTAGTAATATTTTTAAATATTATCCAAACAAAAAAAGTAAATGAAGAAGAAGAAGTTTTACTTCCATTACTTCTAAAAATATACGAAACAAACAAAAAAAATATTATTTCCGCTATTTCCTATTTCATAGTTTTGGAAGTTACTTTCAAAACCTACTTTTTACTTTCAATACTTTCATTATCCAAACGGGGACGTGTCGAAGGTTCCAAGCATAATTTCCAAGCGAACCAAACTGCCTCAAAAGGGTAATCCACTTGCCAATTCTTTTCATAGGCAAAATAAATAAATAAATAAATAATAAAAAATGCAAAGCTTGTATCAAACGAAGGTCACATTTGCGGGTCCATTTACGATCTCTGTTCTACGTCTACGTGCCAATGAGTTAAGTTGGTCTAGTAATGGCAATTAGCCAGCTAAAGATAAATCCGTCTAATTCACAAGGATATACTTATTTATGTATTTTATATTTATTTATTTCCCAGTTGGAGGACATGGAGTCCTGCAAATACTTTGAAGCAAGCTCACAATTGTCTGCATTCTTGTTCATCTTTATTTTATAGACATTTCTATTAGTAGATTGAGTTTGACCGTGTATAGAGAGGGTCCCAACTCCCAAGCCCATGAAGACAAGCTGGGGAGAAAACAGAAGGACGCTGGAGTGGACCAGTGGCCCAACTCAAAGTTAGACAGTGTCATACCTTGTTCTTTCTTGAATTTGTGCGTCAAAGGCATGCATTTGAATAGCACAATCCAAAAAATAAATAAATAAAAAAGAAAAAAAAGAAAAAAGGAAAAAAATATTAGCGTAGTATTTGATTGTTCTTCTGCATATAATGCATCCACATTGTAGCTTAGTAATTCACTGAATCAACAATAGTTGATCGATACACAAATTAGATGAAAAGTGATGAGAGCTCCAGAACCAACAACAGCCACGGACCTAGGCAGTTTAATGACACAATATATATTCAGCCCAACGCATTTTCTTTCAAACAAAAACAGTTTTCCAATAACAAATGTGAAATATAAAAAATTTCTTCACTTGAGTTGTAAGAACCCTGATTTAATTCCTCCTCAAAGAGGCAGCCATGCACGAAAGATTAATTAAATAAAAATATTAAAAAACCATACGTATCATTACAAAAATTTTGTAGCTTATATCAACAACTTCGACCTACAAAGCAAAGTTACTCTGAATTCTCTTTTAAGAGCATAGTTTCAGTACTGTTGATAATAGTAGTGGGTTTAGTCTAGGGGTGTCCAAAAAGCCCGGCCCGGTGTCCGGCCCGGGCCCGGCCCGGACGTGCCCGGACCCGGGCCCGGCCCGGGCCCGGAAACCCGGGCCAAAACCGGGTCCGGGCCCGGTCTTTGGCGCCTGGTCCGGGCCCGGCCCGGGCCCGGAATAGTAATTTTTTTTTTAATTTTTAAATTTTTATGTGTCATATATGTATATATATCTCTATAATATTTATATATATAATATATATATATATATAATATATTTTTATATATGTATAAGTATATATATATGTATTAATATATAATTATATATAACTATGCTCTCTTTAGTCTCTTATATATGTATAATATATATATATTCTCTCTCTCTCTCTCAATATATATAGAAGTATACTCTCTCTTATATATATATAATATATGTATAAGTATATAGAAGTATACTCTCTCTTATATATATATAATATATGTATAAGTATATATAAGTATACTTTCTCTTATATAAGTGTATATTAATATATATGTATAACTGTATAAGTATACTCTCTCTTGTATATGTATGTGTATACTCTCTATGTATAGGTATATATAAGTATATTCTCTCTTATATAAGTATATATGTATAAGTATACTCTCTCTTATATATGTATAATATATGTATGTATGTATATACACACACACTCTCTCTCTCTCATATATATATATATATGTACATATATTCTATACTCTCATACTCTCTCTCTCTCTCTCTCTCTCTCTCTTAGTATATAAGTATACTCTCTCTCTCTTATATATGTATAATGTATGTATAAGTATATACAAGTATACTCTCTCTTATATATGTATGAGTATATATAAATATACTTATATGTGTATATTATAGAATTAAAGTTATAAATATATAATTTATATTTTTATATATTTATGTATAATACAATTTGTTTATATAATTTCTATAAGTATTTACAATTTGTTTATGTATAATATATTTATATATGTGTGTATATATATGTATACATATACATATATTGAATTACATGAATACTTTGAGCTACTTAGTCTAGTGGTAAAATTTAGGAGTTTAGAGTGGAGGTTATTGGTTCAAATCCTAGTCACAACATATATATTTAGGAGTCTTTTATTTAGGAGTCTTTGATTGGACCTTGGGCCTTGGGGCTCTTTGAATTCTACAATTATTTTTAATTTTGTTTGTTCCTATAAATTCTATAATTATTTTATATTATTTTAATTTCTATAACTTTTAATATTTGTAATTAAATAATTATAGTTGATTAATAATATGTTTCTATCAAAAATGTGTTTATTTTTTTGATTTAGATTTTTGTAAAAAGCGAAAAAAATAAAAAAAATAAAAAAACAAAAAAACCGGGCCGGCCCGGTGTCCGGCCCGGTTTGGCCCGGGCCCGGGCCCGGGCCCGGGTCCGGGTTTGGGTTTTGCCCGGCCCGGGCCCGGTTTTCCGGACCGGGCCGGGCCGGGCCGGCCCGGATGGACACCCCTAGTTTAGTCCCACATTGGTTGTGAGAACACACCTCACCCTCCACTACTTGTATAAATATATGTGCACACTCAATATTCAATTCAAGGGAAATTTACCCAAGATTCTCTCTCTCTCTTACTTTAACATGGTATCAGAGCTAGGGTTATTATTTCTCTTCCAATAAAAAAATTTTAACGCTTCTGCGTTCTTTTGCCAAATTTTTGGCATTGTCGCTTTGCGACCTCTTAACGCATTTCGCGTTCTCGTTTAACCTTTGGGTTCTATTTTAACCTTCGGGGTTACATTTTTTTAAACCTTCAGGTTTTATTCTAACCTTCGGGTTCTATTTTAAACCTTTGGGTTCTATGTTAACGGCATCGCCGTTTCAAAACCATCTCTTGGTCTTAAGTTTACGGCATCGCCGTTTTTCAAAACCGTCTCTCGGTCTCAAATTAACGGCATCGCCGTTTCAAGCAGTCTCTCGGCCTAAAATTACGATTTCAAGCCGTCTCTCGACCATCTCTTGGTCTCAAAATTGTTGTTTCACAATCAGTAACGACATCGCCGTCTCAACATCGGCGTTGATACGTTGTAGGTCTCCGACGTGAGCATCAGATCCGGTCGATCTTCGGGCCACCTTGGTCACAGACTACTTCTTTTTTCTCAGATATAACCTTCGGGTTCAAATTTAACCTTCGGGTTCTTACAGCTAAACCTTCGGGTTTCTTTCAAGGATTATTATCTTGAACTTCAAATTGCTGCTATTATGACTTTTTCACTGGCACCTGCTTCTCGGACTCGGTCTAAGACCTTTTGCACATATTGCAAGAAGGATGGACACCGCTTTGAGACATGTTTCCAGCTTCATCCTGAGTTACGTTCCTCAGGAACTGACCGTAGTCAGCGATCCCCCCGGTCCCAATCCTCTTTTGTACCAGGATTACTGGTCAATGTTATGTCATCTACCACTTCAGACCCTACCATTCAAGCTATTGCAGATATTCGTCGTCAAATTGAGGCTCTTCAATGTATTACAGATATTCGCCGTCAAATTGAGGTTCTTCAAGCTATTGCAGATATTAGCCGTCAAATTGCGGCTCTTGAACATACCATCTCTCCATCGGCTGCACAATTCTCTGATATTCATCGTCAAATTGATGTTCTTCAGCATAAAGCTTCTACATCTACTGCATGACTCTCTGGTATGCGTTTTGCTGGGTCTTCAGCCAACCCTTCGGTCTCTGGTATGAATGATCTCTGGATTTTTGACTCTGGTTGTTCCTTTCATATGACTCGTAAAGTCTCCCTCTTATCTTCTGTCTTTACTTCCTCTTCTCTTCCCCCTATCTACACGGCTGCTGGACAACCTTTGTCTATCACTCAGTATGGCTCTATCACCCCGCAAACTGACCCATCTGGTCGTCTAACTCTTGGCCCTGTCTATGTGGCTCCTCAGTTGTGTTTGAATTTAATTTCTGTTAGCTCTTTATGTATGGATGGCCTACTTGTCTCGTTTTCTTCTGATACTTGTGTTGTGCAGGATCCACAGACGAGCAAGACTGTTGGGGCCGGTCGTAGGAGACACAAACTGTATTTTCTGGAATATCTTCACCTTCCAGAGTCCATACGTCCACGTTCTCTTGTTGCCTCTGTAAGTCCAAAATCCTCTACCATACTTTCCGCAGATTTGTGGCATAGACGACTTGGTCATGTGTCTTATAAAAGGCTGGAGAGTCTTATCCAGTCCGGAGTACTTGGTCCCGTATCCTCTCGTTCTCATATTGAGTCATGTACTGGTTGTAAATTGGCTAAATTCACTGCTCTACCGTTTCCAACCAGTACATCTGTTTCCACTTCCTTATTTGATTTGGTCCATTCTGATATCTGGGGGCCAGCTCCTCAGCCTTCTTCATCTGGTTACTTATATTATGTTAGTTTTATCGATGATTTCTCTCGTTATACATGGGTCTACCTACTTAAAAATCGCTCTGACGTACTTGTTGCTTATCAAGCCTTCACTGCTATGATCTTCACTCAATGGCAAGCTCGTATTAAAGTTTTTCGTTCTGACTGTGCCAAAGAGTATCTATCATCTGCCATGCGCTCTATCATGATTTCTCATGGAACTATCTTTCAACAGTCATGTCCTTACACTCATGAGCAAAATGGTATTGCTGAACGCAAACATCGTCATATCCTTGATACCGCTCGATCCATGCTCATTTCTTCCTCTGTTCCTCGTCGTTTCTGGGCTGAGGCCATTCTCACCGCTGCTGATGCCATTAATATCACTCCATCTAGCTCTCTTTCCGGCGCTACTCCTCATAGCCGTGTCTATACTCATCCTCCTCGTTATGATCTGACCCGCGTTTTTGGCTGTCGTTGTTTCGTTCTTCTTCCCTCTCACGAACGTGATAAATTGTCTCCCAGAGCTGTTCTCTGTGTCTATTTAGGAATTAGTTCGGAACATCGCGGTTATCGTTGTTATGATCCTGCATCTCGTCGAGTTCATATATCTCGACACGTTCAGTTCGAAGAGGATTCTCCATTTTATTCTGCTTCTGATAACTTCAATTTCCTCCACACTACTGATCGTGCTTCTCCACCAGCTGCATCACCCATTTCATTACCTCAATTCTCCTTTCGAGATCTCCCTGAAATCTCTCCATCTCCTTCTGTTGACTCTCCCTCACCTAAGCCTTCTCTTCAACCATCTGATTCCTATCCCGTGGTCACGACACCCACTCCAGAAAATACTGTTGACCTCCACACACCTGTGCCAGCATCTCCCCCGCCTGAAGTTCCTCTTGCTCTTCGTCGAGGAAAACGCCCACATGTCATGCCTGCACGGTATGCTTCGGTTACTTCCTATTCACCTATCTTTCATACATTTCTTGCTGTCATTCATACTACAGTTGAGCCAAAGTCTTTTCAAGAGGCCGTTCAATTTCCAGAGTGGCGACAGGCTATGGCTGAGGAATTTCAGGCCTTTCAGCAAACACATACCTGGGATGTTGTTCCATGTCCCCCTGACATCTCTCTAGTTGGCAGTAAATAGGTTTATAAGGTCAAGTTTCGTCCTGATGGTACTATTGAACGTCGAAAAGCTCGTTTAGTGGCTCGAGGTTTTACTCAGCAACAAGGTATTGACTATGAGGAGACCTTTGCTCCTGTTGCTCAGATGCCCACCGTTCGTACTCTTCTTGCGGTTGCTGCTGCTCATCGTTGGCCCTTATACCAGATGGATGTTAAAAATGCTTTTCTCCATGGCTCTTTATCTGAGACAGTGTATATGCAACCGCCTCCAGGGTCCAATATTCCTTCGGGACATGTATGTCTCCTTCGCCGTGCTATTTATGGTCTCAAGTAGGCACCCCGCGCTTGGTTTGAGTGTTTTCGTGATGTCGTGCTCAAGGCGGGCTTTATGGAAAGTCATCAAGATGCTTCTCTGTTTGTTCGCACTACATCGCGTGGCAGAGTTTTATTGCTCCTTTATGTAGATGATATGATCATTACAGGTGATGATGCTGCTGGTATACAATTTGCAAAATCTCAATTGCAACAACAGTTCCACATGAAGGACCTTGGATCTCTTCGCTATTTTCTTGGTCTAGAAATTTCTCAGGACCCGTGAGGTGTATTACTGTCTCAACAGAAGTATCTCTCAGATATTTTAGATCGAGCTGAGCTAACCGACGATGCAACTGTCGATACTCCACTCCAACAAAATGTCAAACTTCGCTCCACTGATGGTGATCCTCTATCTGATCCTACCCGATATCGACATCTTGTTGGCCAGTTAGTCTATCTGTGCATCTCTCAACCAGATATCTCTCATGCTGTTGGCATTGTCAGTCAATTTGTTAGTGCTCCACGTTCTGCACACTATGTTGCCTTATTACGGATTCTTCGGTATCTTCGTGGCACTAGCACTCGCTCTCTTCTATTTCCTGCTACATCCAAGTTAGAGCTTCGTGCATATTCTGATGTTGATTGGGCTGGTGATCTAACTACCAGAAAGTCTACCACAGGTTATTGTATATTTCTTGGTGATTCCCTTATTTCCTGGCGAAGTAAGAAACAAGATGTTATTGCTCTTTCCAGCACTGAGGCAGAATATCGTGCAATGTCCACAACAGCTAAAGAGATTATTCATCTTCGTCGTCTTCTCAGTGACTTTGGTATTTTAGTTCCGACTCCTACTTCTCTCTACTGTGATAATAAGAGCGCTATTCAGATTGCTAATAATCCAGTTTTTCATGAGAGGACCAAACACATTGAGATCGATGCTCATTTTGTTCGTCAACAAGTTATTAAGGACAAGACAATTCAACTTCCTCATGTTTCATCCGCCGACGAACTTGCAGATTTCTTCACGAAGGCCTTACCTGTTCATCGGTTCCAGTTTCTTGTACGCAAACTCACTTTGTTTGATCCAAGATGAGTTTGAGGGGGGCTGTTGATAATAGTAGTGGGTTTAGTCCCACATTGGTTGTGAGAACACACCTCACCCTCCACTACTTGTATAAATATATGTGCACACTCAATATTCAATTCAAGGGAAATTTACCCAAGATTCTCTCTCTCTCTTACTTTAACAAGTACAAAGCAATCATAAATGTATCATATTTATGGGGGGAAAATTTCCTCAATGACCCAAAATATGGGACCAATAGATGGGACAAGTAAGGTGTCTCTCTCCTATTGGATAATGAGTTGATCATCATTAATGATGACCAACTCATTATCCAACAGGAGGGGGACACCTCACTTGTCCCCCCTATTGGTCCCATATTTTGGGTCCCTCTATGTCCTTGTATATCGATATTTAAGAGCTATTTAGGTAAATAACTATTGCTGCTTGTCTGAAGACTTCAAGTTTAAATCAATACCACTAGCAACTTAGGATTGCTGCAAGGGAAAGAGAGAATTGATGAGTTTTACTGCTGAGCAAAGATTTATTACTGTAGAATGCAGCTTTATTTCTTACGTGCTATACTAGTGTTCTGTTTCCCACTGTCTTTGGCCAAGGTTGAAGAATGAACCAGCTTGTGAGAAATAAAATAACTCAAAAATTTTCGTGTTTGTTGAAGCGAGAGAAATCTATCACATGTAAAATCTGATTTAAACAATTTCATTTTATGCAACAACTCAAAGTGTCCTTCAACAAGCATAATGTCACTGAGAGCATCTCCAATGATACGTCACTCCTCTAAATATGACGTATCATCGACTCCAATTAGGGAACTGTAGCACCCTCTATATTAAAAATATGCTACAGTAACCCTCCACATTTGAAGGGTCTAGGCTCGTATGGAGGGATTCCTCTAAAACACTATTCATATATTTTAATTCCAATTTTGTCCTCCCATCTCATTTATAACTTTTCATAAATACCAATTGTATCATTGAATATAATTAAACTAATTATTTAACTTAATATAATTTTAAATTTACTCGTCTATTTTAAATAAAAATTATATCATTGAAATTGTCTTGTCGAAACCTTCAAAATGAGACCAATATTTAATACTTTTAATATTAATTTCAAATTTATCATTATGAAATGTTAAAGTACAGAGAATTTAAAATATATCAAGCTTAAAAAAATTACATTATTTCATTACCATGTCTCTGCCATAAATGTTCAATGAGTGCATTCCCTAAAGTTTTGAGAGGAAAAAACTTTAGCAAAAATAGCGGTGATTTTCAATTTGATAGTTCAACTCATGTTTCAGGAGGAACTGGATATTGTGGTTCGTCAGGGTATTAGTATGGCACTGGTAGCTATGGAAATGATCTACCAAAATTTTAGATTATTGTTATCGTATTTTACTTATATAATGTAATTTTTGTATTTCTGAATATAGTTCCTTTGGGGCGAGTTATATAGATCCCCACGTATTTATTTTATTAATGAATATTTTTATTTTATCATATTAAGATAAACTAACTTAAAAATGACTCTAAAAATATTTAATATTAATCCCATTTAAAAGGTTTCGACGAGACGGTTCTAAAGGTATAAATTTTGTAAAAAAATATCAAGTTTTAATTATTTTATTTAAATCATTAGTTTGTTAATGATAGATTAATTAATATAAATATAGAGAGCACCATTGGAGCACAACTTTTACAAACCCTTTATATTTGAGAAATCTTGAAGAATATTCTCTTCAAACCCTCTAAATATTGGAGATGATCTGAGAAGCAATAAACTGGGAATTTTTTTGGAGTCATCGAGTTACATATGATAGTTTTGCAACTTACCATGAGAGGTTAATCACATCAAAACCTCCGAAAACCAAATAAAACATAGAGGCTACAAGATCTTTAGCATTTCAAGGTTTCTCATGTTCCATATATACATCCCAGAACGTTTACAACTCAATACGAAGGTTTATTTCATATTACAAAGGCAAAATTATTATGCTGTCCTCCAAAACCTATAACTCAGCATAAAGCAGACTTCGAAGGAGAAACTAGGAGAGTAACTAGAAAGAAACAAATTGTACATCTATAAGGAAAAATGACCATATGCTACTCCTAAATGTAGAAGTCCATGACTGATACCTTGGCTACGAAAATTACAAAATTTCAAGTATAATAATACCATTATTAAGAATCACTCCAATCATACCCATCTTCGTCTTCATCATCACTTCCTACACATGCCTGTATCGAGAAATAAAACCAGAATGAAGGGAACAGGAATAAGGTAGAAAATAAAGCTATGGTTCTTTTGCAGACTAATCAAAGGACCAACCTTGCGAATAGTATTTGCCTTCTCTAAAATGGCAGCAATGTTTGGATTTGTTGGAGGACCTCTCAGATTCGGTTTAGCATTTCCAGCTGCCTTCAAATTTTGGGACTGAGACATGAAACAATATTTTTTTTAATTATGAATTGATGACTTCTACTTTGACGCAAGGTCTTCCATAGCAAGAGAGAAACTCACCTTGTTTCTAATTTGCTCTAATAATGTGATGCTTTCTTCTGTCTTTGACTGAGTTGAAGGCTGAAGCAGGTCAGTTACCTTTCTCAGCTGCACATGCAAAAAATATAGTTAAAGATTTTTTTTAATAAAATTAGGTATTATAAAGATGGCATAAACCCTGGTGGTTAGGGCTTGGGACCTTTGCTCAAAAGGCCAATGGTAAAACTGTGACTATGACATGTCTATCCCTAGTTACATTAGGCATTACAATACTTATGTTATTCACCAGGGCCTGGACCACGAAAGATGGCCTTGGCCCTAGGGTTTACTTGGCTTGTACTCAGCCAAGGTTCCTCGCACCAAAATAATAATAACAATAAATAATAAATAATAAAATAAAAATAAATATGGCATAATTTTATTAATCAATCATTGAGCTTTATTTTAAATACCGTGCTTTTGTCATGAGAAGCAACATCTTCAATCAAGGGATCTCTAGTCCGCTGAAGCAAAGAAATTTTCTTTGGCTTCTCACCATTCAACATTTGTATAGTAAGACTATCTTGATTGAGAGCATAGTCTTCCTGTATAGCTCCAGGAAATTTGTCCTCACATTGATGAGATTCACTTTCTGAAGTTGAACCTAAGAAGAACGTGTTGGTTGGCTTTTCTGTCTCCATTTCTAAACTTGGTGGACAATGCTGAGGCCTCTTCAATTTTGATGGAAGCTGATCAAGATGAAAGGTCTCATACTCCAAAGGCGGGACTTGCACTGACAAACAATGCTCGGAGTTGTCTTCTAATGATAAAGATGGACTTAATAGACTTGATTTTTGAACAGTTGCACCTCTCGCTGTTAATGAACCATATGGAGGCTTCTCATCTGTAGTTAGAGTTGTGAACTGATTTTGTCCTATATAGGATTGAGCAATTTTAATATGTGAAGTTGGATGTTCCATTTGAAGCTTACTCATTCTCCATTCCAGTGGGGGGAGTGGAGGCATTGGCGGTAATTCTTCCATAGTTTCTTGAACAGAACTATCTATAATTGATTCACTCTCACTTGGATGTTGTAACGATGTCATGTTAGATTCACTTTCAATTTGCATGTCAGAGGTTTCTTCGAATGAATTTGCCTTCTTTGTAACCAAATGAGAAGACAGAAACAAGTCTTCTTTTGCATTCCGAGTCATCTGCAAGGGCGCTTGTCGATCAAAACGTTTTCCACTCTGTAGAGGATCTACAGAACCCTCTTTTTCAATATTTAGAAGCCAGTCCATCTGCGCAAGCTTCAAAAACTCCGCAAAAGTGACATTATTGACAGTGTCATAAGACTCTGGCTCATTCACTGAATCTGATACTTCCCCGGCAGTATCTAGGAGATTGGTTTCATTTCCGTTGTTTTTCATAGAAAGGTATCGCTCGAAAGATATAATTTTGGGTGCACTTCCAGATTGTAGCCCAAGGGTTTCCTTTTCTTTTGCACGCTCTTGATGATAGCAAGAGGATGTCTCAGGATCAAAACCTTTGTCAGTTACAGATAGATTTATACAGTCCTCTTCTATATTATTTGGATGCAAATCCATTTGTGCAAACCCAGATGAAGGTGTGTGGTCGTTGGATAAATTAGCATCAAAAGGGTCCAGATGATCCTGAATGCAAAGCACAAAGTTAGAAGACATGTGAAGAGTTTCGTCTGGAAGTGAAGAAAGGAGTATTTGTGGAGTGCATACCTGATCTATACCTGAGCAAGAAATTTGATTATTACAGTCAGATTCAATAGAATTCTGGACTGATGATTGTTCGAATGAGGCAACTGCCTCAGCGTGAACTGCATCTTTAGAGAAATTGGACACCTTAGATGACTGTTGCGCGTTATCAAGAACTTCTTCCTTCCAAGGACATGAATTTAATGAGCCTGCATTGTAGGGTTCTTGAGACTCTTCATCACATAAAGGCTGCAAATTGGTACTTTCAAGAGTCATTTCCACTCTTCGAGACCCTATGTCATCCTGAGGTGTACCAAGGTTTCTAAATTCTTTAACTGAGTTGTGTCTCTGCGTTGAATTAGGACTTCTGCTGGAGGAAGAGGAATGTCCTAGCTGTGTAGTGATCTCATCTTGAGAAACTTCTACAACTTGTTTTGCGCAATCCTGTGAAGTTCCCATGAGGACATTTGATGGAGGTGATGAACCTTCGATCAAACTGGTAGAAATTTCAACTTCAAGCCTTCCACCAGCTTTTCTACCATAAAGACTTGAGGATATCTCATCCATATTGCTAGTAGCAGATGAGGTGCTATCAGGATCTCCGTTAGAAGATGAATGCTTAGCAGAGGAAGTTGAACCCATAACTGAACAATTAAGAAATTCTTCTCTGTGCCCAGATATGGCACTAATTAGAGTTTCCTTGGCACTGTGTTCTCCACTAGAAAGCAAATTTCCTGAAGAATCTAACTTAGCCTCAAGGTTACTCAATCCTGGCGGAGTTTTGTCATCGGTCTCATCTAGGTATATATCTTGGTTAGAAGGTAAATCAAGAGCAACCCTGTTCTTGATAAGCTTCTCTGAATCTGACTCCACTGAGTTAAAAATTTCATCAAAATCTAGCCTAGAATCTGGAGCTTTTAACTCGTGTTCATCATAGGTGCGGAAATTAATTGCTTTTGCATTGTTTTCATAATCTGATTCAACGTCAGACTCCATGGTATTCCGGGCATCCTTGTAATTTTCAACACCACTAGCAATGTCATCAGAGTTATAGCCCCCAGAGCTGCCTCCTGTTCTCCAATCATTATCAGATGAAAGCTCCTTTTGATCCATCTCCTGAAAACCTGAACTAGCATTTAATTCATCTTCACTACCTTTTGTGCTTTCTTCATGTTCAGGCACTCTTTTCTTCACCATTTGACACGTGTCTTCAAATATGGGATATTGGTTTGGGCATTTTTCTATTTCAGCAGAAGGATCAAAGGGAACTCCATTTACATCAGAAATGGATTCACTTGAACCAATTGATTCCATCTTTATGTGAGAACAGCAATTTGAATTGTTAGATTGACAATTCTCCTTAGGTAAAAGAACTTGATGGAGGCACTCCGTGTAACTAGTTGTGGGATCTGACCCATTCAAGTCTCTAGATTTTAATTTCACATGCGTGTCTGGAAATTCTTCAGAAGCTTGGTCAGATGTCATGAACTGCAATCTGCAAGTAAACATTTACGTAATTATGTTAAAAGGAGCTGATTAACATAAAGCTTTTGCATCAAATTTGTTTCAGCTTGGCAAATATCTTACTTGGAGTTGATTTTTGGTGTTGAAAAAATTGCAGGGGCATCACCGTTCCTCCAAAACTTTTTCTTCTTCTAACCAAGAAAAGGGGGGAAAAACCTGTTTGATTAGTCTTGAATATCCTACCCTAAGTAAAAAACAAAACACAGTAATAATGGACAATCCAAAGCTGCTGTAAGTTAAGAAATTTATAATAAACAATGGACTAACTGAGTATAACATGAAAAAACAACATTAAAGCTCAAAATAAAGTAAGAAGTTTGTATTAATTGTCTCTTTTGGTCAAAGTATGCATGTTTCTTTGTGGCATGAGTGATCGACGGACCTCCAAACTGTAATTAAGTTCCCGAAAGTAGTTTTGACCTCTATCCTATAAACTTTTGACAGGAGGTAACAAGAAAAAATGAATAGGGACTTAAGCATGCTTCACTGTGATGCTACTGTAATATTAGCCATTTTATTTCATGCATCTATATTTTAAATTCCTTACCTTGCTATCATGCATTACTTTTTCTTTCTCAACTTGTGATTCCACAATGCCTGAGGAAGCTAATCCAACTTTGAAAAATGATGGGTCTGAGTATCTCTTTAAACATGCCCCAGCACCAGAAACATCATACCTGAAGAGGAGAAAATATTGATTTCATAAAATATGTGTAAATGATTCGGAGTAAATATTATTCTGGTGCAAACATTATACTTATCCAGCACGGATAAATCTGGTGTGCCACGACATTCTTCATAAGAATCCATCATAAACTGAGGTAAGCCTTCTCTACTTATTACGTTATGGTTCAGCTGAAGCTTCGAGTGCCAGTTAGTGCCTGCCAAACAGTGACATCAAAATAATTGACTAAGAGGTTAACAAAAGGTGAAAGTTTATACTAAGAATGTATCTGATAGTGATACATGATGAATAAGAAAAAGGTTTTTCTGGTATCAATCCCCAAAAAGATTCGTAATTTGAAATAGGTCCAGGAAAGATAAAATATTATTAAATATATCTCAATTTGTTTAGATTACACAATATTGGTCCAGTTAGGTATTTGGAAAAGGTGGTAATGCTTCTCAGCAGAATCAATCGGGGGCAGCAGAGGTGCCGAAGTCTCCCATGTAGAAGATAAAGATAAGGACATCACGAGAGTAACAAGATGACATTAAGAAATTTTGAGTTAAAACAATATATTTTAACTAAAAACTAAAAAGATTTAGTTTGTGTAACTTAGACAAATTGTGAACTTATTTTATAATATCATCTTTTGAAGGACCTATTTTGGATAGCACATCTTTGGGATACCAATACCAGGAAAACCCATAAAAGAAAAAACCAACTTGACACTCGTGTATTTAAGGTTGCTCCTGGAAGAGCAGTTGTTAAATATCAAAGAAAACTTATGCGCCTTTAGGCCTGCTTATTTATGCAACATTTGAACTGACATTAATTT
Organism: Asparagus kiusianus; assembly: GCA_022839385.1. Taxonomy (NCBI): domain Eukaryota; kingdom Viridiplantae; phylum Streptophyta; class Magnoliopsida; order Asparagales; family Asparagaceae; genus Asparagus; species Asparagus kiusianus. The sequence continues at coordinate 35,496 of BQKN01065549.1, read as the reverse complement.
TGAGGAGAGATCGACAAGGTATAAACTAAAAGTACCAAAGTTATTCTTGTTGAGCTACCTCTATATTTCAAAATTTTGTAAATGACTATGGTATGCAATATCACTCACTAACCATAACAGTGAAAACGTACAGGGATGCAAAGGGAGTTGTCAGATTCATAGTGAATTTCCTTGAGGGGAGAGAGAGTCTCTATTTAAACACACAATGATTTATCTTTTAATCCTTGTTCAACTAGTTTAGGGTTTGCCATGTACAATAATGTCACAAATTACTCAGTCCAAAGTTCTTGACTGGAGCAGCCCTACTCAAGAGAGTAGCTTTGTTATAAAGCCTAGAAATTCTGTTGGTGGATAGGAAAATCTATGAATATTATTGCAGTTTAAACTCTTACCATTACAAGCTACCTCAAAAATTCCTTAAGCTTAAGTTTGAAGAATTGTAGGGTTTTGTTCATCTTTCAATATAGGCCCTTGGAAATGTTCGCAAATCTTTCAATATAGCTTTTTCTTCATCTTTCAATATAGGCCCTTGAGAAAATTCCTCAAGCTACAATCAGAAGCTTTAAAAAATTCCTCAAGCTGGAAAATGTTCGCAATTGCTGAACATTACTAAGAGGGAAACTTCAATGATGATTCAGATGCATGGTATGAATCTTTCTCATATAATTAAAGAACAAAGGAGTCATTGCATTTACATAACTTAAAGAAACAAAAAAAGGAAATGTTTTGTACATACTAACCCATGTTGTGAAAATAATGAGTTTCACTATTCTGACAGAGAAGGGACTTCTCAACTGACGGAATCTCTGCTTCTACCTGTTGAACTCGAAGCGCCAGTACATTTGCTCTACTGGCTGTAGCCATCACTTCTTCATGCAATTTATGGAAAATTCCCGAAGAAAACCTATGATATAGTGGTAAAAGGTCATAACAATCATAATGAAACATTAGTACTTAGAGACTCTGATGAATTTAATTCTCAGAAACAGGACTGATTATAATCGTTCTGTATACAAATGAATGCAGTTTATTTAGCCAATAACCAACTAAGGTTAGACTCTTGGGTAAATTAGTTTTCTAGTATCATATATGATATAAACTTCCAAGCTAATATTCTGAGCCCAGGTTCAAAAATGGAGCAGGCATTAAGCAGAAAGATTAGCAGCTGTATGTGATGGTGTGACCTTGCCATAATATGAGTTTACTGATACAAGCAGATCAGATATGTCCTGGTTACAACTAAATGAGTTAAGACACAATCCAACACTAGGTAACAGATGTGTAAGGTTTAATTGAGGCAACAATCAGATGTATGCTTAACATGCATGGTATGACAAACAAAGCATACTAAATATTCTCTGGGAAGAATAACAGCCAAAACTCCAAATATTCTGATTCCCTAATCAAGATAAAGCATGATACATAAAAAATTAATATCTTCTGGAAGTCTACTACACCATAAAAGCTCTCATTCTATAACATTTCAAATGCTTCATCCTAACGAAAACACTTGGAAGTGGGAAATTAACCAGAATACTCACTTTCCCCTAACAATCCCAACATTTGCGATTATAGGGTACACGTTACTGCAGAATTTGCAATATTCAGACAAATAAACTTTCTCTTGCTATAATTTGTTCAGCAACAATGCAGGTCATCGCATACTACACAATCAAAACTATTTGCAGAAATGACTGTCAAAACTTGCCAATCAAAGAAACTAATCATGGAAACTAAAACCAACATCCTAACAAACTAAAACCAAAGCCCTAAGGTCATACTTTTGAATAGATTAGTTTTCTAATATTATATAAAGTCCAAAGATAAGGATTCTGAAGCTAAGTTTAAAAATGGAGTAGGAATTCTTAAAGTCCCTGCCAATGCACCAGAACTTGAAGTCGTAGTGAGGGTTGAGGGTTATAGCTTTATATTCTAAAAGGAATTAAGCAGAAAGATTAGCAGTGGATTATGGTGTGACCTGACCATAATATAAGTTCGCTGGTGCAAGCAGATTAGATATGTCCTGGTTACAACTTCAAGAAGTTGAGACACACTCCAATGTTAGATAACAGATGTGCAAGGTTTAACTCGCAGCAACAAGCCTCAGATGTATGCTTAAACATTCATGCCAGTACGAAATCCTAGAAGGAGAATAGGAACATGACAGGTGCTCTTAGTGTTCTGCCCAACAACATTTTCTACACTTTATGGTTTGAGATTTCGACTCGACCCTGTTTAAAAATGTCGAAAGGAGTGAAATAAGAAACAGGAAGGGAGGATCTTTAGTCCCATATCAGAAAGGAGTAAGATGGATAGATACCTAAATATGAGAGTTAGAGGACTCAGATAGGGGTTTTCGCATTAAGTCGATAAGCACTCCAAGCATATTAGCCAGATATGAGATATCCATTAAAGTTAATGGGCCTTCTTTGCAACAATTGCTGTCAATTTCAAGAGGTCTTACTTTCAAATTTAATCAATGGCACTGTGAAATTTGTTTATTTACCCTATTTATTAAACTTAAAACCAAGTTGTGTTTACACTGAAGGCCATCCATGTGGCACAGAGGACCACGTGAGGGGCAACGTCAAGTTTCTTTTATATGTATTGTCACTGTTAGTCCACACCTTTGGGTAATTGATTTTATGGTGACGTAAAAAAGTGAGCAAATCACTATTTCCACATGCATGGATGTTCATGAATAAGAAAACTAGTATATCCAATAAGAGACCATTTAAGATGTAGTGAAATCATTATGACCTAAGCACTTAAAAAACAATTTCTAGGTGCTTGAAATGTTCATCTTCCACATAATTTCAGTACATGAATCATCTCTCCTCTACTGCATGTTCATGTATCAAAGACTGATAAATCGAAAAGAAAGAAGACATATTCAGATTATGAGAACATGAACATGAAATGATCAAAGAGTACATTTATGCATGAAAATCTTTCATTATATCCAAGAGAGCGTACTAGTAGATTCTTCGAATTATGAGCAAGATAATATGGAAAGGTAGAATGTCCAGTAACCAACTTTCCAAGTATAGATCATTCCCATGTCTATAAATTTAGCAAGATGGAGCAAATTACATAGTGATAAGAAAAGATCAAATACAATTAAGGACTAGAAAGATCAAGAGAGTGTATGCGCAGGGGATCCTATTCCTAAGGCTACTTCTTGGATCATAGATCAAGAGAGTGTATGCGCAGGGGATCCTATTCCTAAGGCTACTTCTTGGATAATATTTTTGTTGAGAAAAGGATACTATCCCATTCCTAAGGCTATTTCTTGGATCATATTTTTGTTGAGGATAAGGATACAATCCCATTCCTAAGGCTACTTCTTGGAGAATACTTTCGTTACGGATAAGAAACCGATCCCAGACAACCCATAAAGATTTTGAATATGGTAAAGGTAAACTTGAATTAATCATATCTTTAAGTTTCCTTTTTCTCTTTATTGCAGAAATATCTTTTCATTGCTATAGTTTCGGCGTCTGATCATTTAGATGTTAAACACTTTTACAAATAAATATAGGGATTCGGTAGATAGAAGCAAATTCGATCCGTACGTGAGGATCAAAAGGCGCAAGGTTAATTTGGAGAACATTTACTTAATAAAATTAAAAGTAATGCTTTAACAAACTTCTATACTAATTGTTCAGAGAAAATTGTGTATAGTTGATCTCAACATGCTTTTTTTCTACTGCTGGCACCAACTAGATGTACGCTTTGACTCAGCACTTCTCAGAAATTGAAATTTATTCTTTTGACCTCCCTCTTACTAAGCAGACCATCAGCTCCTCTCAAATCTAACTAATTTAATTTTACGTGCTTCATTTCTGCTTAGTTGAAAAGCATTTTTGGTACCTAGAAAAAGCAAGAAAAGAAACTAGAGGCATAGCCTTCACAAAGTTTTGGAGGGGACTGGAAAACCCCCACTTCTGCGCACACGCGCTCACATAGAATCTATACCCCAACTTAAGGTGATGACTTTGGACTGAATGTTTACGTTACATATAATCTAATCATACTGTTAGGTTAGTCTGATTCATGATTCTATCAGTAAAATATGCTTCATCTTCCAGCTTATGATAGCATAATATGCTTACACTTGCAACAGTAGAGCAAAAAAATTAACAGAAAATCGACCATAGGGTAGTGACATGTTAAATTTTAAACCTATATAACTGAGCCAGAGATGCGTTCACTGCTGACCTAAGGTCCAACTCCTAGTACACAGAGTGCATGTTACTTAGTAACTGTATGTGTGAAGCTCAACATATAGTCGATTAATATGTAACTACCATATGGTGAAAAAACACAGTTACATAGGTCCAAAACTTAATATGTCACTGCCATATGGTTGATTTCCATTAATTTTTTTCTTCTTCCACTGTTAGGCTAAGGTCCAACTCCCAGTACACAGGGCTGCATGTTAACTAGTAACTAATAACAGTGTACTGTATGTGTAAAACTCAACAAATAATAGTTTATCGATTGTCAATGTTTCTTCTTCCTCTTTTGGCTTTAAACTCATTGATCACATTTGATATCTGTAGAGAAAGGCAAATCTCAATTCCCAGATATAGGGATTCGGGAATTTCTGTGTACATTCTTGTGCCGATTAAATCAAGAAACCTTATTTCCTGATAATATGGACAAATCATACATATCCTGTAGAAATGCACAAGAATGGTCTCAAAACTTTGAAGGTAAAACTGATTTCCACTATTACAGCCAATTATGATTGTCTTGCTAGTAGACTCGCATATTTTTTTTTAATAGTTCTATGGGCTATTCTTTTCCAGGGAGTGCTAATTGCTACTGAGCGGAGATGCATGCCTTTGCAGAGAAACCAACGCAAGCTGCAATCTCCATTTGCAAGTAGAAGATACACAAAGCATATATCCACATAGGAATTACAAAAATGTGGTTCGAATAGTTTTCTCTTTTGATGCAAGACAAAAAATATTTGGTATCTGTTATAGCAATCAAACCTGACAGTAAATGCAACACTGAATATTAGAAATGCGGATTCTATAAACATGTGTTTACCCCCTTTTTATTTTGTTTTATTTATTTTTTTAACTTTTGCCAACTTGATGAGATTTTGGACCATAAGCAAGCATCTCGTTATATCTATACATAAATGTAAACACATAATTGAAGCTTATGTGTAACTGAACTCAAAAGATGCACGCTAAATATTGTCCAAGAAGAATAACGGCCTAAACTCCAGATCTTATGATTCCCTAGTCAGTAGTCAATATAGGGCATAACACATCAGAAAGTTAATATCATCTGCAAGCCTATCACACCATAAAAGCTTTCATTCTATAAGATTTCAAATGCTTTGTCCTAACAGAAAACCTTGGAAAAAGAAAATTTAACCTGATTAACACTCCTTTTCCTTAAAAAAGAATTTCAATCGTTTCTATCATAGGGTTCACATTACTGCAAAATTTGCAATATTCAAAAGAATGGTATTTCTTGCTATATAATTTTCTGCAACAATGCAGGTCATCACATGCTCAAAAATATTTGCAAAACTAACTGCTTTTCCTGAAAATCCTACTTTTCCCCTAAAAATCTCTAACCTTTGCTGTTATAGGGTTCACATTACCGCACAATTTGCAACAATGCAGGTCCTCACATTCTAAACTAAACTTCAACTCAAATTAATCACAGAAACTAAAACACAACACACTAACAACGAAACAAAGATTAAGCAAATGCATCATCACAAATCAAACAACTAAACTTACTCAGCGAGATCCCCCAACTGCTTCAAGATCCCAACGAGCCCAGCAACAGCAACTCCTTCGAGCAAAGCTTCAGAGTCCTCCCTCGTCGCTGCAGCTCCATAGAGCTTCGAGCTCCCTAACCCTAACTCATTCCTAATCTCATACCTAACAATCGGCATCGTTCTCTGTCGATTGTCCTCTCACTGAATTCTCGCCATTAGAGCTCGAGCTCAGAGCTCGGAGAGAATTGAATTGAATTGGGGCTGTTTTAATGGGGTCCACCGTAACGCTTCATTAATTGGGTCTCGGTTGAAGTGAAAATGGTCCCGTATTTATTATTCGTGGAGATTGCTGGGTTTGAGGATTCCAGCGGAGCCCAAGTACCGAAAGGCCGCAAGCAGGCTTTTCTCGATGCCGGAGCAGCAGCACGGGTTCTGGTGTCAGTGCGGAGCAGGATTAATTTTGGGTGTACGATTGAAAGCTGCGGAGTCGTAATCACAGCCGTTCGTTTGAATTGGGTAGCATTTACCGTTATCTTGAAACTGTTTTTTATTGTTTCCTTTAACAGAATTTTTTGAAATAGACCGGTTGCGAAAAATATTTGGCAAAACCAACTGTTTTGTTAAATATTTAACAAAACCGATCGTTTTGCTAAATATTTAACAAAATCGAACGTTTTGCTAAATATTTAGCGAAACCGATCTTTTTTTGGCTAGTTCACCAATGCTAGCAAAAAAAAAAAAATCGGTTTTGCTGAATTTGGGTTTTAAAATGCACGGGACTAGTAGTCCCGTGTGTTTAGTAGCTTCTAATCGGCCACTAAACTAAACTCAGAAAACCCACGGAACTACTAGTCTCGTGGGTTTTCTCTTCACAAATACAAAACTGATCTTTTTAAATCAAGGACACATGCCAAGAGTCTGGGTGTCACGAAACTTTTCGGTGATGGAGGGGTCCATGAGGTAGATCCCCCACTCCAACTGCTCGATCTTGGGGATGACAAGAGATTGAGAGGAGAAGGAGGAGGAGGAGGAGAAGGAGATGGTGAGGGTCTGAAGGAGGTTGGTGAAGAGGGAGGGGTGGAAGTCGTCGAGCCAGAGGAAAGGGGTCTCAAGCGGGGAGCGCCGAGAGTGTGGGGAGAGGAGCTGGGAGGCGTCGTGGCGGGCGGCGAGGTCGAGGGCGTGGTAGTAGGCCTGGAAGTGGGAGAGGAGAGTGGAGGTGTGGGAGGACAAGAGGTCATATGACGATATTAGGGCCTCGCCGGAGACGACGATGGGAGAGTTGCCAGAGTAAAGGGAGAGAGATCGCCGGAGGTTGGGGAGGAGGATCGACTTGAGGGTGCAGTTCCATTTGTCGGAGTGGAAGTTTACTGGTCGGTTTTGTATTTGTGAAGAGAAAACCCACAGAACTAGTAGCCACATAGGTTTTCTGAGTTTAGTTTAGTGGCCGATTAGCTACTATTAGCCTCATGTGTCTTAAAACCCAAATTCAGCAAAACCGATGTCCTTTTAGCCAGCCTTGATGAACTAGCTAAAAAGAGGCCGATTTTGCTAAATATTTTCTAAAACAGGCCTACTTCATATATATATATATATATATATATATATTCTTTAACTTTCTATTTATTTTTGTTAAATTTGAGAAAAGCCCTCTGAACTTTTTATCATTTAACCCCCCTAACTACCATCATTAAGCTGAACGTGTAACATAACGAACACGTGACTTGAAACGACTAAGATGCCTCTTGGTTATAAGAAATATTAGCCTAGATTTTCGCAAGATGGGAGAAAAAAGGATAGAGAGGGGAAATCATCGTAAATGACTTAAGGTCTTTTTTTACTGGTTGAGGGGTTGATTTTAATTGAAATGAGTTCTTTTGAAAGGATATATAGATCATTTCATATTTTGATTTAACAACAGTAGAGGTTTTTTTTTTAAATAGAAATGTATAAAGATCAATGGGGTTTTGTGATACACCTCATCGCTGAGGGAATTTTGTGATTCAAATTTAAAGGGGGTTATCTACAACACCTTAAATTTTGAAGGGCTTTACCATTTAAAATTAATCCTACTTACTTGGAGTAAGTATTGTTGGTATCATGGTGTCCTAAGTGTACCTGTAATACCAATGAAAGGGATTTTCTTTTTGATTTGATGACTAGTTGCTTTGTCCACGGCATTCTGATGTTTCCTTAAACCCCACTTATAGGCTTACCAAATGAAACAATTATATTGTTAAAAAGTGAAATAACTACGCAGCATTAGTGGCTCTTATAGGTGAAAGTGTATCTTAAGAGTTATCATTGATGGCCAACAACCTATAGTATTATTACCTCGCACTCTACAAATTATAGGGTACTAATTAGCTTTGAGCCTTGAACTTAATAGTTTACTAGTTTAAGGCCCGTGCGATGCACAGATTTGTTTAATATATAAAAATTGATATAGCAAAATAATACAAACAGTTCAAACAGTTTACAAAGTGTTCAAACAGTTTACGAAACATCTTGTTTGGAAAATTCAAAAGGTAGGGAGAGTTAGTTCAAATCTCAAGGAGAACTTTTTATTTTTTTTTATTTCAAATTTAATATGGAGAACTTTTGTAGAAACTTGACAAGTGGCACTTGCAAGAAGATAGCAATTGATATGAGTATTGTTTAAAATGGTATGGGCTATTTTTGCCAAGTGGTATTTTTGTCAAGTGGCGAATTGAAATAGTATATAGATTATCAACTTTGGATTCGTCTAATTAAATCCCTTACAACTTACTACTTGTCCATTAAGGGTTGGTGGCTCTTTTCATTTGTATTTATTATTTTCATGCCAAACATATGTGGAGACATAGTGGGTTGCATGTAACATCTATAGCTGCTGTATGACTTTATGAACTTGTGCGCACATTCTCTATATTTGGCATTATCTGCTTTTATTCTAAATTAAAGTGGAAAAGTTATGATTTATCTTTGCCTTCAAGCTTCACATTATTGTTGTTCTACTTATATGCATAAACTTGAAGCAAAGGCAAAATTTTCTACCCCAATCTATTGAATTGATGATCAAATTATCATCTAATTAGACATTCTAAAAAGTTGTTAATTTTAATTGCACGTGGACCCTTAGTTCAACTGTCGTGCCACTTATTACCTGAAGTTCAAGGCATCTCCTACATCAAACTTTAAAATAGCAATAAATAGTTGTGAAATGTGGATGCTGTCTGCCTGTATCAAACTTAAGAAACAATAAGCGGCACATGCATAACCAAAGCTAAAAGGGCTACGTGTAATTAGCCCTTGAGTTAAGTGTGTTGCATATGTTTACGTTTGAAGACAAATTTGGATCATCTCTGTTGGAACTAGGATGTAAGTCTAGAGGGAGGGTGAATAGGGGTTATTTTTCGACAAGACTCAGAAAATGCAATGAAAATATGATAAGAGGAAAACGAAAAGCAAACTAACACATAAACATGCGAGATTTTTTATAGTGGTTCGAATCAAAATCCTCACTCTTTCTTCTCGCGAAGGGTCTTCCTCACTATAACCAGAGTTCATTTGAATCAAAACTCCATTTAACAGACTTCAAAGACCGCACCCTAGAATCTACTCGAAACCAGTTGTCTAACCTAACTTTTCACAATGACCAGAAGAAATCTGACACTAACTAGCTCAACCCTCAATTATCTCGGCTTAAGTAAACAGTCAAAACACAAGTTTGAAATACAGCCAACTAAAATAATTTAAGCGCAAAAGAACAATATTACATCTCTTTATCAAACTGTTCTTCAAATCAATAAAGATGAAGATCCGTGAAGAAGCAATGTAGCAATGTAAACGTAGGGCACTTCTTCTCGCTGAATCAAACTTCGATGAAAAGTGTGTTGGGGAATTTAGTCCTTCCCCGCGTACTACGATCTTCGCAACTCAGAACCTAACCCACAATCAACAAGATAGAAAACAACCACAATCAAGAAGAAGGAACACCAAGATTTACGTGGTTCGATCGACCAACTTCGACCTACATCCACGAGGCAATAGTACGAGAAATCCACTATGTATCAGAGAGAACTATATGAGAAACCACTCAACTCTTGTCTCTCAATCTCTCAACCTCACATACATAATCAACTCTCATATTCTCTCCAGAACTCACTCCTTACAATCTTTTGAAAAGACAAAGACTACGAAACCCTCTCCCAATATTATAATCTTTTATACATACAAAGACTACGACACTCGCCTCTCGCACAATATTCTTAAATCAGGCTACGCCCTCTGCTAACTCTAGATTACAAGAATATTGGCTATCTCTCCTCTCCTTTACCTTGGTTTTTCCTCCAACAGTAGAAGGATATATATACGAAAACTAAAACCTCATCTCTAGCCTAACTTCCTAATTAAAATATGATTCAAACTCCTAATCATGATGAGACTCAATCTCCTAATCATGATAGATCTCTAACCCTATCTAATTTTTATGAAGTTATACAAAAAATCAAAGACACAATCTCCAAATTTGATTTGATTTCCAAACTCCCTTGAAGATATATCATGGATGTCTTAAACCTTTGCCTCTCCTGCTAGCATCTTCTATTCTTTTACACTTCAAATTGAAGCACCTACACTTTAACTGGGACGTCCCGTGACAATCACTATCATCTGCTTTACCGTGGCTCCTCCATCTCTCTTGTGTACACTAAGAGACCTTTGCCACATCTGACATTAGAAGCAAATTAATCATGCTTATTTTCCCTAATTGAACTTGACAATAGTCTTCCCCCATTTATTTTCCTTGTACTCCACCTGCATCGCTCGTCTTGAATCATATGAGTGCATCTCTCCTACTCTACACTATGAACCGAATGCCTCTATATCCTCCATCACTTGGCTTAGACCAAATATGAGCACTCATTATCTTCAAATCTAATGTCACCATCTCCATCTCCATGTATGTCACTCAATCGTTCCCGCTCCCCCGACGACTCTGAATAATTATATGTTGACAATGCTACTGCTAGAATCACATCTAATTCTCTATACCAGTCTCATCTGTCATATACTTATTTGCCCTATCTTCCATCAGATCTGTTTCGTCATCACTGTCAGAACTTTTTCGGCACTTTCTGACCAATTCGAGCATCATCTGAAAAAGCAAACCCTCTCATCACGTTCAGAGCAGTCCAAAACTTAGAAATCCACTCCTGGATAACTAAAATCCACCTCCGATTCACATTCTACACTCCAATCAATATCAGCCATTCATCTGAACTTAAGAATAAATCCGACACACAAAATAGCAAGCACAACACCCAGATAGATACTGGACCGCATGTTTGTTTTTCACTTTCGCATGTGAATTAGGAATTCAACCTTCACGTGAATTACCAAACACCACAAGCATCTCCACACCATATCCTAGTCTTTTCCAATATAACTTAGTGCCCACGTCAAGATAGTTCTCCTCAGCTTATTTTTTAACGTCCTTTCTACATGAGAAATCACATGCCTTCTTCCTTCCTTACGCAAACCTAATTATCAACAAACCTTAGGGACCAAATTTTCATCGTCTCTTCTGGTCCACCGTCTACTGCCTCCTTCGCTAGCTAGATTTTGAGTTGGCCATGCCTCTGCCAAACTTTTCCAACTGTAGCAGATATCCACCATCGCCTCTCATCAAATGTCGATGATCTTCCCACCGATAATCGTCAGTCTCCTTTTTTTTTTCTTTTTCTTTCTCTTCATCTTGATTCTTATAAAGCTGATCTTCAATCTCGCACGACGATGACTTCTATCTTGAAAACTCGCTCCCGGATCCATCATCATGGCCCTGATACCATTTGTTTGGGAATTTAGTCCTTCCCTGCGTACTACGATCTTCGTAACTTGGAAGCCAACCCATAATCAATAAGATAGAAAACAACCACAATCAAGAAGAAGGAACACCAAGATTTACGTGGTTTGGTCGACCAACTTTGACCTACATCCACGAGGAAATAATACGTAAAATTCACTATATATCAGGGAGAACTACATGAGGAACCACTCAACTCTCGTCTCTCAATCTCTCAACCTCACATATACAATCAACTCTCATATTTTCTCCAGAACTCACTCCTTATAATCTTTAGAACAGACAAAGACTGTGAAACCCTCTCCCAATATTGTAATCTTTTGCATGGACAAAAACTACAAAATCCTCGCCTCTCGCACAATATTCTTGAATCAGGCTATGCCCTCTACTAAACCTAGTTTACAAGAATATTGACTATCTCTCCTCTCCTTTACCTTGGTTTTTCCTCTAGCAATAGAATGATGTATATAGGGAAACCAAAATCTTATCTCTAGCCTAACTTCCTAATTAAAATAGGATTCAAAATCCTAATCATGATGAGACTCAATCTTCTAATCATGATAGATCTCTAACTCTATCTAATTCTCATAATGTTATACAAAGAATCAAAGACACAATCCCAACAAAGTACGCTGGGAAAAGCTGAACGAGTCTTAGAGAATTTGAACAACTCTCTCTCCAACCCAAGAATAAAAATATCTCCTTTTGTGTATTTGTTTCCTTGAACTTTGTTATAAAGCATAATCTCCAACCCCTCTTAAATAGGTCTTGATAGAACATGAAAGAGATACCCAAATCTGAGTGCAAATATGAGATCAAACAGATTGACAAACGACTGAGATTAAATCCAAAAAATTATCAAATTTCATCATATCCATCACTGGTAGATCATGACCATTTATGGTCCCTTGGTGATCATCTATGGTTCAACTATAACTATCGACGGTGCTGATTCTGGTTTCTAGATTTCTTTGATTGTCTCCTATAACCATCGATGGTTAATTGTAGACTATTGATGATGCCAATTCCTATTTTAGTTTTTCTCCAATTGGCTCCTGTAACTATTGATGAGATACTTGACTATCGATAGGTGCCTCTTGACCATCATTGATTTGACGGATAAAATCAGTGTTCATGTTAATATTTACATTGTTTCGAACCACATTGTGCTCATACCTGTTTATACCTTAAATATAATATCTCACAAAGCATATCGTAGTAAATGAGAGTTTGTTATTATTTAAATAAGAAATATCGCATGAACAATGTTCTAACGATATCTACTATAAAAAAGTAATTGAGAGACTACTACTTTAAAGACATGAGTTTATATTGATGGCTAAGATCAAACAGTCAACAATATCCAAAAGTGGATAGGTTCGGTTCAGTGTTGATGTAGGGCCGCTTTCTTCCCTGACTTTATGTCTGGTTCTTGAGTTTGGGTATCGATCAATATGCACGTATAGAAACTCGTAAGAGGGCGAAGATCAGTTCCCCCGTTGACCTCCAATGATCAAGTTAGTGGATATGAACTTGAGTGGGAAAAGTTAGGATAATGTATTCTTGTGTGTAGAAAAATACTCTAGGGTTTTCTTTGTGTTTTCCCCAAAAGCCCCCCTCTAAGTTTGAAAAATACCTGCATTTATATCCGAAGCATGAGGGGTTAATTGGTCACTTCGGTTGAACACAGTGAGGCAGTGCCGTGGTGATGAAGTGCGGGTTGCCACCTGAGTCAGCTTTTGCTTTACAGGTGTCGGCTGGCGACTGGAGAGTAGATCACTTCGGCATTAAATGAGAAGTGATTAGTGGAGAGATAGTGGCCCATGTGGTCCGATGAGTCATGAAGACTATCGGGGCCAGAGAAATAATGCACCTACTATGCATTAAGTACGATCCATACGTGTAGCCAGCGAGGGTAGCTTTGTCAAGAAGTAAAGTCATTTTAAGGCAGTTTCAAGAAGTGTTCGGGATGAGTAGTCAAATAGACTCTTGGTGAGCCGTCTAGGATGAGAAGACTCTTGGCGAGCCGCCATCATGAGTTGACTCGCCCAGGGAAAGAGCCGGTCGAGGAGGAAATAGTACCTCCTCCTGGATTAGAATATTCTTATCCTCATCGCATGACCGACGTTGGTGGCGAGAACTGGGATGAAATGAGGAGTTATCTTATTGGGCTCGATGGGAGAGGTACCGATATGGGAGAGAGCCCGACCCAGGATTTTACTTTGATCTTGTTGATCACCTTGACGCTAGAGGGACTGTTCTGGGTTCACGCCGTAATCAACAAAAGGCGGTAGAACAATTTTGGCTTCTACAAGATGATGAGTATTTATAGCAAGTCCCAAGTGTTGGTCTTCATCATTGTATTCGTAGCTATTTTGTCCGGGGCGCTTTGATGGAAGGGGAACTATATCGATGAGCAGATAAGGTCCGGACCGCCTATCATAGGCTCATTGGGGAGGTTGTAACTCTCAGAGCCAACCAAGAGGCTAGCTTGGGGAGAGCTGCAGAACCGCTATCCCCGAGTGCCCTTGAGGTCAAAAAACTCAAGGAGCATTTAAAGGAAGCACTCCGAGCAAAGGAATGTGCTGAGGCACTAGCTAAGACAGAGAAGGAGGTAGCTGCGCATGCAAAGCGTAGGTTGGGTGAGGAACGCGCCAGACTAGATAAATTTCAAGAAGAGAATGCTCATCTTAAATCTGAGTCTCATTGCCAAGAAATCATTAATGAGTATTGCCTTAGTTTGACTAGAAAGACTGAAGCGGCAATAGCTTGTAAAGCCGGGTACAACTATCTCTCAGCTTCCAGCCGAAATGAAGAACCTGCCTGATCGCTTTTATTACCCTCCGATGGTAGCCAATTGCTTGGACATATTAAGGCAAGTGGAGGTGCTCAGTGGAGGGCTTAATCTGGATGAGGATGAGGATGATTCGGATGATTCAGATAACAGAGAGGGCTGCTCGACCCCTCCATCAGCTGTTCCCAGGACTTCCCCACCTCTGACTCCAGGAGTCGGGATGGACTTCACTTAGCTTATTTAGGATCCTATTTCCCCTTTGTATACTTGTTATTTTATGGATACATTATATCCTGTAAAACATTTTGCCGAATGAATGGAAAACTACTTTTGGCCTTCCCTATGTTGTCTCACTTTGTTGTATGGTTTCAGTGTGTCCGCTGAACAACTAGGCTTTAGTTTAAGCTTGAAAATCCACTCGTCAGTTCAAAAGTCGACTCATATCTTTTTTTTGTAGATCAGTAATACTGATGCAATCGACTATTGGATAGTCAATGTTGAGATTCCCTGGTAAAGATTATAGCAAGATTATCGAAGCTAGCAGTCGGCCTATTGAGAGTCAATGGGTTTTTGGTTGATGATTTGCCGAGAAGATAGCTCAATGATTTACTAAAGGTTTTTATTAGGCTAGCGGAACATCACTATTTGAAATAATGCAAAAGTACAGCCAGTTGTTAGAGAGTAAATGATACTACCTCGATTTTCAAGAAGATCAGTGCAGAGTAAAGGGGTACAACGCTTTGGTTTTTGTGTGAACCGCTTTGAGATTTCTAGGCAAATCTCAACCGCTTAACTCAAAAGGTAGTGACCGTTCATATAACTCCACGTGTCTCTTGAATTCTATAAATAACCCATTAAGGGTGATAAGGAATCATTTGCGAACTCCTGCCTCCCAATCTTTATTGTTTATTCCTCTTCATTCCCTTTAAATTCCCTAACTGCAAATTTTTGATAGCTTCTCAAAGATATTTTGTTGGTCGCAACGAGGAGATGATCGTCCTCCTCAGATCCTTTCATTCAAAGGTCCATGCTGACGAGCTCCATAGGTATTATGAGCTTTATAACATCCCTCAGGCGTTTACACTGGAGGCACCCACGAGACATGAAGTGGTGTACCACCACGGTCTAAATAGGGTACTGTTTTATCTTGCTCACCTTGAGTATGGGCTCTGATTGCTGCTTTACCATTTTATTAAGGAAGCGTGCATCACTATGGGGGTGTCCCCATGCCAATTTACCCCTAATGCCATAGAGGTGTTGGTGGGTTTCGTGGTCATATACCACTGTTTCGAGGTCGAGCCGAATTTGCGCTTCTTCGGGCAATTGGTCAGTGTTAAGTTGACAAAAAAGGATCCTCACTATTTTTTCCATTATAGTGAAAACTTCAAGTTTGTGACAGATGCTCCCGACTCCAACAAAGATTGGAAGGAGAATTTCATCTGGGTATTCGGTGCTGATAGCGTGTTCTACTATTCTAATTGTCCTAAGGTAAACAGGGACGCTTTAAGGCCGCTCCTGCCTGGGCATGAGGAGAGACAACAACTGGATAAGATTTGCTCCTACACTGGTCTTGGGAGCGAATCAACCTCTTTGATGTAGCGTCACTCCGGGTGGCGCAAATCTCTAGAATCTCGCTCATAGATATTAACAAGTTTAGGGCCAATATGCTAGTTCTCCCCTTCAAAGAGAGTGTAGGGTCGAAAAATTGATGTTGGGATTGATTCTCTTGTTTTAAGAAATGGGTTCGATCACTTAGTACGAAACTCTTACAATCACTCACACACTCTCTCAATTACAGAGGAAGAGAAGATTAATTCAGATTCTCTTTTGTTTAAGGTGGGTTCTAGGTGGCGAAAGGATGCTTCCCCCGATGCTTGAGTCAAGCTTGCCTCCCGTTGACGATCAGACCAAGATCACAAGAGCTTCTGACCTTCGTTAGCCAGCTAGAATTGAAATTCGAACTCCGGATTTACACGCAAAAGCTCTGATTTCTGATGATTAAAAGTCTCAATTAACCAACCCTCTTTTCTGTAGCCATCCATAGCTATTTATATGGTTTAAGTACGTAACCGACGTGCTACAATCACGGGTAGAGGGGCGTAACTGCCTCCCCTAAATAAGCGCATGCCATAATGTGCTCCTGAAGATTAGCTCACGTGGCTGACTAAGTCTTCGGAGCCATTACAGGTGAATCCTACGTGGATGACAAACCTCGACCTCAATTGAAACAGAGTTTGTCAAGTAAGACGAGCCTTGAGGTTCGTCTTACCAAGCAAACCTTGTAGTGGACCAGTTTCTCTTGACGAATTTTATCTTCACTGACTTCGTCTGACGAACCTCGCTTTCACTAACGAACTTCATCTTCGACAGCTGAGTCCAACTACGTAGTAAGTCTTGTAAGTTCTCTTTTAACAAACCTCATCTTCACTAATGAGTTTCATGTCTAGTAATGAGTTTTGAACCTCATGTCCAATGACGATCTTCGAACCCCGTATTCACCAATGAACCTCGAACCTTGTATCCAATGACGAGCTTCAAACCTTGTTTCCAATGACGAGATTTGTCTTTGATGTCAAGTCTCATTTCCAATGATGAGATTCGAACCTCGTTTCCAATGACGAGCTTCACATCTTATTTCCAATGACAAGCTTTTGTTGTTTGAGACGATGTTCATCATTGTAATGACCATCGTCATGCTCGTTATGAGCTGTAACGTTCTAAGGCCAAATGATTAACCAATGATCTATGAAGATCCATGAGAGTGGAGGAGAGATAAGCTTTTTTCACTAGCCTCTTCATCTCCCCCCCTTCTTTCATATTAATCATGCCTATTTATAGGCTTGGGAGTATTATGAAGTGAGTTAATGGGCTTTAACTCCCTTTAAATGAGGGAGTTAATGATCATTAACTCTCATTTAAATGGATGAGTTAGTAGTCATTAACTCTCCTTAAAGGGGTGAGTTATTGATCATTAACCCTTATTTAATGTAGCCATTTGAAACGGTGCCTGATGAAGTTTGTTTACCAGACGAGGTTTGTCCACCTGACAAGGTTGTTTGCCAGACAAGGTTTGTCTGCCTGACGAGGTTTGTTTTCCAGACGAGGTTTGTCCGTCTGACGAGGTTCGTTCACTTTGCTATATCTTTGGTGAGCTTAACTGCGGCTTCATCTTTGGTAAACTTCATCTTCAATGACAAACTTCATTTCTAGGTAAACTTCGTTTTTTGATGGGTAAGGTGTTGTTTATCCTATTGAACTGAGACAAACTTCATGAATTGAGGCTGAGGTTCTTCGTTGTGATGACCCTCGTCGTGCTTGTAGTGAGGTTCGACTCTCCTTCATTTCTTGGCACTTTTTAGTGTCTACAGAGAGTAACAAGGAGGCGGCAAGAAATGAAGGGCCGAGTCTTGGCACCAGGCCCTAGAAAAGACTGAGGGGATACCTTGTTCCTACAGAAGAGGCTGGCCTTCAGTCAAATGTAGCCGAAGTCATCGCTCAGCTAGAGAGGCTAGCCTTCAGTCAAATGTAATCGAAGTCATCGCTCAGGTAGAGAGGCGGCTAGTGACGGCCAAGAAATTAGCCAAGAAGAGTCAAGGAGCCAATAGGTCAACGGGGTTGACTCGGGTTCAACCGGGTGCGGGACATCATCAAGCTCAACCAGGTGTAAACTATCAGTAGGTTGAGGGATGACCGTAGCAGCAGGCCGAGGAGCGGCGACAACCCAACATCATCACCACTGATGATCCATCCTTGCAAACTAAGAGGGGGGCTTCTATGGTGAAGATTGTCGACGCAGGGGTTTCTACTGAATGAGTGGCCGAGCTAATTTCTGGGCTCGAGTCATCTCATAGACCTAGCAAAGAGCCTGTCAGGGCGACTAGGGGAGGCAAAGAATAGGCCCTCCCTCAATCAGAATTTGAGGTTGGTGAAGCCGGGCGAAAGCAAAGAAGCATTTGGCCTTTTCCACATTGGACTTTTGACGTCGACCGTCTAACTTAGGAGGTGACAGAAGCTATGTTGTCGTGGGTGCCTGTGGGTCCTTGCTCACCTAGGGAGGAGCTCACGGAGGATGGCAAGTTCATCTCGCCAGCCTCTCTTGATAAGGAGAGTTCAGTTTTAGGGTCCTTGATGACTCCAATAACAACAGTACAATAATTCACCCTCTCGAAGGATAAGGGATTCTTGGAGGGAATGCTAAGCCATGGCTTGCACCTGGATCTCAAGGCCCACTTGGTTAGGGGAGATCTATTAGAACAGGAGCTATAAGAGCGGATCAAATACATGCATGACACTCTAGAGAGGTGGCAGAAGGAGTTAGAAGAAGAGAAGGCGGCCAACAAAGGGTGGAGGAAAGAATCAACATCTTAGAGGCCGAACTTAACAACGTTAAAGTCCATTGGCTGCAAGAGGTGGACGCTATAGAGAAGGTCCTAAAGGGGGTTCGATCCCATAGCGACGACCAAGAGACTTCCATTGCTAGGCTTCGGGGGGAATTAGCCCCGCTAAAAGAGGAAGTGGGTCGTCTTCAGCATGGACTTGCTGAGCGAGATGGCCGATTATCAGCTTTGGAGGCCGAGGTAGAAGCTGAGAAGGGTCTTAAAGTGAATGTCGAGCATATGGTCAAGCAATTGAGAGAAGAACTCAAGGGAGAACGATCGGTTGGCCAAGCGTTTGCGGCGCTCGTCAAGGACTTGGAGGGCCAGCTCGCTCATCTTGACTCAGAGTAATATATGCGAAAGGTAATTGAGGACTGGCGCCAGGGGGTTGTGGGCAGAACGGAGGTAGCTTTGGCTTGTAAAGCCGATGTTGTCCATCTTGCCTCATTGGTCCCTGTTAGTTCTCTTCCATCACCCGATCGCCTTTACCCTCCCCGGGTCTCTTGCTGTTTGGATTTCCTAAGAGAGATCGAGTCCAGTGGAGGTGGATTTGAACTGACGATGAGTGACGGCGAAGATGATGTCAGGGAGGAAATGGAAGAAGATTCGCCTACATCTTCTCCAGGTGCTGTCATCGAGACCTCTAACCCTATTGAAACTGATGTTGCCACCAGTACCACCACTGCCACTGAGACTGCCGCTACCCCCGAGGCTTTTTCTCTAGGAGGGGCCGCTGATTCCACTAAAACTTCTGTCCTATGAGGACCTGCTGCTTTGTATTAATGATGTTGTAGGCTTGTTTCCTTCTTTTTCCTTTATGTTTTGTAAAAGAGTTTGTAATGAATTTGATTATTAGAGTAAAAATAAACTTTGTTTCCATTTTTGAGTCTCGTATTTACTTCGTTCCTGCTTGGCTTTCCTAACTTGAAGTTCGCAACTTTTTCCCTTATTGCTGTGATGAACTAATCGTATGGAAGTCGAGACGACTGGCTCTTGGTACAAATTGTGCCAACCAAGTGTCTGGTTCTTCGACCGCTTTAGATCTATATATGGCATTATGACAACCATGAGGTTGGGTGCCTAGGTCTTGTGTAGGCGCTTAAGTCTTCATATACCCATAATGGTCAGAGGATGATTGTGGGAGTCGACTATATAGTTGATACCTTGGGTTTATTCTTGAAATGACACCAAGGGCTTTTCATATAGGACTGTTTGGTGGAAATTTTGTAACAAGAAGAATAGTAAAAAGAATTGTATTTGATTTATTCTCTCTAACTGCTTAGAAAAAGAATGTTTACAACTCTCTCAACTCTCGATTACAATTTGAATTCCGGGGTACAAAAGAGAAGAAAATAAATTTGATTTTCTCCTTTGTTTAAAACTGGGTTCTTCATAGTGGCGATGGAGTGCCTCCCTCGAATGCTCGCGTCGATTTTGCTCTCCGTTGACGATCCGAACGTCTTGATTCACTGGAACGTGGTCTTCTCCTCACGATTTGACGTTGTGGAGAACTTGCGTGGCAAGTTTTAGAACTCTGAATGAGTTTGTTTGATCTTAACCGTAATTGGCTAAACAAGCCAAGGATCTCTTCTTTGCTGTTAAGGAGAAGGATCCCAAAGCCAGCCCCCCAAAAGCCAGATCCAAACTAAGCTAATTTCTTAGTTATTTATAGGGGATTAAGGGGTGTAACCGCCCCCTTAATTCGCTCCTAAGTGGGGCTAATGGGATGAAACCGCCCCCTTAAATCACTCCTGAGTGGAGTTGTGATCCCCTTAGATCGTGGGAAACGGTTTTGAAACCGTTCAGCTCGTGTTTGAACGAGTCAAACGCAAAATCCGCGTTCTGGCATGAATTCTGCAATTAAACGCAGCGTCTGGAGGTTCGGACGCAGCGTCTTATTGGAAGCTGCGTTTGGTAGCTTTGAAGCTGCGTTTAGCAGCTTGGAAGCTGCGTTTGGTAACTTTGAAGCTGCGTTTGGCAGCGGATGGCAGCTGCGTTTAGCAGCTTGGAAGCTGCGTTTGATAGCTTGGAAGCTGCGTTTGACAGCTTGGAAGCTGCGTTTGTGCTGCGTTCGTGGCCGAGCTTGAGCTGCGTTTGAGCTGCGTTCGTGGCCGAGCTTGAGCTGTGTTTGAGCTGCGTTCGTGGCCGAGCTTGAGTTGCGTTTGAGCTGCGTTCGTGGCTATGAACGCGGTGCATCTTGATGCTGGTACGCGGGAAGGACTTCCACGTCTTGGTTTGAAGAGACCGTCGATTTGTAGTCTCTTTCTATCAGAGCACTGCAAAGATCGTCGTTTTGTGATCTTTGCTTTAGCTCTTTGATATGTGAGAGTCGTCAGATTATAACTCCCGATGTTAATTGTGAAGACTATTGATTAGAGCTTTCATCAGTTGTCGTGAAGGTCGTCAGATTGTAACCTTCAGCGATCTACGTGAAAGTCTTTAAATTGTAGCCTTATGGAAGTCGTCAAATTGTAACTTCCATCATCGGTGTTTAATGGGGATCAGCTATCTATTGTGATTTTTAGACAGCCTACAAGGACGATGGCCCTGAGGCTATATGCCTAGGTCTTATGTAGATGCCTAGGTATTCAATATCCCCATATGGTCGAGAGACGACTGTGGAAGTCGACTATATGGTTAATGCCTTAGGTTTATTCCTGAAAAGGTACCAAGGGCTTTTCATATAGGACGACAACCTTTGGGCCCTTAGGTTGTATGCCTAGGTCTTACGTAGATGCCTAGGTCTTCAATATCCCCATATGGTCGAGAGGTGAGTCGACCATAGGGTTAATGCCTTTGGTTTATTCCTGAAAAGGCACCAATGGCTTTTCATATAGGACGATAGTCCTTAGGCTGTATGCCTAGGCCTTACGTAGATGTCTAGGTCTTCAATATCCTCATACGGTCAAGAGGCGACTGTGGGAGTCGACCATATGGTTAATGCCTTGGGTTTATTCCTGAAAAGGCACCAAGGGCTTTTCATAAAAGACGACAACCCTGAGTCTGTATGCCTAGATCTTACGTAGATGCCTAGGTCTTCAATATCCTCATATAGTCGAGAGGCGACTGTGAGAGTCGACCATAAGGTTAATGCCTTGGGTTTATTTTTGAAAAGGCACCAAGGGCTTTTCATATAGGACGATAGCCCTAAGGCTGTATGCCTAGGTCTTACATAGATGCCTAGGTCTTCAATATCTCCATATGGTCGAGAGGAGATTGTGGGTGTCGGCTATAGGGTTAATGCATTGGGGTTATTCCTAAAAAGGCACCAAGAGCTTTTCATATAGGATGACAGCCCTGAGGCTGTATGCCTATGTCTTATGTAAATGCCTAGATCTTTAATATCCTCATGTGGTCAAGAGGCGACTGTGAGAGTCAACCATAGGGTTAATGCCTTGGGCTTATTCCTGTAAAGGTACTAATGGCTTTTCATATAGGATGATAGCTCTGAGGTTGTATGCCTAGATCTTACGTAGATGACTAGGTCTTCAATATCCCCATATGGTTGAGAGGTGACTATGGGAGTCGACAATAGGGTCAATGCTTTGGGTTTATTCCTGAAAAGATACCAATGACTTTTCATATAGGACGACAGTTCTGAGGCTGTATGCCTAGGTCTTACGTAGATGCCTAGGTCTTCAATATCCCCATGTGGTTGAGTCTATGGGAGTCGACCATAGGGTTAATATCTTGGCTTTATTCCTAAAAAAACACCAAGGGCTTTTCATATAGGACGACAGCCCTAAGGCTGTATGCCTAGGTCTTACGTAGATGCCTAGGTCTTCAATATCCCCATATGGTTGAGAGACGACTGTGGGAGTCAGCCATAGGGTTAATGCATTGGGTTTATTCTTGAAAATGCACCAAGGGATTTTTATATAGGACAACAGCCCTGAGGTTGTATGCCTAGGTCTTACGTAGATGCCTAGGTCTTTAATACCCCCATATGGTCGAGAGGCGACTGTGAGAGTCGACCATAGATTTAATGCATTGGGTTTATTCCTGAAAATGCACCAAGGGCTTTTTATCCCTGCATAAATGGGTTAATATGATAGCACGAGACAAGAGTTAGTTTCAATAATAATTTTATTAAAATTGAATAAAATTTACAGGGTTATTGAAAGGATCGCCTCAAGTGCTCGACATTCCAAGGATGTTATAGGATTCTTCCATCTGGGGACTTTAGACAATAGGTATCGGCTCGTAGCTCCTCTAGGATTGTATAAGGACCTTCCAGTTAGGCGCTAACTTACTCTCCGAGTGTCCTTATCGAAACCTACTTTACAAAGGACAAGATCACCGGCTCTGAATCTTCTCGGTCTGATTTTGCTATTGTAGTAACGGGCGATTCGTTGTTGGTTAGTGACTAGAGTTCGAAGCGCATTCTCTCGAGTCTCGTTTACAAGGTCAAGCTTAATCCGCAGTCCTTCTGAGTTTGATTCCTCATCAAAGTGTCGTAGTCGGATTGTTGACATACTGACTTCGACAGGAGTAACTGCTTTCGTGATATAGGTTAACTTGAATGGCGTTTATCCGGTTGAATTCTTGTGAGTTGTGCGATACGACCATAGAATGTTGGGCAATTCTTCAACCCAGTTCCCGATTGTGGTGTCCACTTTTTTCTTTAAGGCTTGTAAGATACATTTATTAGTAGCTTCTGTGAGGCTATTGGACTATGGATGGGCGACAAAAGAGAATTTAAGATGAATGTTATATTCTTCACAAAAGCTGTGAAAGCCTCTGCTATCGAATTGGGTACCATTGTCGGTCACAAAGGATCAAGGTATGCCAAAACAACAAACTATGGATTTCCATATGAAATTTATGACGTTACTCTCACCAATCTTTGCCAATGGTTCAACCTCAATCCATTTGGTGAAGTAATCGATTGCTACGATAAGAAATCTCCACTATCCCGAAGCTTAAGGAAGAGGTCCTAGCAGATCGAGTCCCCATTTGGTTAACGGTGTTGGCCTTCTTGTTTTGATGATGTTTAATTAATACTTTACTTCTAATGTTGTTTGTCTAGTGTTTGTGTATTTCTATTTATTATAGACAAACAACAAGTTAGAGGATGGATGGAATTGCGCATTCACGATCATATCCAATAGAGGTTGGCGGAATTGTGGTATGAAGCATTGCAATTCAAGTTGAAGATCCAAGTTCAAGCTTCATCCGCAAAGTGTACCAAGTCAAGCTTATTGAAGATCAAGATTGCTTGGGTAACATTTAGTTTAGGTGTTATATTATGTGTGTTAGTACTTTAAGCTCAATCATATACGCACATACACGTTTTGGTTTTGTATATATATAGTTATATATATACATATATATTTTGGTTTGATAGTTTTCAAGTTTTACTATGAAACAATTGAATATAATTGAAAATACATTTCTTGTTTCATACTTATATGCATATATATGATTTCATCAATATTAAATTTATTTAATTCAATGAAATCGTATTTATTGTTTTCGAAAAGTTTGCAAAATATGCTATTTTGTGAAAATATTATATTCTCGGTTTTTGGACTTAACAATAATCATATACATATTCTATTAAATCTACAAAATCATTTTACAAAGTTTCAAATCTTGGTTTATGTCAAAACATCAAGATACAAATATCTCATGTTTCCATGTTTTGGACTATTTTGTAAAATGATGATATTTTTTATTTGGGAGGTCCTTTTTAAAAACCAGTTTTTGTAGCATGTGTATTATCATGTCTATAATCATTTCTTAAAGTTTTATATTTTTTTGAATTTATTTGATATTTTTAAACAGGGTTTTAAAATCAGAAAAATAGTTTTCAAACCTGAAAATTCATGTATCAGTTTGCGGTCGACCGCCACGGTCGACCGCCCCTGAGTCTAGAGACTCAGTATGTTTCTTGATGGCTCTCGGTGACCGTGGCGGTCGACCGTATGCAGTCCAAAGAATTTTGCGGTCGATCGCCACGGCCGATCATCTGTTGTTCTGAGCTGTAGTTTTGCTGTTTTGTTACTCGCGGTCGACCGTCAATCTGACCGTTGGGTTCCAACGGCTAGTTTCTAAGCTGTTTTCTCTTGGGCTTTTTGGTTATTTTGATTGGGTTTTTGCTGAATTTTTGAGTAGGTATAAATACCCTATTGATCTCACCTTTCATGACAACCCAATAAGTTTTTAAACAAGAGTTTAACAAGGGTTTAAGTTTGTTTTAAGTTTGGTTTTAAGTTTGTTTAAGGGTTTGGTTTGTGAAGAATTCCATAAGAGGAAGTGGATATCAATTCATTGATATTTGAGCTTCAATCCATCTCTCTCTCTCTTGTCATTTATTGGAGAAGTTTTCTAAACTCTATCTAGCTTTACATTTTGTATTGTTTGATTATCATTCTATTAAGCTAGTATTTATATTTGAGTTTAGTTTGATTTGATTTGATTTCACTCATTGTTTACACACACCCATTTGAGCTTATTGTATTTTCATACATAGTATATTTGGGTTGGTAAAAGTTGTAACAATTGAGTGTGAGCTTTAATTAAGTTCTCGCATTGTATTAGATAACAAATCATTTGTTGTTATTATGAGGTGTGGAGTGTAGACGTTGATCGGTGAATGTTGAAAACCGATATTGTGAGTATTTGTGAACGTTGATCGTTGAGCGTTGAAAACCGACATTGTGAGGTATAAACGTTTTTCGGATGAGCGTAGAAAACCTGATTGTGATAGTGGATTTCTCCCCGGGGTGGGGAGCGGAGACGTAGGACGGAAAGTCCGAACTCCATAATTATATTGTGTGTTTGAGTTTGCTTTGGCGCACTTCTCTTATGTTTATATTTCTTATCGCCATTATCCATTGCTTATTATTTATATCATCTACTATCTTATTTATTTTGTTTACCCTTGTGTATATCACTTATCCTAGCTCACATATCTTGTTGTATTTTATACTTGCTAGGATAACTTGTTAATTAATTTTAATTGGCATAAAATTAGATTAGGTTAGCATAAGACTCTAATCACCCCCTCTAGGGTCTAACAAACGGTACTTGGCTCAGGATGGAAGTCAGCTCCATTACTGTCGCTCGGGGTATGGATGCAAAAATCTGGCATTTTTGGTAATGAGAGATGATTAGTCTTGACTCGGCGAGAATAGTTGGCCATTAATACCCCTGGAGGATGACTTTCTGTGCAAGAGTTCAAGCCCCGGGATGGTTCCCACAAGTACCTTCGTGTATTTCTCTAAGTACATAGTTAGCCTCCGGCGGTCTAAGGCATCATAGGTAGGGTCCGATACTACTAGAATAGGACATCCGATAGAGTCGCTCGTCGATCATGAGGTAGCGGTGAGAATTCCTTTATAAGCACTTGGCTTTGGCCGGATCTTTAGGCAGAGTACCTTGTGTTAGATAAAGGATGATGAGATCCAACCAATAGTGTGTTACTAGCACCTCTATCTCCAAAACGATCTTGAGCGGGTCCGAGATGCTAGGCTGTTCAAGGGTGTCGGTGTAGACATGTCCCAAGTTGATTCTTGAATTTGTCGACCCAAGCTTAGAGAGGGCATCTGCTCGAGCGTTAAGAGCATGAGGAACTTGAGTTATCCTGAATTCTAGAAAGCAGGTCAGAAGTTCTTTAGCAGCCTTAAGATACAAGGTCATCCTCGAGTTTTTAGCTGCATATCGCCCATTGACTTGATGGACGACTAATTATGAGTCGGCTAGAATATAAAGGTGTTCTACCTTTAATGCTTGTGCCATTCAGAGGCTGGCGAGAAGGGTTTCATATTCGGCTTCGTTGTTGGATGCCGAAAAATTGAATGAGATGGAGTGTTCATGTATTAACCCATCGGGGCTTCGCAAGACCACCCCTGCTCTGCTATCGGCTTCTCCAGAAGATCCATCAACTTTTAATAACCACAATGAGTTGTATTCAGGTAAGTCGTACTTCTGGGTGTGACGAGTTAGTGGGATAGATCCTTGCATTGCTGGAGGTGCTGGAAGCATTGGCTAATGAGATGGCGAACGCGCATCTGGTTCATCATTTGGAGAAGATGATTCAATCAAGAAGTCTGCCAAAGCTTGAGCTTTGATTGTCGTCCTGGACTCGAATTGAACATCGTGCTCACTCAGTTTGACTATCCAGGTGACCATCCTTCCTGAAGTTGTAGGGTTGCTCAGTGCTTTCTTTAAAGGCAGGTTTGTCCACACAATAATAGCATGAGCCTGAAAGTATGAGTGGAGTCTCCTGACAGTGATGATAAGGGCAAAGGCAGCATTCTCTATGAGAGGGTAATTAAGTTCGCCTACTTTGAGGATCCGACTTACATAATAGACAGACTTCTGAATATTCTCCTCCTCCCAAACCAAAACAGAACTAACAGCTTTGGGGGAGACGGCCATGTATAGGTACAATGTCTCTTCACTCATGGGTTGGCTCAACAGTGGTTTAGTACTCAGATAGGTTTTAAGATCCTAAAATGTGACACTGCACTCTACCACCCAGGCCGTATTCTCCTTTAAGTTCTTACTTCCTCTTAGAATTTTAAAGAAGGGGGGCTTCTCTCGGCAGATTTAGAGAGGAATCGATCCAGAGCAGCAATCTTTGCATTCAGCTTTTGAACATCTTTTAGTGTGTGCGGTTCTAGTAGTCAGTCAATGGCGTCTATCTTCTCGAGGTTGATCTATATACCCCTCTGGGTGATCATAAATCCTAATAATTTTCCTGATTGTACTCCAAAGGTACACTTAGCAGGATTAAGCTTCATCCGATAATGTAGGAGGGTGGAGAAGGTCTCGTCCAAGTCTGAGATATGGGTGGATGCTTGCTTTGATTTCACCAGCAAGTCATCAACATAAGCCTCCAGATTATGCCTGATCTGGTGCTTCAAGACTCTAGCAAAAAGTCTCTGATAGGTAGCTCCTGTGTTCTTCAAATCAAAGGGCATCATTTTACAACAATAAGTGCCTAGATCGGTAATGAAAGAGGTCTTCTCCTGATCATGCTCTGCCATAAAAATCTGGTTATAGCCAAAGAAAGCATCCATGAAGCTAAGCAGCTCATGGCCCGCACTCTCGTCGACTAATTGGTCAATTCGAGGTAGAGGGTAGCTGTCTATAGGACATGCTTTGTCGAGGTCGGTGAAATCTACACACAATCACCATTTATTCGTAGCTTTTTTCACCAAGACAACATTAGCTAACCACTACGGGTATTAGACTTTCCAGATGAATCCGGCACTAAGAAGTCATCTGATCTCATCAGCTGCCACTTTTTGACATTCCGAGCTGATGTACATTTTCTTCTATTGAATCGGCTTAGTGTGTTTGTCAACAGCTAGCTCATGGCTGATGACTTCGGGGGGAACCCCCGGCATATCCTTGGGTATCCAGGCAAAGACATCAGCATTCGCATGTAGGAATTCAACCAGAGCCCCTCATATAGGTTCGACTAAGATTGACCTAATTTTAACCGTCTTTGATCTTTCTCGGTTAATGAGTATCTTCTGAAGCTATTCCACTGGTGTTGTCTGTTGTTTCTCCATTGTTTCCTCCAGTTGGAGGCAGGCCTTTTCGATGGGTAGGCCGTCTTGCGCGCCCTTACCTTTGGCTGAGAGCTGATAGCATGATCTAGCCTCTCGTTGGTTGCTCCTAGCCGTACCGACTTCGTTGGGGGTTGGGAACTTGAGCATTTGGTTATAGGTTGAGGGAATAACTCACAAGAGGTGGAGAGTAGTTCAACCAAGAATAACATTATGGGCCGACTTGAGATCCATTATCAGGAATTGGACAGGGACAGTGACCTGTCTAGGGTACTCTCTTACCGTTAGGGGAAGAGTGATCATTCCTTCTAGAAGAAGAGAGTGCCCAGTGAAACCGATGAGGGGTCCTCTGCAGGGGACTAATCGAGATTTATCGATGCCCATTTTGTTGAAAGCGTCGACATACATGATATCTACTGAGCTTCCTATGTCGACCATAATTCGTTTCACTCGGTAGTCGCTGATCCCTGTTGTTATGACAATAGGATCATCATGGGGCGTCTCCATGCCTCATAGATCGGCGTCCCCAAAAGATATGGGCTCGTCGGTCTTTATCCTTTTGTCAACTTCATAGACTCATAACACCCTCTTGGCATATTTCTTCCAGGCGTTGTTAGAAGATCATCCAACAGTGGGACCACCACTAATGGTATTGATGACCTCTTTGTGGCTACACTCCGGGGGTTAATTGTCCTGTTGTGGTCGAGGACAAGGTGACCAAAAACGGGACCTCTTTTTGGCTCCATGAGGGTCGGATTCCCGATGATCCCGTTGAGCAGCAAGATTCTTTAGATATCCCCTTTATATTAAATCCTCAATATCCCTCTTGAGGACGCGACGGTCGTTGGTGAGATGACCGTGATCCTGATGATAACGACAAAACTATCGGGTATCATGGTTCTTTGGATTCGACATTATTTTAGGGGCGGACTCTTTGAGGTATCCCTCTCTCTGGACCATGGCGAGAGCGTTGGTGAGGGAGGTGTCAAAGATAGCGAGGTTTGTTTTTGGCTCATGACCATCTGTTGATCCCTTCTACTGTAGGAGCAAGGGTCAAATCTCGGGGGGTCTTTGGGCTATTCTCGCCTTGCAGGTGTAGGCGTATAAAACTGCCTATAGGTCCCTTAACACAGCTCGACAACGTCAAACCAACCATCGGGCAACGTATCCAAACACGATCGTTAGTCCACAACACCGAAGCCAAATGATACGTGACAAAGCGGATTAACGAGGCTACGAGGCTAACGAACCGCACGCAAACAACGGAATAAATCCACTCGCGTGAGGAATCAAGCTAACGGGTTGAGGAATCAACGAGTCATCCAACCAAGAGCGGACTCGAACGAATCAAGATCGAATCAAGATCAGTTTCGGATTCAAACTCAGAAGTGGATTTACTGCCAAATCAGGATCCGGATTTACTGCCAAATCAGGTCAACGAATTAAGTCTGAATAAATCAACCACAGAACCGGAAAACAGACACAACGGCAAAACAACAAACACCTGGAGGACTCGGTCAAAACTGAGCCGCTCAGGTGCTCACCGAGCCACCAAGGTGGCTCGGTGGCCGAGCCACCAAGTGGTGGCAGCCCCGACACCTGTTGGTGGCTCGGTGGCCGAGCCACCTATGGGTGGCTAGGTGGTTCAGCCACCTGTGTCCGGGCACAGTAAAGGGAGGCTATAAATAGGAGAGTAGGGGCTCATTTTCAAGGGTTGGAAATTTTGGAGAGGCGAAGCTCTGTTGGATTCAAGGCTCAGATCTAAAAAAGATTGAAGCTTTGGGACTTTGAGGACTTGCTCTTCCAGATCCGGTGCTCGGCGATCGTCAACGCCAAATAAGGCAAGAGTTCGAGAGGGACCGAATCTCAGATCTACGCAGTCATCCTCCGGATCAAAGCTTGGTCTTTGATCCCGAGAATCGGGCGATTATTTCCTTGGTGAATTAATCCCCCCCGACTATTATTTCCTTGGCAAAATAATACTCGTCATACTGCGTAGATCCGATCGGATCTAGATCGCACGGTGGTCCACGGATAAACCCCGGCGCAGGCGAAGAACCCACGCAAGCGAGTGATCGCAAAACAGGAGCTCGTGATTCGTTCGATAAACAAGGAAAAAGTTGTAATTTTTATTTCTTTTTTTTATTTGATTTCGTTGTAACCGGATCTTATAAAAAGACCGTATCTTTGTAATCGATAAACTATTACTAAGAGTACGATGGAATCAATGAAGAAAGCTACGATTTTTCCCACGAATAATCTGGCGACAACAGTGGGAGCCGACGATCTCGCTGCCGAGATCGAAGCGTCGCAGCCGCGGATCTCAATCCCGGTCGTGGAGGAGGTCGAGTATGAATTCGACCAGCAGAAGTACGAGGAGTACCTGTCGTCCTCATCCGGATCTACCTCCCCCCGCAAGTCCAAGAAGTTCTCCTCCAGAAGAAAAGCTCGTTGGTATGAAGATGTAGAAAACACCAACGAAGATCTTGCCCCGTTTGATGCCAAAGTCGCATCGGGTAAGATTCACCCAACCTCCAACCAGGTCAGATCTGCTCTGGCCAACTCTTCCGCCGCAGAGGGCGTGGTGACTCTCTCGAAGAGAGCCCGTCAAAGGTAGCGTCAGCGCTTGGCGCGACAGTATGCGAAGGCGATGGAATCCGTAGACGGAGTCCGCTACAAGGCGGATCTGAAGAACGAAAGAGGCAAACAGCCTCAGCAACTGATGAATGGTAGCTTTTCCAAGCCGCCAACGAACGAATGGGTCCGTGTCAAATGGAATCGTTCAACGCTAGAAGAGCGCATTCGTAAGCGCCGCGCACTATCAGCGCAGGCACGGGCTCAAGTCGAAGAAGCTCGTAGAAAGCTGCAGAAAGAAGTGGCCAAGAAACCGTCACTAACTCGCAAAGTTTGGAGGCCGAAGTCTGAAGCGGCGATTCTGGCTAAGGAGCGACAACTGCAGCTTTCAAAAGTTCAACCTCCGGCGAACCAACCCAAATCGCCGATGATTTCCACAACTGCTCCGGGAGATCCCGCGGGACCATCCCAAAGAAGGAAGTCAGCCTTAGAGCGCCTCGGTCCACTTCCCGAGGAGCGAAGCAAAGCTCTAATCCCAGAACGTTTGGGCCCACTAAAGAAGCCCCGAACGAATCAACATGTTGGGAGTCGCCGCCACCCTCAACATGACAAGGAGTGCATGGCACCCAAGCGCACCACTTTGCACATTGAAGTTCAGGAGCCCGTTGAGAATTCAGGCCCACAAAGGCGTGTTTCGAGACGCGTGACTCTTGAAAGCCCGAAGAAGGTAATTCACCCACAGAAGGAAACGTTGTCGTCTGATGACGATGGCGTTATACCTGAGAAATCATGCCAACACACGATAGGTTACTCCGACCTGCAAACCGATGAGTTGTACTATCGTGTTGGGGGTACGAGTAAAACAAGAAAAAGGAGTCCTCGAGAATTGGCAACTCAATGTCCTTGTTCCAAACTCATTCGGGCAGTATTGTCTGAGTGCAACTGCGCCAAGACAGTCCCCGAGAGAATTTCGGTTTTCGAAAGACTCACAGCTGAAATGCCAAAACCAAGGCATAGGCGTTTCCGACGAAGAAGAACGGTGGTCGAAGATGGAGAATTTTCGAGGGTCACCACCAATATGACCAGCAAAGGAACATCGGCTCAGGACAATCCCGAGGCGATTCCAGAGGTGCCCCGACGTGTAACCCGTCTGCAGTCCGGAGCTATCATTCGTGCAACATATGATAGGGTTCGGACAAGGTTACCTTCAGGAGATGAAGAATCAGATGCCGGCTCGGCAGTTGCATCTGACAATACCGTATCCAGCGAAGGATAACCCCGCGAGTCATTCATGATAAGCGCGGAACAAGTGGCCAAGATGCTCGAAGAAGCTATGGCCAAACAACAGGAGAGCTTCAGGTTCGAAATGCAGATGGCCATGCAAAATATGAGAGAAATGCATGAGCAACAAATCCAGGCACTGACAAACCAGCAAGGCGAACCAAGCCGCCGTAACCAGGTCGTTCAGGAAGATGAGCACACGGATACGGATGAAGCTCACAATGCTAATAATCCTCCCGTCAATGCAGGGGGTGGTAATGAGGATGCTAGTCGCAATGCCATACTTCCACCTCAGAATCGTGCTAACGAAAACACAGGTGAAAGTTTGAAGATCAAAAACCTCGAGAACAAGATCAATACGTTGATTTCTACTCAAGAGGTGAAGAAAACGGGCATTCATTGTCCATACCCAAGAGAATGGGAATCAATCCCATATCCGGCGAAGTTCAATTTAATCAACTTCACGCCGTTTGATGGGAAGGGTTTACCCACGCAGCATTTGATTTACTTCAAATCACATCTGGGGGTTATCTCTGGCAATGAGCCTCTGATGGTACGGTCCTTCGTTGGCACTGTTCGCGGAGCCGCCTTCGATTGGTATCGCCGCCTCAAGCCAGGTAGCGTGAATAGCTGGGACGATATGGATTCTAAGTTCCTCGCTAATTTCTTCGACGACGACACCGAGATATCTATCGGGTCGTTACTGGACGAAAAACAGAAAGACGGGGAGTTAGTTGACACCTTCGTCAAAAGGTTTCGGAACAAGGCGATGAATTGCCG
This sequence comes from Asparagus kiusianus, assembly GCA_022839385.1. Taxonomy (NCBI): domain Eukaryota; kingdom Viridiplantae; phylum Streptophyta; class Magnoliopsida; order Asparagales; family Asparagaceae; genus Asparagus; species Asparagus kiusianus. The sequence goes on along the minus strand of BQKN01065549.1, from coordinate 2,573 downwards.
GGACCCGATCACTGAGGAGTTCATTCTCCAGACCTGCCACAACAACCTTTCATTGGACGTGTTAGAAGCAATGGGGACAGCACCATCCAAAACATGGAAGGATCTGAAGGTCCGAGGGGAACAAGCTGAGCGATTCCTCAGAAGAAAGAAGGCGGAGAGAGGCCAACCGGCGACAAATCCTCCGAAACAGAACTTCGTCCCAAAAGGGAAGGGTAAGGCACATGCTAATGCAGTTGATGCTAATCAAACTTTTCAACTACAACCTCAGCAACAGCCGCAGCAGCGAGCGCCACAGCAATCGCAGCCGTATTAGCAACAACGGCCTCAGAAGCAGAAATCTTTGGAGCCGAGGTTTCCTAAAGTGTACTCCTTCAAAGATGACGAGGTGCCCGGCATCTTCAAGTATTTGTTGGAGAATAACAAAATCCAGCTGCCGGCGATCGTGGATCAAGAGGGGGATAGCAAAGTAACGGATCCGAAGTATTGCGCATACCATAGAGCGGTCCACCACCCTACGAAGTCATGCTTCCACCTCAAGGATAAGATCCAGGCGTTAATTGACGTAGGGGTCATAACCCCGAAGCCTGCCAAGAATGTAGGAGCAAATGCAGTGTTAATCAGCTTCGGATCGGTGCCAACAACATGGTTCGAGCCAAAACGCGTCACCAAAGTAGGAATGAAGACGGTGAATGATGATCCATATGGACAGCGCCAAAAGAGACTTGTGCCACATACAGCCCCAAACGGCGAAATCCTCTGGGTTCATCCGGATCTTATTGAAGATGATCAGTGGGCGACTTCCTCGACCAAGAAGGGTAAAGGCAAGTCCTGCAATGCTACTTCTGCAATCTTCGAAGAGGATGGTGATGAAGCTCCTACCTTCCCGCTCTCCGAAGAAGAACAAGAAGTCTTTGCCACCAGAAGCGGAAACCAGTACCACTTCAACTATCCGTCACCTAATGATCAGTTAGCTGAGCAGGGGGTGACTAAACGGGGACCAGCCAAAACTCTCACGGAGCTGGGGGTGATTACGGTTCCTAAACCGGTTAAAGAGGCTCGACGACAGCCGGTGGATAAGCAGAAAGAAAAGAGACCCCAGGAGGTGCAGAATCCGAAGCAGTCTCGTTTCAATCGTCCGATTGGAAGAGATAAACCAGAGAGCTCGAACACTCCGTGCGTCTTCGATATTATGGCTCAATTAGCTAATATTCCAGCGCGGATAACACTGTATGAGTTGCTGCGGTTGTCTAAGGAGACCAGGGAAGCCTTACAAGAGGCCTTGGCCGATTCAGAAGCATTCCTTACTCGGGTCAAGCCGGTGCCAGAAGAGCCAGAACTGTTAGTTTAACAATGCAATATAGCGGCTAAGAACCTTCCCTGCATTACCTTCACCAAAGAGGATATGCAAACGAAGAATTCGAACCATGATCGACCCCTATACTTCATCGGGTACATTGGCTCCAGCGAAGTCAACCGAATCCAAGTGGATCCGGGTTCCGCTGTGAGTATTATGCCGCTTCGCTTGATGCATAGCCTCGGCATTCCAGTCAGCAAATTAGCGTCTACAGGCACTGTTATCTATGGATTCAACACCAACGGGTCAAGGCCTTTGGGAAAGATCCGGATAAAATGTCAAATGGGTGATCTGAAGATGGAAGTCACATGTTACGTGATTGATGCTGAGACATCATATAACTTACTACTGGGTCGGCCTTGGATCCATAGTAACGTTATAATTCCTTCCACTCTCCATCAGTGTTTGAAATATGTTGACACTGATGGTAAAGTCAGGACGGTGGTTGCGGATAAGCAACCATTTAAAGGGTTTGAGAATTATTTCACTGATTCTCTCCTTTATGGTAACGAATCTGATACTGAACAATCGGCCCAGGGCACGGACAGCGGAGAAGAAGCTGATTCCGAAGCCAGATTCGATTACAATGGAGGTTTTGTTTTAAATGACATTGTACCCTTTGTAATCAATCTTGACGATGAACAATCGTCAGATGGCAGTTGTAACTGGCAACTTGCCAATATTGAAATAAATGATGATTTAGAGTACTCACTGTCTCTTGATGATGCGATAAAGGGATTGTATGACAATCCCGATTTATATAAACCACTCCGATCATCTTATGTAACAAAGAAACACCTCCAGCATTCTTTCGGAACAACCCTGATCGTTCCTGCCAAAATAGGAGGCGAAAAAGAAGTGATTTACGGTAAAGGAGAGAATTTTTCGTTACCAGATCATTTCTTAAGAGAAGATGAGGATGAAGACAAACCTGGTCGACATTTATCTAAGTATAGTCCGGAAGCGCGCAAGCTCATGGAAAAACAGGGATATGATTTCGCACTCGGAGAAGGTTTATACTTCGATCGAGGTTCCCGAGTTCCAGCCAAAGCAGCATATGTAGTACCAAAAGGGAAACCGGATGATTATTATAAATTCAAACGAGGATTAGGGTATGTCTCTTCTTCAGAAGACGAGTGTTGCTGGTTAATCAATGACCAACCATCTAAACGATACAAGGATGGGTACTCGTCAGATTCCTCGGAATGGGACTCCGATA
>BQKN01065548.1:0-17522 GCA_022839385.1 Asparagus kiusianus | reverse complement strand
TCCATACCCCCAGCTCTATAGTACAACTCGTCAGTTTGATAACTGGAGCAACTCATAGAGTGTTGGCATGACTTCCCAGGTATAACACCCTCATCATCAGATGAATGTGCTTCCTTCTGGGGATGCGACGTTTTATTAGCGTTTTCAAAAGTCGCGTGTTCAAGTTTACGCTTCTGCGAGCGTGAAAACTTGACGGGCTCATGCACTTCGACCCGCAATCCAATGCGGTCGGTAATAGGGGCTTTCCCTCTATCATCTTTCTTAGGGGGATTGATACGACCCCAGCCTGATTTGTCGCTTGGGGACCTTTCAATGGTCCCAGTCGTTCCTTGACAGGTGCTTTACCTCGGTTCTCCGGTAAAGGACCGAGGCGACCTTTCAAAGGAACCCCGGATCTTGAAGGGCTCCCGTTCTTACCTGGCTCCGTTGAAGGTGCCGTAACAGGAGAAACAACATCTGGTCTTGAAGAAGTTTGGGTGATAACTCCACCCATTTTTGTTTGAGGTGCCGGTTTTGACTTTGGCACCCAAACCCATTTGTTTGTAGACGGCTTTTTGACCGCCTCTTCTTTCTGCATCTCCTCCGCTTTCTGTAGAAGGAGTCGGGCATGTGCGAGCAATGCTCGACGCTTGTTGATTCGCTCCTCGAGAGTGGAGCGAGTCCTCTTGACACAAACCCATTCGTTCGTTTCTGTTTTGGAGGAGGAGTTGGTTGTTTGCCGTTGTTGTTCTTGGCGCTGCCTGGACTTTAGATCCTCACTATAGCGGATCCCGTCCATTGATTCTGCAGCCTTGGCTAGTTGTCGTGCGAGGCGTTGACGCCGTCTTTGGTGGGCCCTCTTCGACAGAGCTGGAGTAACTTCAGTAATCACCTTTGTGGCAGAAGGGAGATCTGGATCTGTAGCCTCGACCACGTTGGACGACGCGGGGACGTCACGTGGTGCGGGCGTAGCAGCGGTGACGGGATCTTGGATCTTCGAGCTGGAGATCCCGCTAGCATTTCTGGAAGATGGAGTCTTCCCGCGCCTGTTTGGAGAGGCGGATCTGGAGGAGGAGGAAGAGAGGTACTCTTCGAACTTTTGTTGATCGAACTCGTATTCGATCTCTTCATTCACCCGGATATTGAAGGCCGGTTGCGTCACGACGATCTCGGCAGCGAGATCGGCGGCTCCCACTGTGGTCGCCAGCTTGTTTTCAGGAAAAGTTGCCTGCATCATTGATTTCATTAAAACTTTAAGCGTTACAATGAACTCAAATAACAAAGAAATAAAAATTATAACTTTCTTGAAAATAAACACAAGTTCCGTTTATCGTCCCTTGCTTGCGTGAGTCTTTTACCTGTGACGGGGATGTTGATATCCGTGGACCACCGGGCGATCAGATCTGTTCCGGAAAAATCGAGCAGAGCTTCGTCGATCCGCGAGGAGATCTTGAAACTCGAAGCGCCTATCTCGGATAAAGCGAGATATTTGCTCTTCTTAGGATTACCGACGAGGGGTAATACTAAGGAAAAGATGAGGGGGGAATGAAGATCCGATGAAGAACTCTCCTTTGCTGAGGGGGGCTCGATCACTCTTCGCTGCAGCAGGGCTTCGCCAATCTTCTCCAAAAATCTAGATCCTCAAAAATGAGGCCTAAGGCTCCTATTTATAGGCAAGAGGGGACCCTAGGGGTGCCATAACAACTTTTGGGCGTAAAACAGCCCCTAGACACCCTTGGGGTGTCTAGGCAAAGCCTAGACACCCCTGGGGTGTCTCGGTCAAGCCGGGACACCCCAAGCCGAGACACCCTTGGGGTGTCTTGGCTTTGCCTAGACACCCTAGGGTGTTTCGACTTTTCCAAGACACCCCTGGGTGCCCCAGTTCAGTCCGAGACTCTCCGTTGTGCGTTTGCCGTAAATTCTTCGTCTAAACTCGGATTTGGGTGATTTCTAATGCATTGGAATTCTGACGAAGAGTTCTATCAACCCCAATGGTTGGGTAATCTGTAGGACAAACGAGACATGAAGGGCGTTGTTCCTTTTGTAACTATCACGGGGTTCCCGATTAACCCGTGCCTTCGTTATTCTGAAATTCTGTCGGCTCACGTAGTCCGTCGATTCACTTCAAGCGTTCACCGACGTCAATCGAACTCCTGTGAACCGGGTAGTGACGTTCGTCGTCGTTCTTTAACACTGAGCTGTTTCGTGGAGACCTATAGGCAATTTTCGATGCCTACAACTCCCATAACTTCCAATATCTCAATAGATAGGTTGTTATGACATGTCTGGAGGATGAAGTCCTCTATGATTGGATCTTGGCAGTTCATTGCTTTATTCTAGAAGCGCTTGACGAAGTCGTCGACTGTCTCATCATCTTCTTGTTTCTCATCGAAAAGTATTCTGATGGATACCTCGTCGTCGTCATCAAAGAAATTGCCGAGGAATGAGCTCTCCATATCATCCCAGTTGTTAATACTTCCGGGCTTGAGACAGCGGTACCAATCGAAGGTCGGCCCGCGAAGGGTACCAACGAATGATCGAACCATCAAAGCTTCATTGCCGGAGATCATACCCAAGTAGGACTTGAAGTAGATCAAATGCTGAATGGGCGAACCCTTCCCATCAAGGTGTGAAGTTGATCAGGTTGAACTTCGTCGGATACGGGATCGAATCCTACTCTCTCAGATATGGACACGAAATACCGGTCCTTTTCACCTCTCGAGCAGACATCAGAGCGTTGATTTTTCTCTCGAGATCTTTTATTTTCTCATTCTCACTCGTATCGAGGCTTGGACATTCTTAAGAGGAATAACGGGGCCACCCCCAGTGTTGTCATTATTGGTAGGACCACCCCCAGTGTTTTGGTCAAGGGGAGGGTTCTCAGTATTAAGACGTTTATCCATATCTGAATCGCTACCTACTTGGTCAGCAAGGTTACGACGGCTGGATTCACCGAACTGATTGGACAGAGCCCGAATTTGTTGGTCATGCTCTTCCCTCATTCATAGCATAGCCATTTCCATTTTGATCTTGAATGCCTCTTTCTGTTTGGTTAGAGCATCCTCAAGAATTTTGGCGATTTGCTCGGTGTTGATCATGAATGCCTCTTGCGATTGTCCTGGACTAGACACCGTTTGGTCAGAAGCGACTGCAGAGTTGGCATCTGATGCTTCATCATCGGAGGATAATCCCCTCTGCATTCTCAGATAATCTCTTTGTCTAATAGTTCCTGATCGCAACCGGGTTAGACGATGAGATATAAGTGGGTCAGAGCTAGAAGGTCGAAACGACTTTTCCTTATCAGCCATATTTATGGTGACTTCTGGGAGTTTGTCACCTTGAACAACCGATCGTTTTTTATAGAGACGCTTTGGTCTGGACTTGGCCATTCCGTTAGAGATCCTCATGAATACCGAGACCCTCTGTGGAGCGGTCTTGGGGCAGCTACATGCTGATAATATTACCCCGATAATGTTTGTGCACGGACAATGAGAGTCCGTTTCTCGGATACTTCTCTTTCAAGATCTGTTCGTACCCCCAGTCCGATAGTACAACTCATCAATCTGAAGACCGGAGTAACCTATCGTGTGTTGGCATGACTCCTCAGGTATAATGCCGTCGTCTGACGAACACGTTTCCTTCTGGGAGCTTGCTGCCTTATTAGCGTTCTTAAGAGTCACGTGTTTGGAGCTACGCTTTTGGGAGCGCGAACTTTTGACTGGCTATTGGTCTTTAATTGGTCATCCGAGGTAATCAATTGTAGGGGTTTTCCCATTATACAAAGGCCCTGACTTGTTACGAGGGCGTGTGCGATCCCCAGCTTGAGTGGTTGCTCGTGGTTCAGTCACCGGACCCAAGCGTTCTTTGATCGGAACTTTGCCTTGATTCTCATGTAAATGACCCAGGCGATCCGTCATCCTTATCTTGAAATGAGACGAGTCTATGTGGTCGTGAGGCTTCACCGGAAGTTTGGAATCTATTAGGACAGGAATAGGGGCCGCCGGAAACTCAGACTGGACTGTAGGAAGTGAATCAGCAGTGAAACGGACCGAACCAGTCCGAGTTTTGCTCAAACCACCATTTGGTGGTTTGACTTTGGCCGAGCCACCATTTGGTGGTTTGAATTTGGCTGAGCCACCACTTGGTGGTTTGAATTTGGCCGAGCCACCACTTGGTGGTTTGACTTTAGCCGAGCCACCACTTGGTGGTTTGAATTTGACCGAGCCACCATTTGGTGGTTTGACTTTGGCCGGGCCACTAGTTGGTTTTCTGGTTTTTTCGATGCCTTTGGGCACCGTTTGGGTTGGTTTTTATGCCGGTTTGGACTTTGGCCTCCAGACTCGGCGTGATCTTAGTGGCTTCTTAACCACTTCTTTTTGCTTCAGCTTCTACGCTTCTCGCACGAGGATCCGTGCGTGCGTAATTAAGGCATGACGCTTCTGAATGCACTCCTCGAGGGTTGAGTGGGTCCGTTTGACTTGGATCCATTCATTCGCTGTTAGCTTGGAGGATATGCCATTCATTTGCTGCTGAGGGGATTTTCACCTTCTAGACTTCAGATCCGCTTCTTAGCGAATCCCATCAACCGGCTCCAAAGCCTTACCGAGTCGGCGCGCAAGTCGCTGGCGCTGTCTTTGGCATGCCCTCTTTGATAGGGTTGACATGCCTTCTGCAATTAACTCCTTGGGGGAGGAAAGGTCCAGATCTGTATATCTGGGCTCATTGGAGGCCAGAGGGGCATTACAAGGCGGGGTTGCAGCGGCAACGGGGGCTTTGATCTTCCTGCGCTTACGAGGGGCGGAGGATCTGGAGGAGAAGGATGACAGATACTCCTCGAATTTTAGTTGGTCGAACTCGTACTCGACCTCTTCGTAAACCGGGATCTGGATCTGTGGTTGCGGCACGACAGCTTCGGCAACGAAGCTGTTGGCTCTCACTGTGGTTGCCAGCTTGTTTGGGTCAAAAGTTAATATTTTCATTAGTGATGAACTCATTATAATTTTAGCCATTATAATAAGTTCAAAAAGAAAGAAAGTCGATCTTTTTATAAGATCTCCTTTACACAATGAAAATAAAGATTATAACTCTTGTCAAACAGCGCAACAGACGTTTATCACCCGCTACTTACGTGGGAACTTTGCCTGTGCCGGGGACGTTAATATCCGTGGATCGCCCGGATCAAATCCGGTTGATAGATTGGTGATCAAAGCTCTTACTTCACGAAGGAAGTAATCACTGCAGCGGTGATCTCGACCAAGCGAGATCACGGCTCTTCTCGAGATTTAAGACCAAGCTTAAATCCGGAGGAATGAGGGACAGGTCTCAGATCTCTCGAACTCCACTATTCATGCACAGGAGATCGCTGACATCTAGCTAACCCTCTCTGAAATTCGTGGATATGCACTCAAGAAACCGGCAGCACCTCGCCCTCTTGATCTTCTCCCCCCAAAAATGAACACTTGAATTCTTATTTATAGGTTTGGTTGATGGTTTTTCAGATCAAAATGAGGGATCCCCTCTATCTTTAGTTAACAACAGCATAACCACTGTATCAGATCGGTTGGAACGCCCAAATCCCGAAAGAATCCATAAAAGAACCGAAAAAACCGATTCTGACAAATTCACCGAAGTGGCTCGGCCTCGGCCAAACCACCAAATGGTGGCTCGGCCTCGGCCAAACCACCAAATAGTGGCTCGGCCTGGCCAAACCACTGGTCTGCATTTCGACGCGTCCTGGTCGCCGAGGCTTTCGTGGTTTTCTAGAGTTCGGCTCATTCCGTCGTTACGCGTATTTCATCGTTTCATTGATCTGTATGCTGTTTTGGTGGCCAATGAGCGTGCGGGCCACTTGGTTTGCCGATTTGGTGGCTGATGAGTACACGGGCCACTTGGAGGTGGCCGATGAGCACGTAGGCCACTTGGTTCGCTAATTTAGTGGCTGGTGAGTACACGGGCCACTTGGAGGTGGCCGGTGAGTGCATAGGCTATTCGGTTCGCCGTTTCGCTTCATGTGTTCACCAGCATCTGATAATCCTCTTAGACTTAGATAATGGCGTTCATCACCTTCTCTCTGTCTCGAGCTGTGTGTGGATACCTATAGGCATTTTTAGACGCCTACAATCTTAATTAAGACTTGCAGGGAAAGAAAAAGAGGGGTAGACATGGCATATCGCCTTGTGGGCCACTATTTATCAAGTCGGAATAGAGGCCCATAACCTGGTAGGCTACTATCTGACGAGTTTGACTATCAGAGGTAATTGTTAACTTGATAGTTTTGATAGACCCGCCATCCTATTGAAAAGGATTGGTAGGGGAATTTAGAGAAAACATACTATCAGAGGTGATCATTAATGTGATAGTTTTGGTGGACTTGCCATCCTACTTGAGGAGGATTGATGGGGGAATTTAGAAAAAATGGACTATCAGAGATGTATTGTTAACGTGATAGTTTTGATGGACCCGCTAACCTACTTGAGGATGATTGGTGGAGGAATTTGGGAAAAAATAAACTATCAGAGGTGATCATTAACGTGATAGTTTTGGTAGACCCGCCATCCTACTCGAGGAGGATTGGTGGGGGGTTTTGGAGAAAGCGGACTATCAAAGGTGATCATTAACATGATAGTTTTGGTGGACTTCATGGTTAATAGAGGTATTCTATTAAACATGACAACTCAGAAAATTTATTACTCATAATCCAATAAACTACAAATAAACCAACCCCAGTCTTGAACAAGTGTAGGGGAAAAAGGGTAGACATGGCACATCGCCTAGTGGTCCACTATCTAACGAGTTTGACTATCAGAGGTAATTATTAACGTGATAGTTATTGTACGCGTCATTCTATTGAAGAAGATTGACTTCAGTGGTCGTAGTATCTTCCCCTTCTGACTAAGAAGATTGGGCTTGGTCCGATTGTTCAGATTGATCATGCCTACTTTGTTCTTCAGCTTTGATCCTGACAATAATCTTTTGAGCATGTTCACCTTGAGAGATTAGTTGTCTCCAGGAACGACATTCTGCAACCCTCATTTGTACTAGAAGGTCAGTCTACAAGTTGTGTCGATAGGTCTCCACTAAGGTAGACTGTGTCATACCTGACGAACATCGAAGACCCATGCTTCGAAATCTCTTGACGAAGGCTTTGATAGACTCCCTCTTCTTCTGCTTAGTGGTGAGAAAGGTATAGATAGAGACTTCTGTATCCTCTTCAAAGAATCTTCACAGGAAGAGTCTTTCTAGATCCGCCCGCTTTTGAATACATCCCGCATGCAGTTTCCTAAATCATTCAAAGGTAACTCCTTTGAGGGTGCCAATGAACAATCGAGCTAGTATGGCGTCGTTTGATATCACATTCCTAGTTTGTAACTTGAAATGATAGATATGTTAGTTCGGTGATCCCGTACCGTCAAAAGTTTATATCGTCGGGACATCAAACTTTGGAGGATAAGGGGTTGCATCCTATTCGGCAGGATAGGGCCTGACAACTCCCTTATCTTGGAGCTCACTTCTGTTAACAATGATATTTAGGCAGGCTTCCAATTCTTTCATTTTAGCCAACTGAGGATTTTGCTTATTTTCAGCTTCTTCTTTGGAGGATGATTCTTCGTGATGAGTTTCTTGCTTAGCAGTCTCATTCACTCTTTGTTTCCTCTTCGATATGGATGATCCTCCTTTCCGGGAGGATTCCGGCCGAGGTTGTGACTCAGCTTTCTAAAAATTGGCTCTATTTGTAATGATCTGAGCCATCATATCCCAGAGTTGATTAATGGTTTCCTGTTGTGCTTGAAGCATTGCCCCCCTGCTCAGCAACCCTCTTCGAAAGATCCTCAGAATTTTCTGCCATGTGGACGAAACTCTCATGTCCAACGCTTGATAATTGGGACTCCGCAATGGCTGAGTGTTCATCATAGAAATTGGTTCCTCTGGATAACCTCTGATAGTTGACAGAGGGAATGGCTCCTGTTCACTGTTTGGAGTAAAATTCCTGGTTTCTCAATGTGAGATTTGTATTAATTTGAATATGTTATTACAAATCCTTTTAAGGAATTCAGAAAGAATACAACAGAAGCGAAGGGTCGACCCTTCTTGTTTAATGCGGGTTCTTTCAGTAGCGGTAGGATGCCTCCCTCGAATGCTTGCATCAAGCTTGCTTCCCTTAGACGATATGATCGACGTTGCGGTTTGAAGCTTCAATGTCTATAGAAGCTTTGGTTATGATCGAGTTCAGGAGTTTGGATATCAAGGCCTAAATGTCTAGAAAGAGGGTCTGATAGAGAAGGCCTCGAACGAGTGAGCAGCTGGGAAAACTCCAAATTTTTGATCTTTGAACCCGATGAACTCCGAGCCTTTGCATCTCAACCAACCAGCCAGCCTCCAACCTTTACCGACCAACTGATGCTGAACCATTTTAACGTTGGCCAAAGGGACCTTCTTATAGGTCAAGCAAGGTGTGGACCTTTTCTTAATTCGTGGAATTTGACTACTATGAGGCGAGGGCCATGCTTGATTATGGCTTAAGTGTGAGTAGGCGGGCTTACTCTCACAAGCAAAGGACCAGACAAGAGCATTTGTAGGCAAGCTCCATGACTAGGCGTGGGATGTGACCACTGAAGAGAGGGACATGCCACACCTCATCATAGCCTAGGGTGTAGAATATGTGGGCTTGTTCTCATAGGCAAGTGGCCAGGCGGGCAAGCTCAATGGCTTTCGGGCGAGCTCTTGTGGGACGTGACCGCTTAGGGGCCGCCAGCCACCTCAACTTGTAGGCATTGATGCTTGTGCATAGGGCATGGTTGATCCCTCAATTTGTAGGATATGACCATGATGTGACTGTCCCCCTGTCTCAAGTGTCTTGGCGGGTCCGTTAGGCCAGCTGGCTAGCCGTTAGCCTATGCGAGAGATGATCCAAGTGGGCCCTGACTTGTGATAGGGAGCCAGGGAGATGTTGACTGAAGATGCCCATCGAGTCTGCAATGAGTCGTCAACCACATTGGGGACGACGATTGAGTCTGCAACGTGTCATAGATCCTCTTAGGTAATTTTTACTGCCTACAAGACCCCCTTTAAAGTTTTCAGACCAAAATGTGGCGGAATGAGGTCTAGAATACTTTGAATAGAGGTATGTATGCTTTGTGTCGTCGTTAGGTGGACCTGAGGAGTCGGGCAAACTCAAGAGGCTATGTAAGCTTGGGTTGGGCGAGCTCTGGCCGCCGAGTGGGCTTTGGAATCAAGGCGGGCAGACTCAAGGAGTCAGGTGAGCTAGGGGTCGCCTAGCAAGTTCTGGAATCGAGGTTTAGGCGGGCTCACAAGGTCATGCGAAGCTTGGGTCTCTTGGCGGGCACTAGAACCGAGGTCAATTTTGGCTTTATTAGGCTGATTTAACCTTTTTTTAGTCTTGGTTAGGCGCCCCCTCTCTTTGTTGGGCTCAAGGGAAGCCTAGGATAGGCTAGGCTAAGTTAGGTTAGGTGTTGACATGGATGGACATATCAAATCAATTTTTGGTGGGATGACATGTTTCATGGGGATGCTTCCTTGCCCCTATGTGCCCCCTTCTCTTTGTTGGGCTCAAGAGAAGCCTAGGATAGGCTAGGCTAGGTTAGATTAGGTGTTGACATGGATGGACATGTCAAATCAATTTTTAGTGGGATGACATGTTTCATGGGGATGCTTCCTTGCCCCTATGTGCCCCCCTTCTCTTTGGCTTCAACCTGATCTATAAAGTCTTTTGGCTTTTGACTTTTACACACTTCTCTTATTCTCTTCTTGATTTCCAAAAGTGTAGCTAAGTCTTCCAACTTCTCCAACTTTGAATCACCATGGCGCCCAAGAAGTTTGCTTCTGAGGAGAAAACTTCCTCCTCCACCACCGCCATTGTCGCCGCCGGCGTGGCTCGGGCTCACCTTGGTAAGTCTACTAATTCCACATACATAGGCTTCTTCCGCTCGGGCGGGGTACGGCGACTTTTCTCGTCGATCTTGGCTGTCGAACGAGCTCGGACTTGTAGGCGAACTCTTTGCTTCGGGCGAGTTCTGCTTACCGGCAAGCTCTTTGGGCGGGCTTCGACCTTGGGTGATCTCGAGTCTCTTGAGCGTTAGGCGGGCTTTTACCTTCGGGCGAGCTTTAGCTCCTCCAAGTTTAAGCAGGCTTTGCCTTCAGGTGAGCTTGAGCTCCTCCATGTTTAGGCGGGCTTTGCCTTCTGGCGAGCTCTGTCCCCAAGCTTATGCGAACTCGAGTCTCCAAGTTCAGGCGGGCTTGTTATCTCGCCTGTGCAAAGGATCCACCAGTTTGCGATACTTAGAAAATTTTTATCCTTTGAGCTGGAACTTATAATCCTCCTTTGACTTATTTTGCAGCTGTTTTCTCCGATGAGGCCCTTCCTAGTGGTCGTGCCATCGGTCTTGCAGGAGGTACGGGCTTCGTGGCTCCTCTAATGTTCCGGCTTCTTGATCTGATACCCGTTTTCAATGTTGACAAGGCCACAGAGCTGAAGCGGAAGATATCCGAGGGAAACCATCTTATACTACGAGAATTGACCACTACTGCCGCACTAGTAGACAGCCGACGCAAGGAGATGAAGAGGCCTGATTTCATGTTTGGTGATGCTGCGGTGGATACTCCGGTTATGCTCTTTGGCAAAAGCAGGTGGCTTCGAGAGGTAGGAGGAGTTCGATACTTCCTTCCTGCCATGACGAGGGGGTTTTCGATAGTAGAACTATGCTCCCTATCGGTACCTCACAAAATGGATTGGGAGTTGACTCCTAATCAAGATGGGGTGACTTGTGGTGTCTTCACAGGTTCCCAAATAGGCTATGGGCTGAATTGCACGGGCAAGCATGTCCACACCTTGCATCCTGGCTTGCTACAGAGCGAGTTGCCCATAGGAGAAACAATTGTCGCAGCGGAAACCTTTCGTCACTGCTTCTTCAAAGCCGAGGGCCAATTCCCTCCGAAGGATTTCAGGATGCCCGGGTGGATCTACTCCTCGCCAGGCAACGGTCCGTGGTGGTATCAGATTACCCAGCATGTGTTAGAGGAGAACCCCGATCTTCGGGGATCTGATCAGTATAGGGCCATTAGAGCGACTCAGCACGGACTGAAGATCAACACCCCTCAGTTCCAGAGTCTCCTGGAGTTATATTGTCTTGATAGCGGCACCTTCTTTACATCGAATGGGGAGCTTGGGCTAGCACTCTACGAGATGTACGAGGTGTCGGGGTTGCCGCTGGGGGATTTTCCATACGAGGAGTATGTCCCTAGCCAGGAGGAGATTGACCCCCTCTCCGATAAGTCCCCTCAGGTGGTAGAGACTCTATGGGAGTTATTCTGCCATTATTTCATCTGCTTGGACACCCTCGGGTCGGTGGACCACAAGGGTAAGAAGAAGAAGACACCAGGAATCAGTCACAAGAATTAGGCTGACTATCTGTTCCCCCACAATGGTGATAAGCAGAAGCCTATCTCGACGTTGCATGCATGCGACCCTTCGGAGATAGAGGGGAGGATGTCTGAGAATAGCGGTTCCATAACCCTTGAGCATGACGAAGGTGGTTTCTACTTTGGAACATCCTTTCGATCATTCCATCACCAGGCTGCGGCCCCGATGACGGGCAAGGCCTTATTGGCTGGGTACCTGATGCTATGGTTGAAAAGATGCGTGATTCCCACACATTCCGTCGATGCACTTCCGGTGGAGGTTGTCTACCCTGCTGTTCATTTGGCTTACGGGAGACCTTATGCTTTGATATCGGCCATGACGGCGTGCATCCATAGGGGGCTCCGCATGCTATCGACGCACTTTTGCCGAGTCGTGACTATGGAGGAGGAGGGAGTAGAGGTTGTCAAAACTCTAAATCCTCGCATAGGCCTGCCCTATACGTATTTGATGGCTTGGTTAGTCAAACATTGTGAGTGTTTGATGAGTGTTCCATTGGCCTGCCCGGATGGTGGGTTTGTTCCCTTTGTGCAGCAGTTGGAGGATTGCTCTTGGAAGCTAAATGGCGTCGTAGACATGAGGAAGGCGCTGTCTTTCTTTAGTTATTATAGCTTCTTTCGTTATTTTCCTTATTTCTCGGGCGGAGGATACGGCGAATTACTTCAGGACGTGCCGGTGGCGGATGAGTACACAACTCTTTCCTTGGGAGCTTTCAGATGGTTGGTGAATATTCACCCGGGGTATCATGTCTTTCGATCAGGCTCGACATGTTACTTGGAGCCTTATCTCCCTTGCCGATTTGCCCGTCAATTTGGGCATGACCAACTCTATAGAACGTCCAACCCCGGCTGAGCTTCAGAGGGGACCTGGTAGATGGTGCTCGGGGATGGTTTTGGACGCATGCCGGTTGCACCAACACACGATTTGAGTTGCCACAGAGGGATCGTGCTCACAGCCACACGCTTACATATTGCAAGTGGTACAGGGGTGCGAGTGCGAGCCCTGAAGGGTTCAACCCTCATGAGTCTTGTCTCCTGACACGAAGGCATCGGTCGAGCGTAGCTCCTCGGTCATCATGGCAAGGAGGGCGTGAACAGGTTAAAGGATTCGACCTGACTCCTGCCGAGGAGGATTGGGAAACTATGCTCTACGCGAGCTTGGATGTTGCTCCGCCGTCGGATTTTTCAGCTCGCTACGACCTCAACCAAGAGGCAATCGATAGAGATCAGGTGGTGATGGGGGCGTTGTCCTAAGTCGGAGGGTGTTCGGAATGGGTCGAGGGTGGCCCTGCCAAGCATATACATATGTCTGTTGGCCCTATAGTTTTGATGATGATTTGTCAAACAATTTATCGCTAATCTAATCTCTAATTTTTGTTGTTTTGTTTTTCTTTTTACAGGTAATTCAAGACATGATAATCAAGCGTTAAAGATTCAAATTCATGTGTGTGCATTCACCTAGGTATAAGTTTAGTTTGCTTACATATATCGTATGTCTATATTTAAGCTCAATATATGTACACTTAACACAGTTTTGACATCTTTCTATCATATAAATGATTTTTCATCAAACTTTGTTACTACAGCTTTTAGTTCATGTTTACATCTTTCTCATACCTCATTATATATATAATGTATGCATGATACATATATACGTGTTTACAAGTCATATCTCAATTTTCATGTTCACGAAAAACAGGTTTTCTAAACACTTTTCAAAAACAGAGAGTTTTCACAAACGAAAATTGATTTTCAAAAAATTCCTTTTCAAACATGTTTATTTCATCATTTAGAAACTTTTCTCAAAGTTTCACTATTTTTGGAATTGATTTGATATTTTTAATATATTTTCAAAATCAGCCCAAAACCTGTCATATGCTATGTATCAGTTTACGGTCGACCGTCACGGTCGACCGCCAGCAGCAAACTTTCTTAGTATGGTTCTTATGTGCTCGCGGTCAACCATAACGGTCGACCGTGAATCCATCCAGAGACTTTCGCGGTTGACCGCCGTGGTCGACCGCCAGCTTTCAAGCCTTATTCTCAGCCTTTTTTATGCTTCGCGGTCGGCCGTGAGATTTCCACGGTCGACCGCAGATCTCATCATTACCTTTTAATGGCTATTTTCTGCAATGGCTGTCTGAGGCTATTTTGGTCTTTTCAAGTTGGTTTTGGCTGATATTTTGAGTAGGTATAAATACCCCATTGCTGTTCTTTTTCAAAAAAATCAAGAGTTTGTTTTTACATAAGTTTTAACAAGAGATTAAGAGTTGTTTAAAAGCTGTTTAAGCTGATTTCCTTAATCTGTTCTAAGAGAAGTTTTCTACAACAAGAAGAAGCTTTCAACTCCTATTTGGGATCATCATCTACTGTTCTTCTTGTTTATTGAGAAGTTTCCTAAACTCTTTCTTATATAGCTTATTGATTCATTTTCATAACTTAGCTATATTTTATTTGAGTTGCATATTATCTATTCACTGTTATCACACACACAATATTGAGCTTAATATTTTCATACTATATAGTGTGGGTTGTGGGGTGTGATTTAGTGAGTGTGAGCTTCATTGTGTTCTCATTTGTTATCGAGAACAAATCATTTTATTTAATCATTGTTATGAGTATCACTTGTAATACACTTGTACACCGAGAGAAGTATGGGGCGTGAGATGGGGTCGAATCCAATAGGAGTGGTGTCGGTTGACGAACCTAGGGAGAGGTTGTATCCGAGCACTTGAGGAGGAGGACACGGTCTAGGTTCCTACACTTAGTGTGTAAAGTGTGATTGCATAGTGTGAGAGTTTTCGATAAACTTGTAAACCGAGTATGTAGAAGTTCCAGCTTCCAAACCAGATTGTGATAGTGGAGATCTCCTCGAGGTGGGGAGCGGGGACATAGGTCGTGGTGACCGAACCTCGTAAACATATCGTTTGTTTGTGTTTTGCTTAGCGCACTTTTTATTTATGCTTATTCATATCATTCTTGCTCATATCTATCTTATATCATTCTTGCAAGAACAAATTAATCAATATAATTTTAATTGGCTTTTAATTGGGATTAGATTAGCATAAGACCCTAATCATCCCCCCTCTAGGGTCTAACAATGTCGACTTCTGCTCTTTCTCCCTTAACCCCGTCGATACGTAGGCGTGAGGTGGATGTCGGCTCTCCCATCGAAAGGTTAGTCAAGAGGGCTTGCCATGAAGAGAAGTCATTGATTCATGAGGAGTGCAAGGCCAAGATGCAAGGGCCCTGACTCCAGTGGAGACATTCGTCAGAGAGGCACCGCTTTCTTCAGGGGATTCGTTTGCCCAAGTGACTGACGGAGTGATGCAGCTCTCGGAGGCGGGGTCTTCTGCTCTGTGCGAGAGGCCTACCACGGATAGAGGGAGTACAACAAGCCCTTCCATCTTGATGGCGATTCGATCTGAGGGGGATATGCCTATGTCGGCCTCGGCGTGCCTTAACAGAAGGATTGTGGAGCGAGTAACCCGAGATTTTTGCACCGCCCTCCGCGACAACGTTCAGATGGTGTTGGAAGAAGGTTATCCCTTTAGCAAATTCAAACCGACACTGCAGATGTACCTAGACAACTTGCATCTGTTGGCTAGCATTAACACGACCTCTTCGCTTGAGAGGCACATGGAGGCGGTGGGGATGAATGTCAATAGGCTGCTTACCCTCCGTTCCTAAGACCCGGTCGCCCAAGTCTCAGAATATGTCCAAACCATTTTGAAGGAGTGGGAGCAATTTTTAATGGAGACTACCGCCGAGGAGGCCAGGATGTCAGGAGAGGTAGAGTGGATTGCAACGGGGGTCACGCTAGCAGACAACGAGCACCGGGAAGCCAGTGCTTTCTTGGAGGAGGCGGCCCATTCCATATTGACAGCGGAGCAGACCATCGCTCAACTGCAGGCTCACGTTCCTGCTCAGAAGGAGGCCCACGAGCAGAGGCTGAAAAAGTTAGAGGAGATCAAAAGTGAGCATCGATTGATGGTGACCGACTTTGAAGAGAAGCGTCAAGCTTTGGAAGCGGTGAGGTCCAAGCTCCATAATGCCTCCTTGATCACTGATGACGTGGTCCATCGGCAGACTCTTGCTGCTCTAGAGAGAGACCATCAGAGTGCGATCCGGGATGCAGAGTCGTGGCTACAGCGTTTCCTTTCGACTTGATCTGGTTGTATCCTCTTTAGCTTTGTTTGTATTATATCAGAATCTCCTCTATGAAATCACGCTTTTGTTAAGCTTTGGCGAATTGGATTGATCTCGAGAGTGCTTGTTGACTTTCTGCGTCGTCATGACTTTGCTCAAATGCATTGTCATAACTTTTAAATATATTGTCTTAAGATCAATTGAAGTATGTGCCGTCACGCTCGTATTCCATTCTTTGACCCTCTATTGTCCATTTTTTTGCAAAGACGAACCCGGAATAGCGGCACATCGCATAGTAGGCTATCAACGCACAATGTCATTGGAGGGAATGACAGTGTGAAGGTAATCGATCGTTCAGTGACATATGGTGTGATGATTGATTGATGTAGTAATCATGTTGACTGTTAGGTTACTACCCATCGATTATTCTAGGAATATTAGAACGCTCGGAAAGGATCAAGTCGTTCAGAGATGTTTGGGTGTGACGACTGATCGGACGACGCCATTTGTGGGAATGATGGTGCCCACTATCAGAGGTAATCATTAAGCAGATAGTTTCGTGAACCGACCATCCTATTGGATAGGAGTGGTGTGGGATTTTGTCAGAGATGAAATGTTAACACGACAGTAATATCACGGTCGGGCGACTATAAGGACCTACCATCCTATTGAAGAGGATTGGTAAGTTGGTTTGTTAACATGATGGGATTGTCACGGTCGGGGTGACTATGAGAACCTACCATCCTATTGAATAGGATTGGTAAGTTGGTTTGTCAGAGGTGTAATGTTAACATGACAATGAGAGTGTAGGAGAAGTAGTTTATACTCATATACTTGTCGGAGTACGAGGGAGTAGTTTAGCCTCCTGCGGGAGGTGATGTAAATTTATGAGAAGACTAAGGGTAGTACTTCTTCAGGTATTTGCCATTGATAGGCATCATGATTTTGTTGCCATTTGGTTTGACGAAGCGATAAGCTCCATTCGAGTAGACCGTTTCTATCACAAAAAGTCCTTCCCACTTGGATTCAAATTTGCCTTTCTTTTTGGAGTTGAGTATCATGGGCCGCTGGATAGCGAGGACCAACTCTCCTTTGTTGAAAGACCGGTGTTTGACCTTTTTGTCGAAAGCCTTAGAGATTCGAGCTCGATAGAACTCAATGTGTTGTTGAGCGTCAAGCCGTTTTTCATCTAGCGCCTCAAGCTCTGCGAGACGTCGCTAATGGCTTTGCTCAATCGTCATCCTCGTCACAAGTGCAGCGCATAGGGATGGAATCTAGATCTCGGGAGGTAGCACGGCTTCGCAACCATAAACTATCGAGAATTGCATGGCGCCAGTGAGGGTTCGGACTGTAGTTCGGTACGCCCACAAACTTTCACCGAGCTTCTCGTCCCAACCGCGCTTGATATTGGCGGTTAGCTTAGTCAATATCTTGATGGTTATCTTGTTGAAGGCTTCGGCTAATCCATTTGCTGAAGGATTATAAGTCGTGGATGCCAGGTTCTGTATTCGGAACTTGTCACAGAACCGGGTGAATGCATGACCGACGAATTGCGACCAGTTGTCATGAATAATGCGGCACGGGACGCCATATCGATAAATGATGTTGTAGGCGTATAAAACTGCTTATAGGTCCCTTAACACAGCTCGACACGATGATTCGACAAAACAACGGACCATCGGGCGATGAATCCAAGCATGATCGTTAAACCATAATATCAAGGCTAAGTAAGACGCGACGAAGCGACGAGATTAACGAACTCAAACACCGAAGCGTATTTACTGCCAAATCAGGATCCGGACTGCCAAATCAGAGTCCAGATCAACAAATCAGAGTTTGGATAAACCGCAAAATCGAAAAACGACAAAACGGTAAACACTTGGAGGACTCGGTCAAAACCGAGCCGCTCCTAGGTGGCTCGGCCAAAGACGAGCCACCTAGGGGTGGCTCGGCCACCATGG
>BQKN01065547.1:90272-105815 GCA_022839385.1 Asparagus kiusianus | reverse complement strand
CAATTTAAACTGAATGTTCGTGCTTGTTCCAAATTCGTTGATGGGGGTCTTTTTTTTTTAAATCATCTTTGGTGTATCTCAACCTTTTATATGAATCTTGGTTTGTAACTTTTCTTGCTTCATGTATGGGCATACAAACTTCTTATTTTTCGCATTTGATTGCCACCTAATAATATTGATCACTGTGGAGAGGATTGGTTTAAGTCATTGACTAGTAGTAGCTTATATATGATCATGACCCGATTAAACTGTGTGTTCATTTGCATGACTTAATCAGTTCAATTCTTGTTTCTGCATTGCTTGATGTGAATCAGTCTTTAGTTTTCCGTGCTTCATGTGTGTATATGCATATAACCTTCTTGTGGTCAGCCATACATTATCAGTAAGCCATCAGGGCAACATGCACACATTTGATTGTCAATTATGAATATCGATTGATGCATATGTGTCAATTGAACGCTGCCATCATAAATGCACAATATTGCCTAATACGCCCGAGGCGTAGGTCAACAGCTAGGTTAGCTTAGTTAATTTTTAGTAATTAGAGAATAATCAAAGTGGCAATCTGGCATATCTGAACACCTTTATATCCCTTTTGCTCTTATTTGTTGTTGGGCATGTTCTTGCCCAAAGCAGGCCTGGACTTGGGCTTATATGGTTTATTTCCGGCTCAGGCTAGTCCATATTGTACAGAGAGAGACGGAGGGTTCTTTCAGATTGTCTATGATCATCAATATTATCTTAAAATTAGTTGCTTCATCCGTTAAGAAACCCAAGCTAGACAATATCACACTAATTGTAATTGAGTGGGGGAGGGAATGTCCTCATATTTTGATACAATATTCCACTAGGCTGTTTTCACTCTGATCACATAAGGGAATCTAATGCTATTCCTATGCTGGAGAAAACCCACACCTGCACTGTAGATACTGCGAAATTTTGCGGAGTAGCTGCAATGTAGAGACAATTGCAATTTTACCAGTTATCAGAAAAGCCATAATCAATGCATTTTGTCCTTTTAGTGAATGCCTCCATTTTGATGAGAAAATCGCAAAGGTGAATAATACGCATAATATGTACTGATCAATACACCTCATTTGGAGTGGAAAATGATCGGATTAGTATACGCCAATAAAAGCTTTGCAAAACTAGTAAATCCATTTCAAGGCTATGATTTGTGCACGAGAAAATCATATCAGATACTTTGAGATCAAAGAGTTGAGCCAGTCACCTGAAATCATGGGTTATCATGACTGATGGGTTTAAAAATTTGATCAATGTATGGATTGTTTATACTTCAGTTAATGGGGGCATGTATCAGATGGCTCTTCAACTGCTGAGGAGTTTGTAGACTGTTTAAATGTTTAGATTATAAACGTGTACAAATTGAAATTAGGTGTTGATATGGTATGAGATGCTGTTACTTTGTGCTGAATTACATTACTGGAAAACTCTAGCAATGTTACTGACACGTGTCTTTCATTTAGGTGAAAGCTGAGAGAATGAAGTCCTGGGCTGAGGAAAAACTGGCGAGCAAATCTATCTGCAACAAGGAGAATAGCGAAGAAGAAATGAGCAAATGGTGAGGCCAATCAGAAGCGAGCTGCAAGAACTGCAGAGGCAGCAGTTGTCATTCAACTTCAGCACCTCCTCAAGCTTCATCGTGTGGATAAGAACCATTTTGTGCATCTCTTTTAGCTTTTCATGATATTTGTTTTTCTCCTAAATTCATGCTTTCCAGGCTTTGCAGTAATATGAACGTCTTGATTATATGTTTTTCATTCAGAAGGTTTCTCAATGTTTTACTCTATGGTTTCAACTTTTAATTTGATCCTATCAGATAGGGAAGGCGGATTTTGCCCATACCCATTTGCCCACCCGGCCCGCCCATCATTTGGCCCGCCCAAAACCCACCCATTTAGTTAAATGGGTCTAATCGGGCTAGTCCCTCTCAAACCAAACTAAATGGGTGCTAAATGGGCGGTCTATTTTCACCCGTTTGCCCACCCATACTCCCAAAACCAAAACCCGGCTCCATCAAACCCTTCGCCTTCACTCTTCATCCTTCAGAAACGACAAACGACCCGATCTCAAAAATCACGATTTTCTCTCTTCATGTCTAGCTCGAGCTCGACCTCGACCTCTAGCTTCCGACCTCCTCCTCTCCCCTAGAGCTCGACCTCCGGCCTTCGATCTCCTCTCTCTCGAGCTCTACCTTCGATCACCTCTGGCCTCTGATCTTCTCTCCTTCGATCTCCACTTCTCGACCTAGATCTCTTCTCCTGCCCTTCGATCTCCTCTTATCTTTGATCCCCAATCCTCAGATCAAGAGAAGGTAATTTTATATTCTAGGATTTTTTTTTAATTACAATTATTCCATATTTTGATTTAGTTTCTACGGTTTTAAAATTTTCAATTGATATGAGCTTTATTTTCTAATTTCTAGTAGATCCTTTTTAAAAAAGTTTTACTAATTAGCTGCTATTGTTTAATAGCTTTGTTGTAATGGGAAATGGCAGGAATTTAGATTTTTTAATGTAATTTATACTTTATAATTCACTGCTAACCAAAATTATTTGAATGATAGCTCATTGTGCCATTATAGTTAAATAACTTCATTGAGACACTGGCTGAATGCTTACTGAAGAGGGTATATGTTCTAGGTTTTCAGCCTGAATGCTTACTGAATGGGGAGGGAATGAGTAGTTTGGTCATCTAACCACGCTTTCGAAGTTAATATTAATCGCATTATATTAAACATTCATAATCCATTAATGCTCAGAGACTGTTATATTAATGGGATTATTAGTTTATGACACTGCTGTATTCTGTAATCACTTGCCAGAATTGCGTATATTGCAGGTCCAAGGAAATCTATACATTGTATGGTGTGTTATAACATCTTATTTGTAACATGAACTGTTTATTTATTTTTATAGCACTTCGGTCATTTTCATCAAATTTCATTTTAAATCTGTAACATGAACTGTTTATTATTTCTTTAGCACTTTGGTCATTTTCATCAAATTTCGTTGTATTATAATTCTACCCTTTTCACAGTGGTTTCTGTTGGGTATCTACTCAAACTCCAAGTTAGGATAGAGTTTTTAATTCTTTATATAACTTCATGAGAATTAGATAAGGTTAGAGATCTATCATGATTAGGAGTTTGGGTTCCATCATGATTGGGAGTTTGAATCTTATTCTAATTAGGAAATTAAACTAGAGATAGGGTTTTGGTTTCTCTATATATATCCTTTTATTGTTAGAGGAAAAAAGGAGAAAAAAGAAGTGTAGAGAGAGAGAGGGGAGGTTTGGCAGTCTTTATCCGTGTAAAAGATTGTAATTTGGAGGTGATAGTGGATTGATTTTGATCCCATGGTTTTTTCCTGTTGAGGGTTTTTCACGTTAAATCTTGTGTGATTTTATTTGCTGCTTTTGGTGGTTTTTTGGGGGTTTTTACGAGATCTAAAACTCCCTACAAGTGGTATCAGAGCGGGGTTCGACGATTCGTGGAGATTCGAGATTTGCAACTACATTGGTGGCAACAGAACTGTAGCAGCAGCATTGTTCACCGCGGTACTGTAGCGGACGAACTGTTCACGGTGACGCATTGTTCACGGTACTGTAACGGCGGTGCTGTAGCGGCGATAGACCTGACGATTGAGGCTGCTTTGTCTTTTGATCGGGGATTTGGAGGCGGATTTCGGTGATCCAGGAGTCATTTCTAGGGTTTTTCGACGTGCTGAGTTCGTTTTTTACGTCAGTTTTATCAAATTCAATCACTACAGGGACTGATTTTAATTTTTATCGTGGTTAGAGGATGATGACTTCTTCGGATCCAAAGTTTGATATTCCGCTATTTAATGGCAAGACAAATTTTGGAGTATGACAGTGCACGGTTCAAGATATTCTTGTGCAGCAGGGTATTGATCAAGCTTTGAAGGAGAAGAAACCTGAAGGATTGAAGGATGCTGAATGGAGTTCCATGCAAAAGAGGGCGGTTAGCACAATTCGTTTGGCACTCGCCCCCTGAGATCAAGTACAATGTTATGCAAGAGACCACACCAAGGGAGCTGTGGGAAAGGCTCGAGGGGATTTATGCATCGAAGTCGATGACCAACCGATTGTGTTTGAGGATGGAGCTTTATTCGTTAAAGATGGAAGAATGTACTGCAATTATTGCAAGACCACATCAATGCTTTTAATAAGTTAGTTTGTCAACTTATGAATATCGATGAGGAGATTAAAAAAGAAGAGCAGGCGCTATTCCTATTGTCTTCCTTGCCGAAGTCGTACAAACAGTTAATTCAGACGATAATTGTAGGGAAGCAGACTTTGAAGTTCGACGATGTGACAGTACTCCTACGTGAGAATGAGAGAATGATGGGAAAAGAGAGCGTATCTAATGGTGATGAGAGTGCACTAGCTCTTGAAGGTTCTAATCGAGGGAGGAGTACGGGGAGATGTGATAGTTATCGAGGAATGTCAAATCTCGGGCCCGAGACGACAGCGAAAAGGAGTGCTATTATTGCGGAGAGAAGGGTCACATTCAGTTCAGATGTTCCCAGATGCGTGATGATTTGAAGAGTATTAGACAGATGAAACTTCAAGAAAATGGGAAGAAGACGGACTCCTCAGTGGTTGTGTGATGAAGATGTGGTTTTATTGATGCAGAGTACAAGTACTGATGCGAGTAACACTTGGGTGTTAGATTATGCAGTCTCTATACATGTTTGCAACAAAATTATTTTAACACATTGAAGACATATGAAGAATTTGACGATGTGATTGTTGGAAACAACGAGAAGATGAAGGTTGAAGGTGTTGGAAGTGTTCGCCTCAAGCTTCACACTGGGAAGGTTGGAATTCTTCATCATGTGAGATATTGTGCCGACATGTGGTGCTAATTTAATTTCGCTAGGTGAGATGGCATCACGTGGGTACAAGTATGTGGGTGAAGGAGAGTGGTGCAATGTGTATAGAGATGGTGATTTGATTTTGCGAGGGAGGAAGAATAGCAATCATATTTGCTATTTAGATGTGCGATCCGTTAATGGTGTAGATTGTTCTTCTCAGACTCTTGTCCACAAGGGAGATGTGAAGAACAAGAAAAAGAGAGTTTTTCTGAAGTCGTTGAGACACTTGGAGATTTTTCGTCGAGGGAGGATATGTTGGGTATCTACTCAAACTCCAAGTTAGGATAGAGTTTTTAATTCTTTGTATAACTTTATGAGAATTAGATAAGGTTAGAGATCTATCATGATTAGGAGTTTGGGTTCCATCATGATTGGGAGTTTGAATCTTATTCTAATTAGGAAGTTAGACTAGAGATATGATTTTGGTTTCTCTATATATATCCTTCTATTGTTAGAGGAAAAAAAGGAGAAGAAAAAAGAAGTGTAGAGAGAGAGAGGGTTTGGCAGTCTTTATCCGTGCAAAAGATTGTAATTTGGAGGTGATAGT
Organism: Asparagus kiusianus; assembly: GCA_022839385.1. Classification (NCBI taxonomy): domain Eukaryota; kingdom Viridiplantae; phylum Streptophyta; class Magnoliopsida; order Asparagales; family Asparagaceae; genus Asparagus; species Asparagus kiusianus. Next base: position 100,349 of record BQKN01065547.1, on the reverse strand, counting down.
GGATTGATTTTGATCCCGTGGTTTTTCCTTGTTGAGAGTTTTTCACGTTAAATCTTGTGTGATTTTATTTGCTGCGTTTGGTGGTTTTTTGGGGGTTTTTATGAGTTCTAAAAATCTCTACAGTTTCCACGAGGGGAATTAATCGCCCATGCAGCATATTCTTGTGTTAGCCAAATGATATAATGCAAGTTTCACAAACGGAAGTGTGGCTGTATTTACTTCAACACTTAGATTGAGGTGTCGAATTAAGCCAAGAGCCTATCTGAATTAACAGAGGTATGGATGACATATAGTATTACTGTTTGTGAAGTGGGGTTGCATTCTAATGTTTGTATTTTTATAAGGAGGATCATTAGTAGATGTTGACCCTATAGTTTTGATGATGGCAAACAATTTAATATGAGCATAATAAACTGATAATTCAACATATAATCCAAGCATAGACAGAACATATATAAATGACCACATAAACCAAAGCCCGCATAAACCGCATAAACCGAACTATATATGTGGATTTTTCTCCCCCTTTGACAACATCAAAAAGGAAGAGAAAATGAAAGATAGGAGTAATGCTCCCCCTGTTTATGAGCATAGATAAAAAATATAGGCCAAAAGCTTCCCCTGTCAAATAGACTGAATAACATCAATAGAACATATATATACAAGAGCTAAACCAACAACTATCCATCAAACTTATGCGAAAAGATAATACAAGTAACAAAACATGATTATTGTCTCAATCATGCATTAATCATAGAATGATAAACTAGCATCAGCAATTACAAATCATCATTTAGGCATCATAGATGTGCATAAATATACTAAACTTAACCAGTACAAAAGACTCATGATAAACAACTTATTTGCTACACATCAAAACATGAATGTTGTTTCAACATAGTTTATCATTTAGAAAACATTAGAAACAACATAAGCCAAAACATGAACTTTATGCATTGATTTTTAAAGGAAATAAACAGAACAAAATAAGCCACAAAACATCATATTAGCATTAGAAACAACATAGTTTACATAAACATAGATTTGTCCACAAGATATCAAACCACACGCATAAATCCATAGAGTTATTACACTCAAATAAGACAGAGTATTAAGTTTTACAACCCAACATAAAACATCAAAACAAATGTGAGCATCACATAGAGGAACTCAATTCAGTCATCACCACCACCATCACTGTCACCATCACCCTTACCATCACCATCACTATCATCATCACCATTACCATCTGAAGATCCTGATCCATCAGCAGGGTCCTCTTCAGAATCAGACTCAGAACTAGAGGAGGGATCTGGAATCTTTAGAGACTGACACTGATATGAAAGAACGGTCCTGATATCACTCTGGATAGATGAGACCTTCTTCTGAACATTTAAAACTTGAGTCTCAAGACGATCCAGATGATCACAAATATCAGAGGTAGATGAGGAGGAAGCTTTAGACTTGGAACGAGAGGATGATGATGGAGTGGAGTCAAGGGCTATCTGCATTCTAGAAAGAGAGACCTTATCAAAGAAATCTCTCCTGGATTCAACCTTGGGTTCGTTTGTAAGGTCAACATTGAAGTGTTTGAAGATGTGGGTGAGAAAAGAGCCAAAAGGAAGAAACTTGGTATGCTTTGATGCCATATTATTGACAAAGACAGTAGCCCAATCTACTTTGATTTTGGCAAAAATGACGTAAACAGCATTAATTTTGTCAGAAGCAAAATGATCAAAGCTATCAGTTTTGGGAATTAAATTCTGAGCAACAATCCTGGCAATGAGTCTTGCATTAGGATTAAGAGAATTATTGTTCATGGGGTAAGAGCAATCAAGTTTAAACATGAGTGGGTTAACATCAGGATTACCAACATCAACAGACATGAGACTAACGTCACTTGTTGGGATATTAAGAATCTCAGCAAGTTCGTTAGCAGAAAAGTTTATTGCAATGTTTTTAACAGAGGAGGTGATGGTCAAACTACCATCAGCAGAAGATGATGTGGACAGATTTGCATAAAACAAATAAACTAAAAAGGGATAGTAAGGAACTTTAAGTTTCTCATCTAGCAAACTATCTAACCCCACGTTATGAAGGATAGATTCAGTGTTGTACATGAACAACTCAGGATATAAACTTTTCTGCTAACGAACTTGCTGAGATTCTTAATATCCCAACAAGTGACGTTAGTCTCATGTCTGTTGATGTTGGTAATCCTGATGTTAACCCACTCATGTTTAAACCTGATTGCTCTTACCCTATGAACAACAATTCTCTTAATCCTAATGCAAGACTCATTGCCAGGATTGTTGCTCAGAATTTAATTCCCAAAACTGGTAGCTTTGATCATTTTGTTTCTGACAAAATTAATGCTGTTTACGTCATTTTTGCCAAAATCAAAGTAGATTGGGCTACTGTCTTTGTCAATAATATGGCATCAAAGCATACCAAGTTTCTTCCTTTTGGCTCTTTTCTCACCCACATCTTCAAACACTTCAATGTTGACCTTACAAACGAACCCAAGGTTGAATCCAAGAGAGATTTCTTTGATAAGGTCTCTCTTTCTAGAATGCAGATAGCCCTTGACTCCACTCCATCATCATCCTCTCGTTCCAAGTCTAAAGCTTCCTCCTCATCTACCTCTGATATTTGTGATCGTCTGGATCGTCTTGAGACTCAAGTTTTAAATGTTCAGAAGAATGTCTCATCTATCCAGAGTGATATCAGGACCGTTCTTTCATATCAGTGTCAGTCTCTAAAGATTCCAGATCCCTCCTCTAGTTCTGAGTCTGATTCTGAAGAGGGCCCTGCTGATGGATCAGGATCTTCAGATGGTAATGGTGATGATGATAGTGATGGTAAGGGTAATGGTGACAGTGATGGTGGTGGTGATGACTGAATTGAGTTCCTCTATGTGATGCTCACATTTGTTTTGATGTTTTATGTTGGGTTGTAAAACTTAATACTCTGTCTTATTTGAGTGTAATAACTCTATGGATTTATGCGTGTGGTTTGATATCTTGTGGACAAATCTATGTTTATGCAAACTATGTTGTTTCTAATGCTAATATGATGTTTTGTGGCTTATTTTGTTCTGTTTATTTCCTTTAAAAATCAATGCATAAAGTTCATGTTTTGGCTTATGTTGTTTCTAATGTTTTCTAAATGATAAACTATGTTGAAACAACATTCATGTTTTGATGTGTAGCAAATAAGTTGCTTATCATGAGTCTTTTGTACTGGTTAAGTTCAGTATATTTATGCACATCTATGATGCCTAAATGATGATTTGTAATTGCTGATGCTAGTTTATCATTCTATGATTAATGCATGATTGAGACAATAATCATGTTTTGTTACTTGTATTATCTTTTCGCATAAGTTTGATGGATAGTTGTTGGTTTAGCTCTTGTATATATATGTTCTATTGATGTTATTCAGTCTATTTGACAGGGGGGAGCTTTTGGCCTATATTTTTTATCTATGCTCATAAACAGGGGGAGCATTACTCCTATCTTTCATTTTCTCTTTCTTTTTGATGTTGTCAAAGGGGGAGAAAAATCCACATATATAGTTCGGTTTATGCGGTTTATGTGGGCTTTGGTTTATGTGGTCATTTATATATGTTCTGTCTATGCTTGGATTATATGTGGAATTATCAGTTTATTATGCTCATATTAAATTGTTTGCCATCATAAAAAAAGGGGGAGATTGTTGACCCTATAGTTTTGATGATGATTTGGCAAACAATTCATTACTAATAAGCTCTCTAGTGTTTTTGTGTTTATAGTTTTTTTTCAGGTATTTCAACACAAGTCAATCAAGAGCGTTAAAGATTCAAGTTCTTTGTGTGGTTCTACCTAGGTATATGTTTAGTTTACTTACATATATTGTATGATTATATTCAAGCTCAATATATATATACTTAACACGATTTATGACGTTTTCTATCATATAGATGATTTTTTCATTAAACGTTGTTAAAATATCTTTATCTCTTGTTTACAGCTCTTTCATACTTCACTATATACATATTAAATATGCACAATATATATATGAATATTTACAAGTCCTATATCATCTTTTACTTTTATAAAAATACAGGTTTTCTAAGCATTTTTCAAAAACAGGGAGTATTAGCAAACGAAAATTGATTTTCCAAAAATTTCTTTTCAAACATGTTTATTTCATCATTTATAAACTTTCCCCAAGGTTTCACTATTTTTGGATATGATCTGATATTTTTAATGAATTTTCAAAACTGCCCAAAACCTGTCAATTTTCTAATATCAGTTTTCGGTCGACCGGTTCGGTCGACCGACAGGTAGTCTGTTTCTAAGAAATTTTCCAGAGTTCTTCCGGTCGACCGGAATTTTCGTCGGTCGCCCGAAATTTCCATTCGGTCGACCGAAATTTACGTCGGTCGACCGCCAGCTTTAAAACCCTGTTTCTCTGGATTTTTGAACTAATCGGTCGACCGTACCGGTCGACCGACGAGTTGTCAGATTAAGCCTAACGGCTAGTTTTTTCAAATGGCTTTTTTGGTCTTTTTACATTCTTTCAGCTGTTGCATTGGGGTGCTATATATACCCCATTGCTGCTCCTCTTCTCCAATAACTAAGAAATCCAAGTTTGTTGTTTAACAAGATATTAATCGCGTTTAAGAGCTGTTTAAGAGTTGTTTCGTTAATCCGTTTCCAAGAGAAGGTTTTCTACAACAAGAAGAGGCTTTCATACCCTGTTTGGATCTTCATTTCTTCAGCTCTTCTTGTTCATTGAGAAGTCTTTCTAAACTCTTTCCTATATAGTTTATTATTTCACTTTCATTTGATTAACTATTTTTATTGAGTTATTTATTGAGTTTCATTCACTGTTATCACACACACTTATTGAGCTTAATATTTTCATATTATATATTGTGGGTTGTGGGGTGTGATTTAGTGAGTGTGAGCTTCATTGTGTTCTCACTTGTTAATTGAGAACAAATCATTATATTCAACTTTTATTTGTGAGAATCACTTGTAGTACACTTGTACACCGAGAGAAGTGTGAGGAGAGAGACGGGGTCAAATCCAATAGGAGTGGCGTCGATTGACGAACCTAGGGAGAGGTTGTAATCGAGCACATGAGGAGGAGGACACGGGCTAGATTCCTACACTTAGTGTGTAAAGTGTGATTGTGAGTGATTGTGTAGTGTGAGAGTTTTCGGTGAACTTGTAAACCGAGTGTGTAGAAGTTTCGGCTTCCAAACCGGATTGTGATAGTAGATATCTCCTCGAGGTGAGGAGCGGGGACGTAGGTCGTGGGGACCGAACCTCGTGAACATATCGTGTGTTTGTGTTTTGTTTGTCTCACATTTTCTTGTGCATAGTCTTATTGTTCTTATTGCTCATATCTATATCTTACAAGAACATATTGTTCAACATAATTTTAAATTAGCTATTAATTAGAATTAGATTAGCATAAGACCCTAATCATCCCCCCTCTAGGGTCTAACAGTAGATGCACCCATGATGTTGTTAGTTATACCTTGTGGACATGTTCATGGTAAAAGAAGTCTTATTCTATGATTTCAGAGGATGTTAAAAAACTAAAGGGGAAAACAAGTCATCATGTGACTAGAGGTTGTGTGAGTTAATAGAACAAAAAGCCGGTGCATCTGCAATAATCCTAAAGAGCATGCTACTGGCATCTCACAGTGAAACTCCCTTGACTATCAAATTCATGAACCCCTATACTGTGTTGCCATGATATTGCAAAAGCTTACCTTTTCCCTTTCCCCCTAGCATGCATAAATCATATACTGCTGCAATCTTACCTCTAGATTGAAACAGAGACTGCATTACTTTCCATGTTCATCTATGACTTCTGAAACTTAGAAATCTTTTGTTTGTTTACAGCTCCGTTATGCACTCAGCCGTCGTTGTAACCATCCATCTAAACCATATCAGTTTGCATTAGGATTAACTGATGACAGTGTTCGCATGCTCGAGCCTTTAGAGTCAGAAGGCAAATGGATGACTGAATCTTCACTAGTAAATCCTCTGCTTATGATCATTCTTCAAAGCGATGATACTGAACACTAACTCTGCCAAGTGACACAGGATGAAGGAAACGAGATCTATCCGAGTTTAACACCGCAGAAAGAATAGCTGGCTTGCAAAAGGTACAGTGCTCCTAAACTCTAGGCACGGTTGTCGGGAAGAACGCTAATTTGTTTCAGATCAAGCATAGCTCTCTGTAAAATCATGGAAGGGAGGAGATCAGTCACTTTTTAGTGATAGACGATCTTTCCTTCTCCCACTTAAAAAAAAAGACTTCTATTCTACAGGAGGCACAGTTTTTACATTGTATACGCTTTGAGGCCTTAAGAGAAAACTTTTTTTTTTTAAAAATGCGTTTTTGTTGACAGGCAAGTACAGTTTCTTTGAAAAGAGAATCATGTTATTGATCTTATGCAGATCCTTACGTAGCTTGTGTTTTCTATCTTGATTCATTTAAATATTCTCGCAATTTTGTTGTTATTGATCTGTTGGTTTTTGGTTTGGAAATCTGAGGTTAATTTTATTGTGTGAGGTTTGTACTTTTATCCAAGCTTGTAAATGGTTCAGTTATGGACATATTTGCCTTTGTTTGTTCATCTTTGTTTATGTTCTTATCTTTGTTAGTATTTTATTTTTATCACAAGCCTAACATCAGGTTGCAATTGTTTGTTTTAGCTCTTGAAGTTTGGATTAAACTCTACATTTTTGTTCCTTACTGTAAACTTATATGTTACACAGACTCTAATATATTATGTATTACATCATATGTATATTTGCCAGTAGAATTCTTCCGACTCATTTGTTGAATAAGAATTTCATTTCTAGTTTCTAATTCTCAAAGGATTCTATTTGCGCAAAAAAAACTCCTAGAAAGTTTGGACTAAAAAACCCTCAAAAGGTTGTAAAAAAACCCCTAAAAAGTTTGTAAAAAAATGCTCAAAAAGTTTGCGAAAAGGATTAGAAAGTTTGCGAAAAGCTCCCAAAAAGTTTGCAAAAAACCCCTCTAAAAATTTATAAAAAACACCCCAAAAGTATTATATACATAACTATTATAGTTAAATGGGTAAATGAATGACCCGGTTATTAATTGGACGGGTAAAAACCCGTCCATTTAAAAAATGTTAAATGGACCTTAAATGGGCAAATGTGTAAAACATGCTCGCTCATTTATAGCCCGCCCATTTAATACCCAAACCCACCCATTTAATATCCCTACTATCAGAACTATTTTCATATCTCAGGCTGAAATACAATGTGAGCAATCACCATGTTTAGCAAGAGCACCAAAGTACCATATGAGCATTTAAGCTTCATCTAATACTTTGATAAGATTTGCGATGCTTAGATCATGATTCATGACGCCTGCCTTTATTTAGTTTCCTCTTCTGGTTCGTAAGAACTCGGTATCTGCAGACTACTAGTCGAGTTGGCATTATTCGTATCAGTATCCCAGTAAGTTCTCCTAGCATCTGTTTAAATGTCAAGTTACAAACTTTTATGTTATTTCTCAGAAATATAAGAATATTAATATCATATATCTCCATTCTGAGAAGAGTTTCACCTTAACAAGCCAACATTGGTCAGTAGATCTATTTTTAGGTAGGCTTACTATTATCGTGTGAAGGAGAAACATGATCGCAATGCCAAAGATTTGGATAATATTTATGGAATTTGGAAGTCATACATAAGTCCATTCATTCTATGAATTGTTGGCATACGCGCAAACAATTGGATAGCTTGAATCCTTTGGAAATACTAACCGTGTTATGTAACTCTAATTTCTTTACGTGAGTTTTTTTTTTTTTTTTTTCCTTTCCATTATGTGATGATGAAACACTAAAAAGTCTTGGATTAAGTAATTAAATTTCTTGGGCCTGGAAGGCCCATCTTCAATTGCTATGTTGTCAAGCCCGGTATCCGAAATGCAACCCGCTAGTTGGAACTTGCAAGTTGTTGAAAACAGCAGTGGGCTTGAGCCCAACTTTAATGCTGATGCCTGTGCTTATCACAACAAATTTGTCAAAAAAAAAAAAAAAATTTAATAAGAGTTTGAGAGATTGAGAGGATAGGAATCCAGATTCTGTATAAATATATTGCAGCGAGAAAAAAAAAATATCCTATCGGAGCTAAATGCATACGAAGTGGTGCTGCGTCGTCCTTCCAACAACCTAATAATACTGTTTTTCTCACTAGAAGCCAAAAGCCTCTACCGCGTGACCCCTAGAGTGACGAAATGCCCCTAGTGCTTAATGTGATGATGGTTTATTCAGCGAAAAAATGTTAGGTGACAACCACCAAGCGATGGTCACTTGCTTTGTCATCAAAGAGAAGTATGCTCAAATTAGCCATTCAGAAAGATACATATTTGATATCCCTGAAGGGGAAAGATCGCTGATGGTTTTGGGGACTCCGGAATGGAGACTTGTTTTGTTATCAGAGGAGAGGAACTTTATCATAGGAGAGGAACTCCTCTCTATATATGGGTGTTCCATCCCCCCCTCCGTCCCCAAATAACCACCCAGATTTCTCTAGATATCCCACGTTCTTCTCTCCGTAAGACTCGTTCGATCCCAAATGGAAGAAATCCCAGAACTAACAACCGGGTCGGGTAACAATTTGGACCTTGAGGCCAAACCCACTTACATCTCCCACTTGGCCGAAATGGCCAAATACTTTCCAAGCACACACTCCCACTATCCGTAAGATGTGACTCAAGATGTAATTTCATACTCCCACTATCCATGAGATATATGCATATTTTCACTCTACGTGAATAAGCTGAGTACAACCATTATCTATGATCGTCTCCTTTTATTTTTCATGAAAGTTCCATTGACTTAGACATTTCTAAGTCCCATCAAACCAACATGTTTGGTGAATGTACCTGCTGGGATACCCTTCATCAAGGGATCAGCAATCATGTCACTAGTAGGAATATAAGTAACACTGACTTCTTCTTTTTCCACAATTTCACGAATATAATGATATTGTATCTCAATATATTTTCCTTTAGAACTGTTTGCACCATTGTTGATCAAGCTGATGGCTGCTTGATTCACAGTATATCTCAATTGGTCCATCCACCAAATTGAGATCCAAGTCCTTTAGGAATCATCTTATCCAGACTGCATGAGTAGTGGCCATATTACATGCTAGTACTCAGCTTCTTGTGTGTATCTTGCGACACATCCATGTTTCTTACTACCCCAAGAAACAGTTGCACCACCAAAGATGAACAAATATCCGGAAGTGGACTTCCCGTCATCTTTGTCTCCTCTGAAATCAGCATCGGAGTAACCAAGAACCTCAAGCGAGACTGCTTGATATCATATGGCGCACAGTACCTTTCAGGTACTTCAAAATCCTCTTAACAGCCTCCCAATGTGCTGGACCAGGATTACTTTGATATCTAGTAACCAAACTCACCGGATATGCCAGGCCTGGTCTACTACACAACATTGCATACATCAAGCTTCCAACAGCTTGTGCATACGGGACATCAAGCGGTTTCTGCTCTTCTCCAGGACATTGTTCTTTACACAACCGTTTTCCCATAACCAAATCAAGGTATTGGCGCAGGGTTACAATTCTGCATCCCAAACCTTCTAAGTATTGTATGCAAATACATTTCTTGGTTTAAACTTAACATTCTAGACTTTTTATCCCTAAGGATCTGTATACCAAGAACATAGGATGAATCTTCCATGTCCTTCATCTCAAATTCACAACTAAGTGCTGACTTGATTCTGTTCAGCACATCTATGTCATTTCCAGCCAGCAAAATATCATCCACATACAAGGATAATATTGTAAAACTATTGCCACTCTTCAAGACATATACACTGTTATCCAATTTATTTGCAACAAAACCAAGTTGGATAACAGTATTGTGAAATTTGAGATACCACTGTCTAGATGATTGTTTTAAACCATATAAAGATTTCTTCAATTTATATACTTTGTTTTCTTGTCATTCAACCTGAAATCCCTCAGGTTAATTCATATATATTACTTCCTTCAACTCTCCATT
>BQKN01065547.1:31656-60651 GCA_022839385.1 Asparagus kiusianus | reverse complement strand
TCATCAAAGTTGCTCCGATCGCAACACTTCCAACTTATCGATTCTCATCAATAGAACGATAAGTCCTCAAAGTTGCTCTAATCGCAACACTATCAACTTATCGACTCTCTTCAATAGAGCGATGAACCCTCAAAATTGCTCTGATCGCAATATTCCCCTTATCAAGTCAGAACTATATTTCTGGTACCTATGGACTTCTTTCAGTGTTTAACATCAAAATAACACAGGAAGGATTCTGCTTTGCGATTCAATTCTGGGAGAATAATCAAGTATTTATCCCTAACAGTTGAAAATTTTCTAGAGTTATCTTACGATAGAAAATTTTTGAGTATTCTTTGTAATTTGTTGTTTGAAGTCAAAACATGATAAATGCAAAGAGCACTAAAAGATCAGTATCATTTTTTATTCAAATGCCAAAAGGAAGTGATACAAGACAAACGTGTTCTCATCAGAAGAACATTACAAAAAAAAAAACCAAGTTCACTCATGCATCAAATCAAAAGTTGCGAGTTGAGTCTTGAGCTCGGCCAATTCTTTCTCGTGATCAGCCCGCACCATAGCTTCAGCCTTGACCCGGAGTTCATCCGCACTCGGTGTGATGATGGCCGCCATTTTGTTCCTTGCCTGTTCTAGGGCTTGGGCCTGCGAATGGTACTCCAAAGCACTGTTTTCATTCTGGGTGCTGAGGATATTGACGACGCCTTCTTCACGAGAGACTTCAGCCTTTAAGCGCAAGACTTCAGCCTCAGCTTCGACAAGTCTATCACGAAGCGAGTTCAGAGAAGTAGTCGAGCGTTCTAGTTCCTCTCGCTTTTGAATGTTACGCTCACGAAGCTCCGCGACTTGGCGCTCCTTCTCAGTTAAGTCCCGCTCCAGCGATTCCCGTTGTATCACTTCGGCAATTTGAAGATTAGCCAGAGTTGATACAATTTGTGGCTGGAGGTCGCTATGACTCATGGTCTCCAAACGTTGTAATTTCTCCTCCAAACGGAGGATGACTTCTGAGCAGCGCTCGAACCATTGAGGTTCGCCTACACACTTGACCCCGTTCAAGCCCACTTCCAGAAGAGGTCGAAAGGAATTCAAAGTCCCTTGACCATTCATCAGGGACTCAACCACCATCTTCGCAAGAGTGTTTAGATACACCAAAGATACCTGAAGGAACTTAGGTGCATTAGCAAGCCTGACGATCGCACCTGAAGATACTCCTTCAGCAGCTGAGGTTGGTGCGTTAAGATGATGGCTGATAGGCGATCCCGGTGCCGAAGCTGCAGAAGCAATCGAAATATTCAATTGTGAAGGGCTTGAGGTCAAGGCCATCAATGCCTTCGCTTGAGATGAGCTGGGCCCAGCCTCTGTTGGAGCAAGCGAAATCTTCATCGCCGCTTTTGGTGAAGTGGCCACCACAGAAGAGTCATGGAAGGGGTGCTCCGGCAAAGGAGCCGACACCTGCACGACCGGCTGTTCCAGAGGAGAAGTCGTAGCGGTAGTTTCAGGTAACGCCACAGACGAAACAGTGATCTCGGGCAATGCTGTAGGTAAGGCAGTTGCCGCAGGGGAGCTAGGTGTATGTTGCTCTTTTGTAGGAGCCGACGCCGACACAGGATCTTGCTCTAAAGAAGCAGCCGAAGTAGTCCCAGGGGTTGGCGAACCTGCACGAAAAAACGGTCGGAATGCGGAAAAAGCGTGCGGGATAAGTCGAAACAAATTAAGCTTACCGGTGAGGTAAAAAGGCGTATAACCAGATGCCTTATCAGACTGAGCCTTAGGAGCATCATCAAAAATGGTTACATCATCCATTGAATCGTGCTCCTCATCTTCTACATCATCACCTGGCACGTTGCCAACTTCAGCACCCTCATCATCTTTTTCTTCGTCAGCTTCACCAACGATCGAGGAGCCTTCATAATCAACTCGTTCCTCATCGTCTTGAGCAGCTGAAGATTCAGGAAGACTTGTGCCAACAGCTGGTTTATTCATAAGTCCTGTTGTAGGACTAAGAATTAAGTCACCGGCTTGCGACATTAAGGCAGAAGGGGAAGGAGATGGATTCTCTTCGATATCCCTCTGCTCTAAGATTGGAGACTCAGGGAGGTCCATCACTGGAGCGGATTCTGCATCTGCAGCCATTAATTCATCCTCTTCGTCCTCAGGCGGATGATAAGAAGAAGCACCGCCTGAAAGGGCTGGCCCCTGAGAACGAAGTCCGGTTCTTCGTGGCAGGCCCGCCACAGACGATTCCTGTGGTCCTTCATCTACAGCAGCCCGGATGGCCTCGGCCATTAACTTGGGTTTTTGTTGGCCTCTAGGAGGAGAATCAACCTGTAGTTTCCGGCGAATCTGTTTATCATACTTGCTGGCTTCTTCTGCAGAAAGTTTTCTTTTCCCCGATGCTCTCGTAGTGGGAGGCTCAGCCACATGTTGTTCCTCCCTGGGAGCAGGCTTGGCTGTTTGCTCCTCTTCCTGTTCAGCAGGCTGGTTCTCAACGGCTAAGAACTCATCAATCCCTCTTAAACGGGATGTCTTTGACCCCCTCCTTGAAGAATACATGTGCCTAATGTCTTTCAGGCACGATGAATTTATGTTGTAATTGGGAATCTGAGACGCTGCGTGATACCAATTACAGAAGCTTATGGAGGTGTAGGAGTTGGCAGTTTTGTGAGGAAGCCTGAAAACGGCCTTGGTACAACCTGCTACAGAATAATACCAGGCCCTGGCTCCTTCATATAGATTGCCCACAACTGATAGCTGAGGGCGAGGATTCCCGACGTACACTTGGTCGTACCCAAATTGCCGAGCAAACCTATAAGGTTGATAGGGCTCGACGAAGCAGTTGACGCCTTGCCGGAAGACTAAGTAGCCTGGCCTAATGGAGAGAAGCCAATGAAAAATACCTCCGTTTAGCTGAGTGAATCCATTGGGGCCTGCTACGTCCTGATATTCCGCGCCATAGATACCGCCCTCAAAATCAGGGAAACATCGGTAGATATGGAAGTTGGTGTCTCGCGTTAGGATTTGGCGAATCCTAACCATATACCCCCCTTCCCACTTCGCAGACTCTAGTCTTTGTACGAACGGAGTGAATGAATCTCCCGGTGGAGAAGCTGCCGTCATCAACGAAGGGCAGTGGAGCACGTACCAAGCCATCAAGTAAGTATATGACATTGGCACCCTAGGATTGGGAGTCTTGAAAGCCTTGCGACCCTCGGACTCCACCTCGGTGGTTTCAACGAAGTCCGAAGTCAACTCCCGCAATCCGAATTGTAGACAACCCACCATAGCACTGAGGAGGCTCACAGGCCTCCCATGGGCTAGAAGTACGGCGGGGTAGATCACCTCAACAGCGAGAGCATCGATCAGCCTAGTAGGGACGACGCACCGCTTGAGCCACAGAATCAAATACCCAGCCAAAAGCGTCGTATCAGAGATAGGGAGCAGAGCTTGGTAATGAAAACTCTCGAATTCTGTGTGGGCCGGGAAAACATCTTCCTTAGCCTCATTTGTGTAGTGGGAGGTAGCATCGTCAATCCGGGCTTGGACTTCTTCCAAAGTGCTGGCCGATAATCGGGATACGGAGCCCCCCTTACTGGTCATGTTCTGGAATAAATATTCCGCCCAAGACACTTGTTTAATGCCGCTTCCGCGGGCCCCCGTCAGTTGCATGCAGATGTGGAAGTGACACATAACTTCCCATAAAGTAGCATAAATTTCAGGGCTGGCCTTCTTTAGAAGTTGGAGTTCCGCCGATCCCGGAACAAATTCTTCATACGGCAAATCTCCAAGAAGAAGACCCGAGACTTCGTGCATCTCGTGAAGAGCGAAGCCTAACTCCCCCACAGGAGTGAAGAAAGTGCAAGAATCAGGGTTATACTTCTCCAGTATAGAGAAGAAGTGAAAATGGCTCTGGACAATTCCAAACTTGGTGGCCCGCACAGGTACTTTCAAACCAGCCTGGGAGAGGGGCGCATCCAATTCGTCCAAAACGAACTTGGTCATCCGAGTCCACCACCCTGTTACTGGAGAATGAACCCAGCCAGGAGTTCTGAATCCTTGTGCGGGAAACTCTCCTTTCTTCTCCACAAATCTCCTAACAAAGGTCCTCGCGGGACTAGCCACCTCGCCAAGGGGATACTCCTTAGCGAATAAACATGGTCGTAAAGCAGTCACCTGTCGACCATAACCTGCCGAGCGGACCCCGTGGAAAGTCAAATTTCCAAGAGCAACCCCGTCTTGATCCTTAACCAAGGGCCAATCCATGTGCCTCGGGACGGACGCACACTGGAAATAAGATATGGGGAACATTCTCTCCATATTGGGTAAGAAAAGGTTGCGGTCTCCAACTTTCCGCAGCCACTTGTAGTTTCCGTCATAAGCGGTGTCAGCATCAAAGTCAACAAAGTCCCCGAAGAGGTATTCAGGTTTGACTATTGGCTTACGGTTTGTGTGTTCAAACTTAACATCCGTAACCAATGTCCTAAGAGTTTCGGGAGAAGCTTTCGTGACTAACTCCGCGCGACTCTTATCCTTAATTTTGAAGACTAGGAGTTCTTGGCGCGAGTTGAATGTCATATTCATGTCCACGCCACCTTCATGTCCGAAATGGTGGCGAAAAAGAAGTGGTTCGCTGGTATGACGCACTGCAAAACGAAGAAAAAATCAGCTAAGTCAAAAGCAAAATCAGACGCGAAGGTCGAACCTCGCGTCAGCTAAGTCAGACGCGAAGGTCGAACCTCGCGTCAGAAAAGTCAGACGCGAAGGTCGAACCTCGCGTCAGAAAAGTCAGACGCGAAGGTCGAACCTCGCGTCAGAAAAATCAGACGCGAAAATACCAAACGACGGGGTCCAGCCCCGCGTTATCTGAAACGAGTTTCCTCGTTGGATCCAAAGATCAAAACTTGCCGAAGCAAGTTCAACGACCACGAAGGCCATACTTACCACCGATCAAAGGAAGGTGAGGCGGCATGTTCGCCTGAGCGGCAGCACCGCCGGCCGGCGCTGATGATGCCGATTCTCGAGCCGCGGCGGCGTCAGATCGGGAAGAACGAGGAGCATCTTTCTTGGGTGCCATGAGATCTCGTCGGAGGAGATGAACAGTTCTTCGCCGGAGGAGATAACGAAGATTTTCGTTGGAATTTTAAAGAGAGTCGAATGACTCTGATTTGACCTAAAGCGGTCTATTTATAGACAGCTGGACAGGCTGTCAAATCCTAACGAACGGGATTCGAGGTCAGAATCCCGCCCGAACCGACGCTCGCGTTCGGGTCGGTTGAAATTCCCAAACGCTGGGCTCACCCACGCGTTCCAATTCTCAAATGCATAATTTGTTTATGCATTGGATTATTATAAGGGCAGCTCTTCAACTACCAAGGCTATGACACGGCCCCATGTAAATAAGAACTAGCAGCAATCATCAAGGCGACCAAGGCCGAGAAGAAATTGGTGACTCCGCGGGGGAGTCTATCAAGAGACACAAACAGATTACAGTCAACAACATTGAAATCATCTTGCTCGATCAGACGGAGTGAGCAATCAATTCACAAGACTTTGGGGTCCAAAGTATTCCGAAAATTCGTCCCAGTCAACCGCGAACTTTCGAAAACTTTGGAGGGGGTTCTGTAGGCTGTCTAAAAATTACAATGGATAGCTGATTAAAACAAGCCCTTACGATGGAGGTCACCATCAAATGACTTTCAAATCACCGCAAACACAACCTCATTTCTGAGATGATTGATCTTGATGGCTGCGACAACAGCATGATTAATAGAGTTGCTGATGAGCAGTGTAATAAAAGGTTGGACTTAGTTGGTGAATTGCTTGGTAGAGAGCTGTGGGCAAATATTCGTCTAGAAGACACCATGGATGTTGATTCCCGTCTAAGCTCCTACAACGAAAGCTACAATCAAATAGTTTTCGGGTCGATAAACGAAGAAACTGCGAATGGAGGCCTTTTCACGTAGATCGAGAAGAGTTACAATTCGATGACACTTCCGATAACTGATGGAAACTCTATTCAGCAGTCCTCACAATCTACAGTGAAGGTTACAATCTGACGACTTTCACACTCCACAACAGCTAAAGCGAGGATTACAGAACAATGGTCTTTGCAACGCCTTACAGAAGAAGTCACAAGTCAACAAACTTCTTCTAAAACGCGGAAGTCATCCCCGCGTCATAATTATGGAAGTGCAGGCGACCCCCGCGTTTCCAAGTCACAAATTAACGTGAGCGACCCTCGCGTTCGTGGGAGTTCAACCCACACCGACCCCCGCGTCACCAAGCAGGCAACAAGCCAAAACGCGAGCGACCCTCGCGTTCATCAATGTTCAGCTAACACCCAACCTCGCGTCTCAATCCTAAGACACGAAGTTGGGTTCTGAACGCCAGATTGGGCGTTTGACTTGTTCAAACACGAGTCGAACGGTTTCAGAACCGATTCCCCACGTTCTGAGGGATTTTCACCCACGTAGGAGCGGATATAGGGGTCAGTTACAACCCCTTATCCCCCTATAAAAGCTCAACAAACTCAACTGAGTAAAGGGGAGAGGGTTGGATTTCGACAGATTGGATTCTCAGTATCTAAACCGCACGGGTTTGGAGGTGATTGAAGATCTCAACCACTCAGGTTTCCACAGCAGTAGTGAAATCCTTGGAGATAAGATTTTTGAATCAATCTCAGGAGATTAGATCCGAGAGGATTCTTCGACAACAGATAAAAGCTTGATCATCAACCGAATTTTCGGTTCTAACAACTCTATCTACAGAGTTTTAACTCGTTCAGAGTTCTTAAACTCATTAAAGAGTTACGTATAAAACTTCTTGCAGAAGTTCATCGTTCCCACGAGATAATAGTACGGTCGGATCGTCAACGGAGAGCAAATTCGACGCAAGCAATCGAAGGAGGCATTCCATCGCTACCGAGAAGAACCCAGTTTTAAACAAAGGGGAAGAACTAATTACGTTCTCCTCTCTTTTGTAATCAAGTTGTAATCGAGATCAAAGGAATCAATTCAAATTTTCTTTTATCTTCTTTATTACAATTTTCCTACATACAACGGTGTTATCTCGATTGATTTTGTGGGAATCCTATTCAAAATATAATTCGCAGTCAATACTGCTTCTCCCCAAAAATCCTTGAAGAGACCAGAATGTGACAATATACATCTTACTGTATTCATCAATGTTCTATTTTTTCTTTCAGTCACACCATTCTGTTGTGGTGTGTAAGGCATAGTGGTATGTCTCTTAATACCATAATGAATGCGATAGTTTTCAAATTCCTTTGAGTTGAATTCTCCACCTCTATCAGTTCTTAACACATTAATATATCTTCCAAGTTTACTTTCTACTTCTGTCTTGTATCTTTTAAAACATTCAAATGCTTCTGATTTTCTGTTTAAAAGATACACAAAAGTATACTTGGAATAATCATCTATGAAAGTTATAAAATATTCTTTATTACCACGTGTCTTTATGCTTAACGGACCACAAATGTCAGAATGAATTAACTCTAAAAGTTCACTTGCCCTCTGACCTTCAGAAAATGACTTTCTAGTCATTTTCCCTGTTAAGTAGTGTTCACAGGGTAATGTCCTTACACCTGTCAGATTTGATAACAAATCTATTTAATCATCCGATCTATCTTTCTATTACTAGGGTGTCCTAGTCTCATATGCCATAGATCAAAATCATATAAAAGACACGAGGAATAAAACAAATCAGTATTCTTATTGCAAGTTTCAGGTTTTACAACAGAAAGACAGAACAAATCATGTTCGGGGTACAAACTTGCCCATAGCAAACACTTTCTTCTCTTTCCCAATAGAGACTCTATTGTTGTAAAACCTAACTTCAAAGCCTTTCTTTAGAAGAGCTGGGACGGAGATCAAATTACGTCTTATGCCAGGTGCATAAAACACTTCCTTGACAAACCATGATGTTGTCCCCAAGAACCAATCTGTACGAACCAATACTTTCACATCTAGGTAGGTATTGTGCCCCATGTAAATCCTTTGATCTCCCTTCTTCAGCTCCTTGAAGTCGCATATCCCTTTCTTCGTCTTTGTAATATGTCAGGTAGCTCCCGAATCAATCCACCAGCCACCAGCATCAGTAGTTGCAGCATTGCACTCAATGACGCCGATGAACTCCCGCTTACCAGATCCTCCTTGTTCTGGGCGTTTGGGACCGCCCTTATTCTTCGCCTGTGGACAGTTGGCTTTGAAGTGGCCGAACTTCCTAAAGATATAGCATGATCCAGGAGGTCCTTTCTTACCGTGAGCACGTTGCTGGCCGGGTCCTTTGAAGGAAGGCTTGACGGGTCCAAACTGATGAGTTCCTTGTGCCTTACGATAGTGAACTACATTTGCTTCTTCTTGTTGCACAAGGTTCACATTTGAACCTTTCCGCCTAGCTAGTAAATCTTGTTCCATTGCTAGCTGAGCTGGCAGGTCAGTAACACGTTTAATGGTTCCATTAAGCCTAAGTGTTGTGGCAGCCATATCTAGTAACGGTGGCAAGCTATTCAAAATAGTTGTCACCTGTAATTTCTCAGGAATTTCAGATCATGATGAAGCTAGGTACTTAGCCATGACAATCATTTTGTTCACATGTTCGGTAACATTATCACCTTCTTGCATACGACATGAATTGAACCTATGCATTAAGAGCTGTATGTTCACCTCAGAGGTAGTGTAATACTTCTCCTTAACTGCAAGCCACATTTCCTTAGCCGTATTATAGTTTTCAAAAATTTTGATTAAACTATCTTCCATGAACATTAACATTAGGCTTTTAGCCTTATTGTCTTAAGTTGCCACTGATCAAGTTCCTTTTTCTGAGCGTCAGTGGGATTATCACCAAGAGTTGGTGCTAAAACATTTAGGACACAATCTAGATTGTCATGGATAAGTCCGTACTTAATCTTCCTATGCCACATATCATAGTTGGAACCATTAAAGCATTCTATCTTTGCCAGTTCAGATGCAATTAATTTACTAGTCATGACGATCAAATTCTGTTTGATAGTTCAAAAGAAAATAAATTTATGTTAAAAAAAACTATTTGATGCAAAAAACGTGTCAAGAACAGCAATTCAAAAACTAACTAATTAAAAATAAATAGTAATTGATGCCAAAAAATATATAAGAACTAACTTACTAAAAATAAAACTAACTTAATTAACTGAAACAAAAAAAAGGTTTAAAATATATGTACTGTAATTATTAATTTCAATAAGCAAATAAATACTAACTTTTATCAAAGTTAAGAAAACAATAGTTAAAAAAAAATTTCCAACTGCAGATTTCAGACCCCTTTCCGTTTTCAAACAGCCCCAATTTTTTTTTAATCTCTACAAATTCACAAAACAATGGGATAAAAGACTAATTAATTAATTTCTTATATACTTTCACCATTAAAAACACCATTAAAAGAGTATTAAAAAAACAGCACAATCCTAATAAAAAAACACAACAGAACCACCATTAAAAGCTTACAAAAAAAACACAGCTGCTGAATCTCTCCCAAAAAGAGATTTTGAAGAGATGGTTACGAAACTTACAGTAAGGGAAAAAAATTTGAGAGTTGCGTTCTGCCGGAGGGTGGTTGCGAAAGGACGGCGACGCGGATCGACGAACGCGGATCGGTGATTTCGGGGATCGGAAGACAGCGGCTCGACGGATCCTCGAGCTATTGTGAGTGAGTCGGTGGATCTGAGAGTACGAAGGTCGGTGGATCGACGGAGATGGGCGCTGTTCAGCGGAGATCGGAGGCTGACTCGGTTGTTGGGATTGGGTCGACAGAAATAGGTCAGCGGGCGTGGGGATCTGGGAGGAGGAGGAGGGGGGATTTTCTATTGGAGGGGGGAGACGCTTTTGGTGGTGGGAAGAGGCGATTAGGGGATCGCTGAAGCTCTGATACCAATGAAAGGGAAAGATCGCTGCTGGTTTTGGGGACTTCGGAATGGAGACTTGTTTTGTTATTAGAGGAGAGGAACTCCTCTCTATATATAGGCGTTCCATCCCCCCTCCGTCTCCTAATAACCGCCCAGATTTCTCTAGATATCCTACGTTCTTCTCTCCGTAAGACTCGTTCGATCCCCAACGGAAGAAATCCCAGAACCAACAAACGGGTCGGGTAACAATTTAGCCCTTGAGGCCAAACCCACTTACAATCCCTAGATTAATAAGGAACATGCACGTTATATCCATATGAGGAAAGCGGGGGGGGGGGGCATTAGTGAGACCATGAGATGTACCACAATTCAAGAGACATTTGAGCTCAAAATGACAGAGCACATATTTACAAATTTTACCTTTTTCTGTCATCTAAAACATAAACATGTCCTCTTTGTACCTCATCTTTCCCTACAAAATTAGAAAGTAGCGTAGAGTTTCTTGGCAAGTACTACGGGCATCCTAGTATTCCATGACTCAATGAAAAGGGATGATATTATTGGCTTTTATTCGTCAACTTTTGCAGCATATGTCTAAATAAGTTTGTGATTTTTTTTATGTGGTTTGAAGCTTCCATTGAAGACGATATGTGCGCTTTTGCATTATTCATGGGAACATGCTTAGAATACTCATCATTTTACGTTGCCTTGCTAAGATTTTCTAGTGGGTAATTTTTTTTTAAAACATATCTTGACAAAGTCGTAATAAGCACTAAATGCTATTTTAAATTGTATTTTCTATTTGGTAGGAACAGGCAATAATAAAAATGAAACGGGTACGAGCGAAAATTCCGATAGATGATAGCATGATAGTAATTAAGCAAAAAATAAAAAGGAAAAAAAAAGATGATAAATGAAACATCAATGGCCAAGTCTACACTTGTACTGGTACTTGTCAATCCTTGGTATTGAAAAGGAGATATGAGTTCACAAATTAATGGTGTTCATCTACCACGTACAGACTTATAAAGTGTGGACTACCAACTACATTAATTTGGTTTTGATGAACCTAATTGCTTGCCTAACTTCATCAAACCAAACCCCTCTGTGAGCAAAACTTGTGGAAGGAACACACATGTTTCATCAACTAAAGCTCTAACATTATTGATTTCAATAGGTTGTGTACAAAGAAGAAACAATCTAATAAGGGGGTGTTTGTTTCAAATCCTATAATTTTAGGATATGAATTTCACCATGTGATTTGAAATCCATAGGTGTTTTGTTATGGGTTGGGATTTTTAAAATGTTGTTTGTTTCATTAATATTTTGGGATTTGGAATACTACAATTTGTAATATTTTATTTGTTTCAAGCTCAAATTGTAGCATTACCAAATGCGAAAATTTTGTAATGTGATGAATATGCTATCTTGGTGAGGTTACCTCCCACAAAAAGACAAATTTGGGACTTATCAAATCATCTCCAATTGAGAGGTAAGCACACTCATTTATGGGATTTGTCAAAATCCTCTCCAATTGAGAGGATTTGGCAAATTCTAAAAATTAGGCACTTTTTGTATTTTTGGGATTCAATATTCTAAAAAAATTCTTAAAACAAACACCATATATGGAATCCCAAAATACAAAAAAACTCACTTGTTTATCCCAAAACTTGTAATCCATGCCAAATGCCAAAATTTTTGGTGAAACAAACACACCATAAGAGGATATATAAAAGGGGGACTGATAAAGGAAAGACTTCCATTCACATGAGGTGTCTCCACGTAGCATGTAAGTTAAAAGTTAAGCAAGGTAGATAATTTTTAAGTGTCCATCTTCTACCAATTTCTTCCGAAAGAGGAATAACATAGGAAAGAAAAGATAGTGATGAGGAAAGTCTTGACATAAAGTAAAAAGTAAGAAATGTTTTTGCACCGGCAAACTTTTCTATGTAATTGAGCCGTTGAATTTCCCAAAAGACAGGGAAAAAAGAAAGCTTACAAATGAAGGTAATTTATGAGAAAGGGCAACATAAGATTTATGAATATGCTTTGATGACGACAATTCGATTTATGAACGTGACTGAACTAAGAAATATACATTTAGATGGAGAAAAATTATTAAAAAGACCATTCAAGAGGAGGACCTATTTAACAACTAATCCGAGTATAGGATTATTGCAGAAATTAAAATATTAAGGCTAAAATTCAGAACCCCCCTCCCTAAGTTTTGGGGTTATCAGAAAACCCTCTTCAATTTATTAGTTTTTTTTTTTTTTGCATAAAGCCCTTATGATGTTAAGTGCAATTTTCACATGTCTCGGTAAAATTAGGCAAGGGGATGTTTTTCAAATGGTGGTTCATGTTTTAGGGGTTTTTTTACATTGATAGTTGGAGGAGTTTTTCTAATAATTCCTAAACTTAAAAGCAATTTTTTCCCCCGAAATATAGCCAAAATTAATAAATTTTGAAACTAAAATTTTACTTTTTTATGTACTTTTAATGGATCTACAAAGTTTGGGACATGCTGAACTATGTATGCAGCATGAACCTAACGCTTTGAGGATCTCTAGGGTGTATCCTTTCATCTCCTTACTTAAAATAAATACATTAAGAAATAGACCAACCCATGACACCTCACGATTAATTTATTTTCTTCTTTCAGTATCTTTAAGGTGCACTTTTTTGTTGTTTATTAATATATATATAAGCAACCCGACCGGATTCTTCTCATTTCACCATCAAAATCAAAATTAGTTTTTTTTTTAAATGAAGGACTTCAACAAGATGTGGATTTTAATATTTTCTTTTTAAGGGTAAGATTTTTTAATCAGAATGTAGGTTTCCAGTTCACAATATGTTGATTGCATCATCTTGTAATATTTTTATAGATTAATTAAATATGAAATTAATATAAGCTAGCATATGCTTCCTAATCACATTCCACGTTCCTAATGCCACCCGGGTCACATGTCACTTTAACCACGTCAGCCTACTTCCATAAAAAAGTTGCAAATTTACTACCGTAATCACTTGAGCTTGTATCTTAATCTGAATATTTTTCTTTATTTTTAATCAAGAAAACTATACTCTTTGAAGTATGTATATTTATTATCTCTTATATCAAGTGTTTAAAACATTTGTGGTTTTTATTTAACAACTATATATGTGTGTCTGTGTTTTTTCCTTTTCCTTATGGAACATTTTGAGCTTGGTTAGTTGTATTTTATGTAAAAGTTGCGTTGTTCCACATTTCAATATTGGGTGTTTTTGTATATATACTCCTTAGATCATGCATATTTGTAAATTTATCTCCAAACCTATTAGCACAAACCACCCACCAAAACATCAAATTCAAGAAAAGTAACCTCCAAATAAATATATGGTAAACTTTGACAAACTAATTTTGTAATCATAATATAAAAATATCAACAAAATAGTCAAATTTTTATTCCCTGCATCCAACAAAGTTAATGATTTGTTGATTTGGAATGACTTTTTCATATAAATATCATAGAACCACCCTTAATTTTGGACGATTATCAGAAAGCACCCCCATAAACTTTAAAAATATCAAAACCCCCCTAAAGTATAGTGATTATCAGAGAACCTTGAGATTTTATGAGAAAACACCCCAATTTTGGAGGGTTTTCTGGTGAAATCTCAAAGTTAAAATGAGGTCTTTCTGACAACCCCTAGACTTGGGGCCGTTGTCTATTATTTCCAAAGTTATATGTTCTGATAATCATCCAAAGTTAAGGGGTTTTTTATATTAATATTTGACCTGTTTTTCTTCCAAAGTTAATGATTTCGGTAATAGTTCTATAAATACTAAAATTTGAGAGATAGTCTTGCAAATATGCATGATTTAAGGGATATGTCATTTAAAAAAACCCTTAAATATTAATGTCTTATGTCATATCTTTTCCTATTGTGGGATCTACTTTACCTCCCTCCTACAAAGCAAAACGTGGGCATCTAGAGCTTACAGCATATGCTAATCTTTTTTCCTCCCAAAAGTGCGCACCGAAAGTTCACATATAATAAAACTTTTGCTTAGCTCGGTTAATTAGTATTAGCAAACTCATTTTTTTTTTCACTTTAAAGCAATAAGATTATTGACCATTAATCCCGTGCAAACTGACAACTCATCAACCATTAAAGTTTATGAGGTCTTACCTAATCGCAGACATGACTCATAAAAAGTTTTTATATTAAAATAGTAATTAGCAGGAAATTAACAAGTAGATTAGAACATCAAAGGTACTAACTTATCAAGAAATTTACAAACTATTTTAGAACGGATAAAAGAATATTATCCATCTTAGGAGGATAATTCATGATTTTTTTGATGCACGTGCAAAACTATTACGTGAATGTCGTGAAATGCGTTTTTAAAGGGGTGTAAATTACTTTTTTGTGTTTGTTGAAAAAACATTATAAGTTTGTATTTAATTTATACAAACTAATACCTCATGATGTTCAAGTTATTCTTGAATATACGTTCGTCATACAGAATTTAATCAATACAAAAAGATCCCGCAGAATCAAGCAAATTAACAATATTATAACATTAGGTTTTATCTTTACAGAAGGAATTTGTACTCTAGTTATAACTAATACTTTAATCTCTCCCTCACAATCATTTGTTAAATATGATATAATTAAGAAACCATCCATTGTATACGCGCGTATACACGAATTATCCTTAGACACCAAAGTACTCTTTCTCTTTAAAAAAAAGGTGAGTACCAAATAGCTCTAGTATAGAGTTTTTTTTTAAAAAAAAAAACTTAATACGATTTTGTTTCTTGTTTTCTTTAGTGAGCTTAATTATGTGTTAATTACGTGATCTTTTTTTTAATATCCAGAATATCTCTTTTTTAGAAGAAAGAATCACGAAAATTTAAGAGTGGTAAAATTGTAGCACTTCCCTTCTCGGGATTTAATTGCTCAATTTTGTTACGAGAGGCTACAAACGCGATTTATAATTAGCTCACAAAAATACGAGAAAATATTTAACTAATCTAGAAAATAATACCCCACATTAATTACCTAGGATAAAATAAAAAAATACAAAAATAAAAACAAAAACAAGGAATAAAGAATAAAGCATCCCAATGGCCACCCGAAGATCACCTACCATAACTTCTCAAGCCCACATTAACTCACAATCCTCCTCCATTCTCTTTTGTTTTAGGTAACTAGTTCTTGTGCACGTGCAATGCACGTGGTTAAATATCAAAATTATTATTATTTGTTTATTTTCTTGTTATAAGATAAGTCAGATTCATTTTGAGTTAAAATCTATAACATGGTTTGTTACATTTTCCATAAAATTTATTTAAATATTTTTAAATATTTTATGAAATAGATGATTAATTTTGAAGATTTCTTCGGGTCAGGAATAAAAAAACTAACAAGTTTGCAAGGGAAGACATGGTAACATAGTACATTCTTAAGAATTATTAACATTTATTTAGTTTGTTTATAATGATAGGATCTCATTATTAATAACTACAATGCTTAGTATATTTTTTGTTCGACGTTCAAGGCAGACAAAATGACCCATGTAAGTCCTCATCATAATGAATGTATATACAATAAGAATTTAACAATTTATCAATTTACTCTTACTTATGGATTTGATTTGAATTTTAAGTCTACTAAAAGATTTTCTCGAACTCGTGCTTTTAAAAAAAGTATAAGTACATGATAAATATGATATGATATGATTAAACTAAATAATTAAAATAATAATTACTCTGTCGCCTGCGAAAAAAAGGCAATAAGCGTCTTTTCCCATCATCAAATCATCAATCAACAGCAATTAAAAATCCCACCTTTGCATCTCTCCACTTCATTCAATGCGCCATCCTCATCGTCGTAAAACCCTCAATAGACAAAACAAGGAAGAGTGAAGGTGAAAAGAGTTTAGAGCTAGAAAAACCCAAATAGCCCTCTCTCTCTCTCTCTCTTTCTGCAATCTCAGGTCGGTAAAGCTTGGATTTTTATGCAATTTCGCTGCTGAGGGAAGCAGAGAGAGAAAGAGGGAGGAGAAAGAGACGAAAACTCCCCTCCTTTTGTTCTCATCTGGCGATGTGTCCCTCGCCGCAGTGGTACAACTCTCTCAATCTCTGCAACCTGTCGCCATTTCTCTTCGTCTGCCCCTTTTGCCCATTACCCATATGATGAAATGCTCGTGAGATTCGAAGTCCCTCAATCCAGCTCACTCTCTTCATCACTTTGCCTCAAAACCCATCTCTTTAGATCTCCTCTTGTTGCACCCAAATGGGTTCTTTCTCTTTTCTCACCTCCTTCACTGACCTCCAATTGCCTGAAAAAGTCTCTATTGCTGCCCACGGACTGTTCCTCCTCTTGTTCCTCCTCTTCGCCTCGGCCCGCAGAGTCTTCTCATGCTCTGGGTTTCAGCTTGGAGTCTTTAAGGATGATGGGCAAGGCTCAATTTCGATCAACGGGGACTCTGGCGGTCCGAGGGTAGCTTTGAATTACTGGTTCAAGATTTGCATTGCGTGTTGCTTTTATGTTCTTTTACTGCAACTAGGACTGCTTGGTTACCAAACTATTGGATTGTTCTGGTTCAAGGCCAGGTTGAGAGATTATAATGGTCTTTTCCTTCCTTTTGTACAATCATTGGCTTGGATTGTGCTGGTTTTATCAGCGCGTCATTGTAAGTTTAAGGCATTGTGTAGGTTTCCTTTCTTGATTAGGCTCTGGTGGTTGGTTTCTTTTGGCTTGTGCGTCTTCACTTGTTATGTTGATACTAGAGGGCTAATTGATGAGTCTTTGAGTGTGAACTCACATTTGATTGCAAGTTATATGTCGGCACCTCCCCTTGTGTTTCTTTTTGTGATTGCTGTTCGGGGGATCACAGGTATAGAGTTGTGTAGGGATCAGGAAAATCTTCGAGAACCGCTGCTTGTAGAGGAGGAAGAGCCAGGATGTCTTAGGGTCACTCCGTATAGTGATGCCGGGCTGTTTAGCCTTGTCACCCTATCCTGGCTTAACCCTTTATTGGCTATTGGTGCAAAGAGGCCTCTTGAGCTAAAAGACATACCTCTGTTGGCACCAAAAGATCGGTCCAAGACTTGTTATAAGATCTTAAATGCGAATTGGGAGAGGTTGAAAGCTGAGAACCCTTCCAGACAGCCATCTTTGGCATTAGCCATCTTCCGGTCATTTTGGAAAGAAGCGGCTATAAATGCAGTATTTGCCGGGTTGAACACTTTAGTCTCCTATGTGGGTCCTTACTTGATTAATGACTTTGTGGATTACCTGGGTGGAAACATAGCTTACCCTCATGAGGGCTATATCTTGGCCGGGGTGTTCTTCGGTGCCAAGTTAATAGAGACTCTGACTACTCGTCAATGGTATGTAGGAGTAGATATATTGGGCATGCATGTTAGATCGGCATTAACAGCTATGGTGTACCGGAAAGGGCTTCAATTGTCAAGCTTAGCTCGCCAATGCCACACGAGTGGTGAGATTGTAAATTACATGGCAGTCGATGTGCAAAGAATAGGTGACTATTCATGGTATCTCCACGACATATGGATGCTTCCCTTACAAATCATATTAGCTCTTGCAATTTTGTACAAGAATGTTGGGGTTGCAACTTTTGCAACATTGATTGCTACGATTGTTTCCATTTTAATTACTATTCCACTGGCTAAGATGCAAGAAGAATATCAGGATAATCTTATGGCTGCCAAGGATGAAAGAATGAGGAAGACCTCCGAATGTTTAAAGAATATGAGAATCCTAAAGCTTCAGGCATGGGAGGACCGTTACCGGTTAAAATTGGAGGAGATGAGGAATGTCGAGTTTAAGTGGCTTAGGAAGGCCCTTTACTCGCAGGCTTTTATCACCTTCATCTTTTGGGGTTCTCCAATATTCGTGTCAGTCATTACTTTTGGTACTTCTATATTACTGGGGCACAAGCTTACTGCAGGCAGTGTCCTTTCAGCATTAGCGACATTTAGGATTCTCCAAGAGCCTCTAAGGAATTTTCCAGACTTGGTCTCTATGATGGCTCAAACAAAAGTATCTATCGATCGGATATCAGGGTTCTTACAAGAGGAAGAGTTGCAAGAAGATGCCACTATAAGTGTTCCTCAAGGGCTTACAAGCAAGGCTATTGAAATTAAAGATGGAGATTTTTGTTGGGATCCGTTAGCTTCGAGGCCTACGCTAGCAGCAATTCAGCTACAAGTGGAAAAAGGGATGCGGGTTGCAGTTTGTGGCGTGGTTGGTTCGGGGAAGTCAAGCTTTTTATCTTGCATACTCGGCGAGATACCCAAAATTTCTGGTGAGGTGAGTTAAATAAATACATTATTTACTGTTCTATTTCACCTTTCTTGTGTATAGCCTTTCATATTTTTCTGGATATTTTCAGGTCAAGATCAGTGGATCCTCTGCCTATGTATCACAGTCAGCTTGGATACAGTCTGGAAACATAGAAGAGAACATTCTTTTTGGAAGTCCGATGGATAAGCAGAAGTATAAGAGTGTTCTCCATGCTTGCTCATTAAAAAAGGATTTAGAGTTATTAGCACATGGGGATCAGACCATTATTGGTGACAGAGGTATTAATTTGAGTGGTGGACAGAAACAAAGGGTGCAGCTTGCTAGAGCCCTCTATCAAGATGCTGATATCTATTTACTTGATGATCCCTTCAGTGCAGTTGATGCACATACAGGAAGTGAACTATTCAAGGTTAGCAATATTCAAACTGTTCCTAATTTTTCTTGATGACGTAAGATCACTCTTGTGTAGTAGTCAATTTAACTTATTGGTCTGTGGCTTACAGGAGTACATACTAACAGCACTAGCTACAAAGACTGTCATCTATGTTACCCATCAAGTTGAGTTTCTTCCAGCTGCTGATATGATACTGGTACGTGATCATTTTTCTTCGACGAATATATGTGTGAATAGCTTCTCTTCTGCACTTACTGTGCGTTATGTGTTGTAAGAAAGTATTTTAGTCATTGTACTGGTTAGCTCGTGATTGTTTAAAAGGAATAAAAATCATCCCAAACATTAGACTATGAATATAATGACAGTTGAGGCTGTAGCCTGGTCTAGAAGACCTTATATTATCCAAACCTCATGTTTTTACTGGAGAGCCAAGCCTTAGTGCTGGCTCTTCCCTTGAGGAATGTCTTCCCTTGCTTTCCCATCTCTATTTGCTGAAACCATATGGGAATGCTTTCAAAGGACAAAATGGTGATCATAACACCAGCTCACAAGAAATTCTATGTGTGAATGCTTATAAAATAAGATGAATGAGCTGAATGTTATCCGTACACAAGTGGCCGGAAGGTTGGTTTAATTGCTTTTCTACTGATTGATCAGTCATTTTTTATAGTTTGTTCCTAACTATCACTTTAGATCATTAGATGACACTTTCTTTTTTGTCTAAATTCCTTATATACATTCATGAGCAAGTGGATGTAAAATTTGGTAGACGATTGAACCTTCACAAGCAAGTAGAGAATTCTTGACAAACCTTTGGCGTTGTTTACGCCATTAATATATGTAATTCTTCATGTTTTTTAAAGTACTATTCACTAGTTTTAGCTTTCTCTCTATCAGGTCCTTAAGGAGGGTCGTATAATACAAGCTGGAAGGTATGAGGAGCTTATGCAAGCTGGAACTGACTTCAATGCTTTGGTTTCAGCTCATCATGAAGCAATTGAAGCAATGGACATTCTAGAATATGCTTCTGAGGACTCCAATGGAATTTCCAATGCTGATGCGTCTACATTTAGGAAAAGATTGATGACAAGTGCAAGCAATGCTGACAGCATGAATGATGGAAAATCTGAAAATGAACATCAGTCTGATATAAAAGTAATAAAGGAGAAGAAGAAAAAACGCAGAAAGAAACAACTTGTTCAAGAGGAAGAACGGGAGAGGGGGAAAGTTAGCTTGAAAGTTTACTTGTCATATATGGCAGCAGCGTACAAAGGGATGTTGATACCGTTGATAATTCTGGCTCAGACAGCATTTCAAGTACTTCAGATAGCAAGTAACTGGTGGATGGCTTGGGCAAATCCTCAAACCAAGGGAGATACACCAAAGACAAGCAACATGGTTCTTCTGGTTGTTTATATGATCCTTGCTTTTGGGAGTTCATGGTTTGTGTTTATAAGAGCCATTCTCGTGGCTACATTTGGATTAGCAGCTGCACAAAAGTTGTTTGTGAAGATGCTTAGGTCAGTCTTTCGAGCACCAATGGCTTTCTTTGATTCAACTCCAGCCGGCCGGATCTTAAATAGGGTAAGGAATTGCTCACAGAATTTAAGCTCTGAACTTAATTTCCTTGAAAATTATGAGTTCTGAACGTTTATGTACTTTGGCATCATATTAAATTGTCATGTACCCATGAATTATCAGGTATCTGTAGATCAAAGTGTTATAGATCTTGATATTCCTTTCAGACTTGGAGGGTTTGCATCAACGACAATACAGCTACTTGGTATTGCTGGTGTCATGTCGAAAGTCACTTGGCAAGTTTTGTTTCTGCTCTTTCCCATGGCTGCTGTTTGTTTATGGATGCAGGTGATTCATAGTTCATAATTTCATTTGTTACTTGCAAGATCCATGATTATGTGATGCTTTATAAATGGGTATAAAGTTGATGCCTTTATCTGTAACCTGGGTAGCAGGGGTGCGGACACGGATACGGACATGGGACACGGGACACTGCAAATTTGTAAAATATAGGATACAGAGATATGGCTATGCGCGTATATATATATATATATATATATATATATATATATATATAATAGTGAATTAAAATACCTATAACACTTGTATGTTTCTTTCTATTATCTATAACAATTAAGAATCAAGTTAACTCAAGCTAAGAATAAGGTTTAACAACAAAAGTTTAGTTTTGATCATATGAGATAATACGATGAGTATTTTTTAAATATTTAAGTAACGAGTTTTAGTTTTTGGGTAAAAAATCGATTGGTTTTGAACCCAAATTTACCAAAGAAACTTTTAGGGTATAATAGGGAAATCGGGTTTTGCTTTGAACCACATGTGTCCATGGCATGTCTGCGGAGAATTCGTGTCTGACACGTTTTGGTCACAGACATGCCACCCAAAACACCTTGTCCGAGTAACCTAGTCTGTAATTCTCTCGTCCTTTCCTACCATTAGGGCTGTCAATTAAATGGATGTTCTAAAGTGCTCTGCTGCACGCCCATAAGCGAGTGAAGAATAATTAGCTCTTTGTGTTTCGATTATAAACACAAACGTAAATGACAAGTGTTGACAATACAGTTTTTTGGATCTTTAGACCATCCGTCAACTGACTTCCAAATGAACTTATTTTCTAGAATAGAATAAAGAAGACCATTTGATGGATGGTTTAGATATCTCAAAACTATATGATTTCCACACATATGGGATTATGACTGATGAATGGTACTAGTCTCCACTAGATAATTATGAAATTCCCTATTAGTTGAGTTTCATAGGGTGTCATCCTATGTTACCCGGGTACTTCATTATTGAAGCCGTACCCGTACCTGACACGTACCCAACACTTTCCCATACCCAAACTTCATGGACACTTCTTAAAATATGTATGCATTTATTACAACATGTACTCAATTATACGTATATGTGTTAATTTAAAACACTTGTCAAAGACTTCCTGGACGTAGAGCTTACACTTCACATCCGTCTTTTGAAACTAATGGGATACGGGTCAGGTTCGTTTCAGTCCATACCCAAGTTCAAAACTATATAGTTAATGGATCGTTAAGATGTCTAGTAAAAAATGAGTAGTTTACAATTCACGATAATCAATTATATGATAAAATAAACTCAAAAATGTGATCGAAATTTTAATTTTAATGACACATGAAGTGGAAAAAAATTATCTCATGTACATTATTAATTCAATATATATATGTAGTCGTGTCCTCGTACCTAACATTTTACAGTTTTGCCGTGTCCCCTATCTGTACCCGCACCCGCACCAGTACCCGTGCCCGTTTCCATACAACTTAGGTGTCATCTCACCTCCTTGTGTGCGCGTGCATACCTGGGCATGTGATTGAGTGGGCTCTGTTTGTGTATGTGTGTTTACGAGCGCATCATACTTGCGTGTTTGTGTGTGTATTGTGTTTGTGCATGCACCCATAAACACATGCATTTATTCCTTACGCAAATTTTATCTATGTATGTCCCAATGTATGTGTATGCATGTGCGTATGCATGGCTTGTCTGGCAAATGCAGTCTGGATTATTGTATCTTCACCTAATAAATAGAGTTTACTCACTTGTTGATGAAAACTGTTTGCGAAGCTAAGAATTTTAAATTTCGTAGAAGAAACTCAAATTGCAGTACTATTTTCTTTAATACTTTAGCCTGTGCAGTTTTATAGATTTATGCGAAGCTAGGAGATGAATGTTTTGCTGCTTTCAAGTTAGCTAGTTTCGTAATACTGAGTTCAAAGCTCACACATGTTGCAAACCCGACCGTGACAATTTTCCATCTTGGGTTATGTTTTTAGAGGAGGTCTTCCTCATTCACGGACTAGCAAATGTTTTCAATTGTTAACTGCAACTAAATGGCCACTAGATATATGCCTAGTGTCATTGTGATTGTATTTGTAAGTTCATCCATGTACTGTTTTATATGGCTTGTTTATGAATCTTACAAGGGAATAGTCAAGATAGTTGACATTTCTCATTAATATTTTGATTTATCTAAAAAGAACTTTGCTGCTAATGTAAATGTAAGTGTCTGTTTTGCTGCTAACGGAGATGCCCTTGCCACCGAAGTT
This sequence comes from Asparagus kiusianus, assembly GCA_022839385.1. NCBI lineage: Eukaryota > Viridiplantae > Streptophyta > Magnoliopsida > Asparagales > Asparagaceae > Asparagus > Asparagus kiusianus. Next base: position 37,925 of record BQKN01065547.1, on the reverse strand, counting down.
ATTAAACAACAATAATGTCAAGGTTTTTCCGAACTTCTAAAGATTGTTTCTGAGTTCTTGATGTTTAATGGTATTCATTTATGCCAAACTGTGGAGATAGAGCAGCAATATTTTAGCCCTAGCCATCTTAGTAATTCTTCATAAATGTGAGCCTGACTGGCTATCTACTGCATGTTGATCGTCGTGTTTTGCCTTTTGAATTTATCATTTCTTCTCATGCTAAGGGATCAATCCAAGTAAGCTACATGCTCTGTAGGCATACTAAAAAAATGTGTTTACTTCCAGATGTAGAAATCCGACCTTGTATACTTTTATCCGAGGCATATGAGTTGATTCACTGAGACCAGGTTAAGCTGCAAATATTCATAGGAAATGGAGTAAACTAATCGTTTTACTTCACAGTTATTTTCCCATATGCATAGCTGTACCAGCATATGAATTGTTCCTAGCTTACTGGTGGTACAATGAATTATTTGATATTTTTGGATCGACTTTGTTAAGAATTTTGTTTCCCCTTTTTCTAGAAATACTATATGGCTTCTTCAAGGGAACTTGTTCGAATCGTTAGCATCCAAAAATCCCCTATAATCCATCTATTTGGGGAGTCTATTGCTGGAGCTGCTACCATTAGAGGATTTGGTCAAGAAAAACGTTTCATGAAGAGAAACCTGTACCTTCTTGACTGTTTTTCTCGGCCATTTTTCTGTAGTCTTGCTGCAATCGAATGGCTGTGCCTGCGGATGGAATTGCTATCGACTTTTGTGTTTGCTTTCTGCATGACACTCCTTGTGAGCTTTCCACATGGAACTATTGATCCAAGTAAGCAACAACTTGTAGCAACACATATAATGACTTTTTTAGTTGTGAAATATATATCAGATTCATAATATGTCACATATTTTTCTAATAATGTTCGCATCATATTCTTGTCAATTCACTTGATTTATAACAAGTATATTTCATTAAAACATTTTCTTTTCTGTAACATTTACCATTTTTAAGTAAATATGCTTTTTTGTATAGGTATGGCTGGCCTTGCCGTTACATATGGGCTTAACTTAAATGCTCGCTTATCACGGTGGATATTAAGCTTTTGCAAACTTGAAAATAAAATAATATCCATTGAGCGCATCCATCAATATTGCAAACTTCCCAGTGAAGCACCAACTATCATAGAGAATTGTCGTCCTCCGTCTTCTTGGCCAGACCATGGGAAAATTGAACTAATCAATCTAGAGGTACGCAGTTTATCTGTTCTACTATGAGGCTATGTAATAGAAGTAATATTTATCTAAAGCTATATAATAGAAGTAATATTTATCTAAAATGTTACCGAGTACCTTCCTTTATCTAGCTTTAATCTGCATAGTTATTATGGATAGGTAACATTTTCTTGTTTGAACAGACTTGCTAACAACGGTTACATGCTTATATGCACATGCACACATTCATATGTACAAGACCTCACTTCTTCTATGACTATTATCATGGTGGAATAATTGATAAATATTTCACTCATGCTAAAAAGTCATTGTAGGCAAGATAAATCTCACTCATGCTACAAAGTCATTGTAGGCAAGCAAGATCCAATGAGGTTATTGAGTACTTGTTTTCAAAAACATAAAATAGTTAAAATGTACACAACTATGAAAAAGTAGCCAAAAGAGGGGTAAAAGTTTTAAGTTAAAGGAAAGATCCGAAGGTCCAAAACAATGAACATGGAGCAAGCTATTAAATTTTTATAGAAAGTAACTGTTTATATTGGGTTAAAGAGTTTTAGGACTCGAATAAACGATTAATTGTTTTAGAAATTTAGGGCTTCAACAAGGTTAATTTGATGATCCAGACAGATCTGGTCCTACAGACGGTTGGTTGAGACAAGTGTTGTTTAGGAATGATGAGGAATTTACATGCTAGAGGGTGATTGGACAAAGATAGATCTAAAAAGAGAATTAGACAAGCAGTGATCAACCCCTCCACATTTATTTGGGTTAGGAACTGCACACTATATGCTAAGACCCAATTTAATCTGTTCACAACTTTGAGTTTCTTAGGATTCCTAAACAAGTTCTCCATCATCAATCCTAAAGCTAGTGATTAACATGTTGCCCTTATGAATGTATCGTAAATTTTCCTGCAGCATCATGGATATGGACATGCTGTTAAAGGTGTATTTCTTGATAATGTTTTCCTCATTACTGTTATATGTACAATTTCCCTGCAGCATCATATGGGTTTGTTTGTTAGGTTTCTGTGAGTTGTGCCTTCTGGATTGTTCATATGGTCAAACACTGCCATCAAATTGTTAAATCCTTATTTAGATGAGCTTTAAGTATTATTTTCAAGTATTACTTTTGAGAATTTATCCTTAGTTACTTTTTCATTGTGAATTTACTACTACAATAATATGCTTAAAATTACAAACTTCCTTAGGACATTTCATTTATAACTGTAGAACCATTTGTTTATTGTATTGGAGTGTTAACTGTGGTGGGAGTTGAAGGCCACGCGTTTCTTACATCAAAATCCACCAGATTTCCATGTAGATACCAGATGTAAGTCGGTAACTAATTGACTTTTATTGTTTTGTGCCCTTGGTAAGGTTCGTTACAAGGAGAGCTTACCTATGGTCCTTCATGGTGTAACTTGCACATTCCCTGGCGGAGAAAAGATTGGGATAGTTGGACGAACTGGAAGCGGTAAATCAACCCTCATACAGGCTCTTTTCCGTCTAATTGAACCTGTAAATGGGAAAATCATCATTGATAATATTGACATTTCTAACATTGGCCTCCACGATCTTCGGTCACGTCTTAGTATCATTCCACAAGATCCCACGTTGTTCGAAGGTACAATCAGAGTAAATCTTGATCCCCTCGAGGAGCACTCTGATCAGGAAGTCTGGCGGGTGAGAGTGATTTCTTTAAATTTTACTGTTACAAGAAACATGGACTTGTCTATTGGTCAGTAATTTTAATTTTATCTTGTCCTTCTCTCAGGCGCTTGATAAATGTCAGCTTGGGGAGGTGATTCGTCATACAGTGCAAAAGCTTGAGGCCCCAGGTTTGTTACATGAAGATATGCCTTTTTATTCATTATCTAAATTCTCAACAAAAATACGATTTTACTTGCGTTGCATCTTGGCGTATTTTTTCTAATGTTGTTACGTCTTATGATTTCCTATTTTTCTTGTTTCACTTGCAAATATAGTAATATGGTATCAAGGGAGTTAATTCCCTCTTTTGTTTTCTCAAGGAACATTCTTAACCTGCTGACAAACTTTGCAATGACACTTCTAACTTCTGTGGACAAAATTTTCAACATTCTTGACCTGTGAACAAATTTTTTTTCTCAAGGAACATTCTTTAGGCCTAATATAGGGTGACAATAAGGTTTCAGACAAATTTTCAAAACAGTCCTCTTTGGACTTTTAATCCCAAAAAAAGACCCGTTTTCAACTTAATTTCAGAAACCGACCTGGTTTCAGCCTCAGCGTTGAAACCAGGTTGGTTTCTGAAAAAAAAATTTCCGAAACTTCACCGGAGTTGAACTCCCGTGAAGTTAAGTGAAGTTTAGTAAGCTTTACTAAACTTCACGGGAGTTCAACTCCCGTGAAGTTTCATAGTTCAAAAAATAATTTTGAATTTTTGAACTATGAAACTTCACGGGAGTTCAATTCTCGTGAAGTTCAGTAAAGCTTACTAAACTTCACGAGAGTTGAACTCCCGTGAAGTTTCCGAAATTTTTTTCAGAAACCGACCTGATTTCAGCGCTGAGGCTGAAACCAGGTCGGTTTCTGAAATTAAATTGAAAACGGGTCTTTTTTTGGGATTAAAAGTGTAAACATGATTGTTTTGAAAATTCCTCCATAAGGTTTCATGAAAATAAATACACCAAGCTAAAGCAAAACGACACGCATGCAAGTTATTTATAAAGAAAATAAGCAAACTAAACTAATGAAGATAAATACACCAAGCTTAGAAGAGGTAACAAATTTTCTAAATTCAGGAGCATGATATTATTTGATGTAATTGCTAAATCAGAACTGGCATTTATCCTTGTAATATTGTCTTTAGGTTATTCTATATATCCCAACAAGAATAGTTCGAACTATTTCTAGGTAGAAATTAACTAGACCATAATGTTTTCAAATTCTGGATCAAAATGTGAGGTCATTGTGGGAGAAGTTTGGATTATATCTGTTCAATTATGATATGATCTACTCTAGAAAATTTATGCATGTGTCTCGCACTCGTGCGCGTGTCCTATATGATCGTAAAATACCTTATGAAACTGAAGAGAAAATTCTATAGGACATGTAAAAGATCAAAAATGTTTTGTAAATGTTATAGAATTAAGAAACAACTTATGCAAAGAGATGAGTATAGTAGAAATGAAATTGTTATGATGGACACGGAGATATAGGCTAGAGAGATAGGTATGAAATGAGGGCACTTTTAGGAAGTTAGGTGTTGCTCCTATTGAATACAAAATGAGGTTGAGATGGTTTTACCATGTGCAATGGCCAGTAAATGCGCCATTAGGAGAACTGATTAAATTATAATTAACCGGACATGGTTGGGTAGAGAAAGACCAGCAAAATTGTCAAGGCTTTGTTGGAAGCAATTAAGAAGGATATGGTAGTGGTTCACAATGAGATATCCCCGACTCCAAAACGGTGAAGGCTTTGTAGTTGTTTTTGTTGTGTGTTTGTGTATGTGCATGAAGTTTGTACACACACAATCCATATCTATGTATTTGTATATGCTTTTCATACTGTTCTTCATCATTGTCATTGTAAATCTGATACCTTTAACTTGCAGTATTGGAGAATGGAGACAACTGGAGTGTCGGACAGCGCCAACTCGTTGCTTTAGGCAGGGCATTACTGAAACAGGCACGAATTCTCGTGCTTGATGAAGCAACTGCCTCTGTTGACACCGCCACAGATAATCTCGTTCAGAAGATCATCCGAACTGAGTTTAGAGATTGCACTGTATGCACCATTGCTCACCGCATCCCAACTGTTATTGACAGTGATCTTGTCCTGGTCCTCAGTGATGGTAAAGCTAGTTCATCTACCTTCTTTTTGCTATTATACATATGTTTAACTCGAATTTTTCCTTTCACTTCTAGTTCATTTATTAATGAGAATTATTGGTCCTGAAATTTTTGTCACCAGTAGATGTGCTTTTCTTTGTCTGTACTCTATGTTATTCAAACAGTTATATAGTTTGTCTCTTCAGAGAGAAACCACTATGAGGTTTCAAAAGTGATAGTTTGGCTCTTCAGTTTCGATTCCTATGGAGTTAACTTGGATATAAAATCTATGCTCATAAAATATGATAATTATATACTGTCATACAAATATGTAGATCATTACTTCAATGAAAAAAGTGATGATTAGTTCATTACAAATTGAAAATGACAGGGATAAAGTGTCACTTTTAAAATCCTACATGAGTTTTTTGTGATTCATACAGACTATTTGGGGCATATTCTGTAGTCTACGAACTGTGCAAATTGAAAGATATAGATTGCAGTTTAGGACTGATTCCCATGTTTGTTTAGAAATTACCACCCTGCGCTTCATTTTTTTTTTAATTACTCGAATCTCCCTAATCGCTATCTAACGTTTACGCTGTCTATATAATTTCAGGTAAAATTGCCGAATTTGACAGCCCTCAGAGATTGGTGGAGGACAAGTCGTCGATGTTTCTTAAGCTAGTCTCTGAATACTCTACGAGATCTGGTAGCATTGCAGAGTAGGACACACATCTAACATTCACGTATCGGTCTACCCAATTGTAAAGGATTAGAAGAAGAAAATAACAAGCGACGACGTCGGTCACCTACTAAATTTCCTTTAGCTCAGGAGAAATTCTGTACAAAAACATTGAACGGATTCTGGTAATTTTTACGAGGAATAATAATAATAACAACGAAAGAGCTCAATCAATGAGCCAGAATCTTCTGTGAAGTCTAATAAAGCCATTTTGGTGTCGGCTCGGAGGCAATTTTCTCTTCATTGGCAGGACCCGATGTTGTTCTTTCTTCTCTTTTCCTTTCAGGGAAGAACATGCAATGTAAAAATTAGATGGTTTATGTACTTTTTATTTGAACTGAGAGGTATATATTGCGGTATTTTAGTTATCTTTGACGTTCTTGTCTCAGGATCGGTTGTCAGAATCGCAGGACAAATTTTCAGTCGTTTGTTGGGGCCCGGGGGGGGGGGGGGGGGGGGGGGGGGGGGGGGGGGGGGGGGGGGG
>BQKN01065547.1:0-31556 GCA_022839385.1 Asparagus kiusianus | reverse complement strand
TGTTTTTCGTGCCACTGTTTGTAATGATTTATATATAAAGACTGTAAATTTCATAATTTTTTTTGTTATAGTTAATGTTGTTGCATGAGTTGGCTCATGCTTAGCAGCAGAAAGAAAACAATACAATGCAAAAACTAATTCTCATATGCAAGTAATTCCTTGATCTACGAACCATTGTTCATCTTTCAGCGACGATGGTGAAAAAAAATAAAATAGAAATCAGTAATAAAGAAAGGTAAATACAACGTAATGGGGTATGGAAAGAGAAGGTATATTTTAATTACTTTGATATGCTGCTGAATAAATCCACATTACGGTAAAAAGGCAAAAATATCTTAACCAAAAAGGTTAAATTTTATTGGAAAAATACCATACGACTATTTATTTTATTGGAAAACAACTCAGTGAACTTCCAGATAAAACCACTAAACTATAATGATTTTTCCATTATTTTCTGATGACTGTCCTGGAAAATTTTACATTGTGATAAAACTATCATATACTTTTAACTAGTTTTGCGGTTATTTTCTATTGTTTTGATAGTTCATGACAGTTTGTCTTTATAAAAATAGTCTGTCATATTTATATTCAAAAACCTAACCGTTTCATGGTAGTATCCTGTGAAATTTAACCAAAAACCTCGAGTACAAATAAGTTTTTAGTCAAAACGGAAAAAAGTAAAAAAAGTAAAAACTACACTCCCTTTAAAAGTGAGAATTTAAGAAAAACATTCCCTAGACGAAAGTACTCTTAATCATTTTGATTATTACATTGTTATCCTATCATAATTAGTAACATTTCATTAGAATATATTAATATGAATTTTGTGCTATTTACAAGTGATTAAATTATATTAATATGTATTATAGTTTATTTTAAAGTGTAGTCATTAGTTAAAATCCTATCATCAAACAAATCTTTATCCTATAACATGGACTTAGCTTAAGCATGGTCGGTTATGTATGCAAAGTTGCAAACTTTATGCATACACCCCTCTTCTAATAGAAATTCTACTAAATAAATAACTAGCTATAGAAAATATTCATCTAAGCCCTCCAAACTTTTTTATTTACAAGTTAGAGCTAATTAAACCACTTTGCTCTAATATCATCCTCGCACATGTCAGTATTGCAATTACCAATAAAAAAAGAGAGAAAATTTCCATCTAACCCTCCAAACTTTTTTTATAAAGTAGAAATTATTTCAAAGTTAATTTATTGAGAGATTTTTTTACTACAGTGGATATTGAATAATAAATGGACAAATTTTCGATAATCCTATTTAATTTTTATTAAAAAATCGACCCACTCCCATTTTATTTATCAAAACCAACCTTTTTCGTGGCCACGTCAGCAACGCAGCCACGAAATGTGTCGGTTTTTTAATGACGCCTCTAAATAGTCGGGGTTGTCAGCCTCGATTATTTAGCTATGTACAAGCTAAAATAGTCGGGGTTGCCAACCCTGACTAATTTAGAGCTCTGTCTAATAGATAGGGGTTGGAAACATCGACCATTTCGAAAGCAGTATTTCGAAATGGTTGGGTTCCCAAATCCAACCATATGGCATAGACTATCCACCCAACTCAACCGACGAGTCGAAATTGGCTAAGGAAAATAGTCGGGTTTAGCAAACCCGACTATTTTGTTCTGGGTCCCGCGACCTATATAAACCCCCCAGGTCATTCCCAACCATTATTCCGCATTCTCAGCTCGTTCCTAGTCATCTCTCTCCGTCGTTGTCGTCTCCTAAGCCAAAAATCTCACATTTCAACGTCATTTTTGTGCGGGATTTCATTGTGAAAGATCTAACAAGTACTTTCTCTTCATTCTCTCCTCTTTTAACACGTAGAAATCTAGGGTTTCTCTCTAAAACGAATTTATAGTGTTTGAACTCTATTTGTAGTGTTTTATTTAGAAAATTTATTCTTGTTGCAGTTGAAATTAAACATTTGGGGCATAGAATACTCAATTTTAGAGTTTGGGATTTGGGGGTCAATTTTATGGTTTAGGATTTGGGGGTCAATTATAGGGTTTATGATTTGGGGGTTTACGGTTGTAATTGGGGTTTAGGGCTATAATTGATAATATTTTTTAACTTTTTTGTATTTAAATGATATAATTTTGTTTTACATAGGTTGAACAATATAATTTTTATTGCTTGCTCTTATGGTGGAACGTTTAATTATGGAATGGATAATATGCCAATGTACGTCGGAGGAGTGACAATCCCTTTAATGATATCGGAACCATATAGTTACATTGACTTGGTTAATGAATTGCATCGAGTTATGACAATTGAACCACAAGAGTATCGACTAAAAATAATATGCAATTGGCCGATAACTTATGATAGAACGTCCGCAGTTGAGATCTCAAACGATCATTCGATAAGTATTTTGTTTAATTTGAGCAAGTCACAACCAACGGTAGAGTTGTTTATTGAAACAGTGCTACATAGTACGAGCCAAATATTCAACCCTCCAGGAGAATTCTCACGCATGTTAGATTTGGGAGTTGAGTCTGAAGGCTTTCTTTCTTCTTCGAGTGAAATGCAGCGGACTCAATTTCAATATCACAGTGGTGCACCTTCATATAAAGGGGATGCAAGAAACGACGCCTCTGATGGTGAAGATGAAGATAGTGCACCAATTGACAGCATGCAATTTACGGGTGAAGATAATGAAGAGAATCCAGATTGGCCAGATGAAGCTTATGTTAATAAAAAATATGTTGAGTACGAAGAACCACTCCCCGACGAGTCACTACCAGATATATGTATTGAAGAGTCGGATGTATGGCGTGCTCGCGTCTCAATCATATATTTTGAGATTGTCAAGATGCACGTGCCCGATCGTGTGCTCCGACAATTTGGGCTACAACAACATATATCCTGGACCCTGTGGAAATAATAGAGAGAAATCCCAGAAAAGGTTCACATCGGCAAGATTGGGAACATATTCACGGTGCTTACATCGGGAGGTAGGATTAGAGGGAAGAATAATTGGTGATGGAGAAGGCTGACACACCTGACCTAGGTGTGTATTTACGATGGTATTGTGAGATTACTTATCGGTGGATATTTCAAGAGAACAAAGCCCCTAAGGAGTACATATCGAGAGGCCCAGTTGAGAGAGAGTTGGTAAGTATATAAACAAAATATACAGTTGTCATGGGGGAGTTTTATTTTATTATCATTTAAATCATAATAATTTTCTTGGGGTTTTTATCTTATAGGTACAAGAGCTTGAAGAACTTTCTACTATGGCGCATGATGCAATCCGAACAACTACCGAGCCAGGACCGAAGAACACGTTCATTCGCATGATGAAAAAGATTTGGTTCTCTCTTCAGAGGACGCGTAATGCAAGACGTGATAGATGTGATGAGCGACCAATTGAGTACGGTCGTCGACGGTTCCGAGGACTCAAGGGGGCAGGCTCAAGCTGTGCACATGATGAAGCTGGCGGCTCACAGTAGGCCAAGCCGGATCTTCATAGTCGGTTCGAATCGATGATGATGTCATGCACTCCTAACTTCACATACAACCAGACGAGGAACTCATTCGAGCTCACGTCGAAGGTGAACATGTCAGGGGGAGGGGGAGAGGGAGAGGGAGGGGGAGAGTAAGAGGGAGAAGGAGAGGAAAGGGAGTTGTATCCGATTGAAACTGAATATTATGTATATGATTGAGTATTGATAGGATGTTTGCGTTTGAAACTAAATATTATGTATTCGATTGAGTATGTGAATTGCAAGGTATGTATCCGATTGATTATGAATTTTTATTTAAGATTATTGATTGGTATGTGTTATTGTAATTATGATTGCATTGTGGATTGATTGTGGATTGATATGTAACAGCAGGAGTTTGAATTTCCAGCTGAAAGTGGGTGTAAGTAGAGCCTGCCAAATGGTCGGGGTTGGGAACCTCGACCATTTTATGCATGTACACGAAACGGTCGGGGTTCCCAACCCGACCATTTTATCGTAGGAAAACCCCCCTCTGCTAAATGGTCAGGGTTTCCAACCCTGGCCATTTTCAGCTCCATTCGGCTCCTGGGCTGAGCTCTCTGCTATATAGTCGGGTTTGGGAACCCCGACCATTTCGAAATACAGCTTTCGAAATGGTCGGGGTTTCCAACCCCGACCTATTAGACATGATCCTAAATTAGTCGGGGTTGGTAACCCTTACTATTTTAGCTTGTACATAGCTAAATAGTCGGGGTTGGCAACCCCAACTATTTAGAGACGTCATTAAAAAAACCGACCCATTTCGTGGCCACGCTGCTGACGTGGCCACGAAATGTGTCGGTTTTAAGAAATAAAATGAGAGTGGATCGATTTTTTAATAAAAAATTAAATAGATTTATTTTAAAAATTTGTTCAATAATAAATATATATGATCACGTGCATCATACGTGCACCCAACCTAGTAAAAATAATAATAATAATATAGAGAAGAATAAATACGTACGAGTTCGGATCCAAATACAAACCCGAACCCTCTTTACCGCCCTTACCAGTTGCCACCCCCTTTTCGCCTCATTTCATCGCGAAAACAAACCCCTCTGAAAACGAAAAATCACCGAATTCTTCCAAATATTCGCCACTCCATCGAAGCTCTGAGAGAAAGACGAAGACGATGGACGACGACGAGCTTGAGGCGATGCGAGCTCACTTCCCTCTCTCCTTCGGAAAGAAGTCCAACGCCCAAACCCATCCCTCCTCCGTCCACTCCGCCACCCGGCGCTCGTTAGATCCCTCCCCTCAAAACCCTAACCCTGACGCGGCTGCTGGAGATGAAGAGGACGGGGTGATGATCGGGCCTCCGAGGCCACCTCCTCCTCCTCCTCCGTCCAGTCGAGCTGATGATGATGGCGTTGGTGATGGGGAAATGATTGGACCTCCGATGCCGCCGCCGCCTTCTAGAAGAGTTGATTCTGATGAGGATGAGTCCGATGAGGAATTAGATGATGAGCCTGAAGATTTTAATCGGATTCCGTTGAGTAATGAGATTGTCCTCAGAGGGCACACTAAGGTAATCTCGGTGCTCTTAACTTTTGTTCCATTTAGTTAAAATTGCAGTTATTGAAATGTTGAAATTTAGAATTTAGGCTAAAAAGCAGATACTTTGACTAATAAAAGAAAGGAAAGATGACTTTTTTTAGGCTATATGGACCTATACTTATCAAGTAAATTCAGTGTTTAACCTCATAAAGATGTCTATAGGGAAGAAAACTTAGTATGTTCCATCTAAAGTGAATTCCTCGTAACTGCATTTTGTTTTAGAAATAGCGAAACCTACCTCACCTCATGTGCAACTTTTCTTTCAATTGCTATTTACATTCTTGTCTATCATAGATGAGTGAGGTTCCCCTCTTTAGACCAGTATGAACAGACCCAATATCTGTTCTCAGTTTATTCTTCAGCTTATCATAAGATGGGTGAGGTTCCCGCAGCAGATTTTACCATCTTCCTCCTCTTTACATCTTTCTATCTAAAACCAGGCTATCACTATAACTGGTCTGTCTTGCTTGCAACTTCGCTTTGGAGGAATAATCTTATTTATGATATCTTAACTAGTAGTACTTGAAAACCAATTGCTGAAGAGGAAAACATGTATCACTTATTCCTAGTGGCGTAGCCAGGATTTAGACTTTTTTTGTTTTTTGTTTTTTGTTTTTTTGGGGATATATATATATATAAACACGATAATGAATGAAAGAATTACACTATAAAACTACTCATGGAACACATACATAGAGTTTGTATTGGGTAGAGAGATAAATTCGATTGAGAACTTAATCCTAAAATTGCACGAGCTCCTTAATGGAAACAAAATTGTCAAGTAATGAATTTAAAACAAAGGTCCTTGTAATTTTCCAACATATTAAAAAAATAACACATGGATATAATCAAATGAATAAATAAATAAACTATTTATGTCTAGGATTTGCAAAACATATATATAATTAGATAAATAAAGCACATATGAATATAAATCAATAACTAAATGATATATGTTGGTCATAATAAAAAACATAAGAGAATGAGAAGGGGGGAAATTTTGTACCTTCAGGGTTTCGAGAATACACTATATCTATAAAATTCAGAAGAAAAGATCCAAAACTAAGATCGAATTTCAGGTGTTGAGTTGGATTTAAAAAAATTATATTTGACGGGAAAATTTCCAAAAAAAAGTGCATAGAAGATAGAATTTCTGAGCCGTGACCTACAGGGGATGTTCTGTGATGTTTTGAGGTGAGTGTTTGGATTTGGGTCGTTTAAATCCAAACCGGTTACCCATTAGACCCCAATTCTCTTGTTTATAGACTTTGGGCTTTGTAGTGGGCTTTTAAGTATAGTTTGCTTTGCATTCAACAATGAGTTTGTGGCCTTTTAAGTATAGGAGTTTGCTAAAGGATTTAGGAATTGGTTTTCTTTTTTGTTTTTGTGTTTTTTCCTTTGTGTGTGTGTGTGTGGTGGTGGTGGTGGTGGGGTGTGTGTGTGTGTGTGTGTGTGGGGGGGGGGGGGGTTCCGCCACTGCTTATACCCCTATGTTTCGGGTTTAAATTCTGTTTGTTGAAAAGAAAAACTAATAGCCTATTTATTGTGAATTAAAACCTTCAACATGTTACCCATGGTACTGAAACTGAGGTCATGCCGTTAACCAGAGTCTACTTGTTTTTGACAAGGGATGAAAATTAAAGTACTTTGTGATAGAGATCAGTGTGACCTAATGCGATTGTTAAGAAAACTATTGTATTTGTTAATTAATCAGCAATCACCTGCGTGCATCTCTTCATCAGTTATAAGATGAAGAAGTAAAATGACTGTTAGTTTCTGGTTTACCTCTCAAATGGAGAAACTGAGATATCATTGATTAAGCAAGCATAATCATAGTAGTGTTCGACATTGTAATAATGGAGATATGTGTATTACTCTATCGTTAATTCAGCACGTAACCTATCATTAGTGCATCATCATTTTTATAACTGACCATAAAAAATAACATAAGATTGATTGCAAATGCATTATTGAAGTACGTGTGTTACGCTGTGTTATATTCTTTGGTTTGTTATTACAACAACTACAACAAGAAAGCCTTTATCCAAACTTTTAGGATATGCAACATGAATCTTACTCTTGCGTTCAGTTATGCAAGGTGTAGAAAGAGATAATTGAGAGAGCAAAAAACCCTAACTTAATTGATTTATTCAGATACTAGAGAGATATATATAATCATACAAATAAAGGTATGGTTAACGGGTCACAGCCCATTAACCCAATACCCAATAGACTTAATCTAACACTCCCCCTCAAGCTGGAGCATAAATATCTACCATGCCTAGCTTGTCACATATAGTAGAAAACATCTTTGAAGAAGTAGCCTTGGTAAGAATATCAGCAAGTTGTTGTGAGGACGGAGTGAATGTGAGAGATACTATCTTCTTCTCCCAAGCATCTCTGACAAAATTACAGTCAACTTTATGTTTTGTCCTCTCGTGAAACACAGAATTCTGTACAATATAAATGACAGACTGGTTGTCACAATGCATTGGCATGGGTCCAGACTGAACAAAACCAAACTCTGTCATTAGCCACACCATCTCACAAGCAGTGTGAGCCATTGCTCTATATTCGGCCTCTGCATTAGATCGTGATACTACATCTTGTTTCTTACTTCTCCAAGTCACAAGATTACCTCCAACAAAAGTACAAAATCCTGAGGTTGACTTTCGGTCTCCCATGTCTCCTGCGTAGCCAGTATCAGAGAAAGCCAAAATGTGAGTATGCCCATGCTTCTTATATAACAATCCCTTGTCAGGATAACTTTTGACATATGCTAAAATCTTCAGAGCTGCTGTCCAATGAACCTCTCTAGGTTTGTGCATAAACCTGCTTAGTACACCTACTGTAAAAGTAATATCAGGTCTGGCAACTGTCAAATATATTAGCTTCTCAATTAGTCTCCTATATCGTGCAACATCATCTAGTAGAGGTATCATCACGCCACAAATCAACATTTACCTCCATTGGAGTGCTTGCAGGTTTGCATTCCAAGAGACCTGCTTCTTCTAATAAATCTAGCACATACTTCTTTTGGGACAACAACAGGCCATGTTTTTTATATGCAACTTCAATCTCAAGAAAATACTTTGGCTTTTTCATGTCCTTAGTGACAAAATGACGGTTTAGATACTCAGCTAAGGCAACAGAGTCACTCCCAGTCAGCAGAATATCATCAACATATACGGCTAAAATAACCAAATCAGTTGTTGTGCGTCGAAGAAAGACAGAGTGATCAGACTGACAAAGTTAAAAACCAACATTAGAAATAACCTTGCTGAACTTATCAAACCAAGCTCGAGGACTCTGCTTTATGGTCTTTCTCAGCCTGCAGATAAGATTCTCCCCCTAAGCAACATACCCAGGAGGTTGCTCCATATAAACCTCCTCGTCCAAATCACCATAAAGAAAAGCATTCTTCACATCTAATTGGTGCATCGCCCATCAGCCAGAGAGAAAAGAATTCTGATGGAGTTGAGACGAGCAACGGGAGAAAAGGTTTTAAAATAGTCAATACCATATGTCTGGGTATATTCTTTAGCAACCAGGCGAGCTTTATATCTATCAACAGACCCATCAGGACGATATTTCAAGGTATACACCCATCTGCAGCCAACCACAGTCGCTCTAGCAGGTAGAGAGGCCAAATCCCAAGTCCCTCTAGAAAACAGTGCATTCATCTCCTCATCCATAGCCTGTTTTCAGGCGGGTACTAACAAAGCTTCCTCATGTGACCTGGGTAAAGATATAGTGGACAATGACAAAGCAAACTGACGAAATGATGAGGTGAGACGGTCATAAGAGATAAAAAGAGAGATAGGATATTTTGGGCAAGACCGTTTACCTTTACGAAGAGCAATAGGAACATCTAAATCAGAAGAGATATAAGGCTCGACATGAGATGGACCTGCAGCTGGAGAAGAAGAGTCAGCAGAAGCAGAGACAGGTGTATGTACTTTAGGACGGCGAGAGTATGTCAGTAGAGGCTTTGGTACAGTAGCCACAGGAGCAGATACCGGAATAGTAATGGGAGCCGTAGAAGGTAGTGGCACCTGTGGACTGACAGAGGTAGTGGAACCAGAGGAAAAATATGGGATAGACTCAAAAAAGGTAACATCAGCAGAAATAAAATATCTCTTGGTGGTCGGATGATAGCACCTATATCTTTTTTGAGTACGTGAGTATCTAACAAACACACACTTAATGGACCTAGGAGACAATTTATCCAAACCAGCAGTCAAATCCTGAATAAAACACGTACAACCAAAAACTCGAGGAATCACAGAAAAACGTTTTTTAGCAGGATAAAGATAGTGGAATAGTATCAAACCATCAAGAACAGAGGAAGGCATGCGATTAATCAAATAACAGGCAGTGAGGACAGCATCTGACCACAAGTATTTTGAAATATTCATATGTATCATCAGTGTTCTAGCAACATCGAGAATATATCTATGTTTCCTCTCAGCAACTCTATTTTGTTGTGAAGTGTGAGAGCATGAAGTTTGATTAATAATATCATTAAGAGCACAAAATTTTGAAACGTTATTTTTCATATATTCCAAAGCATTATCAGTACGAAGAATATGAACAGAAGTAGAGAACTGAGTTTTTATTTCATTATAAAAAAGTTCAATAACATGCAAGACTTCAGACCTCTCTTTCAACAAATATAGCCAAGTCATGCGAGAGAAATCATTAATAAAAACAATAAAATATCAAAAACCTTTCACAGAGGGAACACGACAAGGACCCCAGACATCAGAATGAACTAACTCAAACGCAAAACTACTGCGTTTATCAACACGACTCTGAAAAGAAGCACGATGGTGCTTACCCAGTTCACATGACTCACAACCTAAAGAAGAAAGGGAAGACTGAACAGTAACTACCGATCTAAGTTTCTGTAGTGAAGGATGACCCAAACGCCAGTGCCACAGTAAGGTAGAATCAGGCTGTGCTGCAACAAGACCAGCACCCGGCATACTGTCGTCCAAATAGTACATACCTCCTCTCTTATGCCCCGAACCAATCGTCATCCCAGTTACTAGGTCCTGAAAAACACAATAAGAAGGAAAGAAGGTGACTTTACAGTTATTGTGCTTTGTAAACTTGCTAATGGATAATAAGCTAACAGGGAATTTAAGAGCATATAACACATCTGTGAGTTTCAAATAGGAAGTAGGATGATCTACTCCAGCACCAAGAACTGGAGAAAGTATACCATCAGCGATGCGAATAGAGGAAAACTTATCCGAAAGATGTAAAGAGACAAAACGATTCTTTATACCTGTCATATGGGATAAGGCTTCAGAATCTAGTACCCATGGTTCATGAGGAGAAGCTATGTAAGCATCCATACCTGAAGAGGATGCATGAGTAGCCGAATGACTGTTCTGAGAGAGCTCTAGCTGGCGTAACCTCTCATAATCTGCCTGAGAAATCTGAACAGTAGGAACAATAGTAGCTGGATTACTAGAAATAGTAGTAAAAATAGGTGAGCGAGTCGACTCGGCATCGGCTACTTGGGCCCATTGAGGACGACCAAATTTCTCCAAGCACTTCTCAGAAATATGATTGGTCCTCCCATAGTGACCACACTGACGTGAACCCCTATCAGAATCACCCTGCTCCTACTAAAAGAGCCACGTCCTCCCAAAGAATCACGACCACGATCACGACCGCGGCCTCTGCTTCTACTAGAGAACATGGCCGACTGATCCACTGAAGATGGAGACGGTGCAGAAGTATCAGAAGAAACACCAGTAGAGACCTGCATGACTCTGGAGAATGTAGCAGTCAGTGAGTGGATGGTATCTCCACCCAATATCTGTCCTCTCACATGGGACTGCAAGTTAGGGTGCAATCCAGAAAGAAACTTGGACACTACCAAGTCACGGCGATATCCCAACAGCGTCGTCGCATCAGCTACTACAGGCTGATGCATCTCCAGTTCGTCTATCAGTCCCTTTAACTCACCAACGAACTCCGGAACTGACCTATCTCCCTGTTTGAGCGTAAACAGTCACTCATAAATCTCAAATACACGTGAAGCATTCTTCTCATTTTCGTACATAATCTTCAGGCTGTCCTACATCTCCTTCGCAGTGGTTAAGAACATAACACTGCTACTAATCTGTGGTTCCGTGCTGTTGAGGAGCCACGTCATAACACAATAATCAGACGAGAGCCAGGAACTGTAGGTGGGATCTGTGGTGGGTGGAGAGGCCAGAAGATGTGGAAGTTTGCTCTGAGCGTTAATGAAGATGCGGAAAGCCTGAGCCCAGAGCAGATAGTTTGTACCATTTAATTTTATTGTAGTCCCCAAGACTACCTTGGGCGCAGAAGTCTGACCAGCAACAGAGGGAGATGCAGAAGAGGAGAGATCTGTTTTCGATATTGTTGCACAATAGTGGTAGGCAGGTAGTAGTCAAATAATCGGGGCAGTAGTAGAGATCTGTTCTTTAAACATAGACTAAGAACAGATCAAAAAAATAGGCAGTAGTAGATGACCGGATCGGGTCATGTGTAGCCTCGAATCACCTATTCAAGGCCATGGGAAAAAAGGGACAAAACAAACGGCGTGGTACTGTAGCGGCGCGGTACTGTAGCGGCGCGGTACTGTAGCGGCACGGCTAGTGGTGGCGGTAGTGCTGACGGCAAGGAGAAGAGGCGGCGGCGGCTAGGGTTTTTGAATGAGGATTTGTGGCGGCTAGGGTTTCAAGCTCTGATACCATGTAGAAAAAGATAATTGAGAGAGCAAAAAACCCTAACTTAATTGATTTATTCAGATACTAGAGATATATATATATAGTCATACAAATAGGGGTATGGTTAACGGGTCACAGCCCATTAACCCAATACCCAATAGACTTAATCTAACACAAGGGTTATCTTATCTCCTTCATTAAATTAACCACTACATTATTCCTTTAATTGCTTCCAACCACGTTATATTATGCCAGCTTACCTTATCTCTCTTATAAAAAACTTCCTTCAACATCATATATATTGGACGATAATATTAGCATTCCACTTTGGGCCTATTTGGATAACCAGAAAAAAATGATAAGTGCATTATAGGAAACCATTTCCTGTGACACTTTTCTTTTTTAAAGAGTGGTTCCCGTTCCCTCTTGGAAACCAAGAGGTAGGATGAGGTGGCACCCTCCCATTGGTTGATTAGACACAAACTTCAGGAAACCCAATTCATAGTTATTATTATTATTATTACAGGAAACGGCTTGAAAAGGTTTCTTCACCCAATTTTCTTTTTCTTGGGTTTTAGGAAATTAACCGAACATCCACTTTAAGTATTTGTGTTAAGTTGCATATGTACTCAACGCATTGACAAGTAATGAGGACATGATTATGTCATAGTTACCATTTCATATGTTGAGAAGTATGAGAACATTATGCTTGTGAGCGTGTCTGGTTAGATGAAAAACCCTGGGAATTATTTTGAGTTTATGACCTTAACTTCGGTTGACTTTTCGTTCATTTCTTCGTGGTATTCACTTCATTTATGGATTTGCAACTTTGCAAAGGTTTGCAGTTTTCAATATGATAAATCGCAATTAAAATTGATGGCAAAATTGTCACCTGATTCCGCAATAGTAGCTTTTCCTTGAATAACCAAATGTCAGTTGACTCTTTGTGAAGCATATTTAATTTGTATAGGTTGATCTCGTGCAACTAAAGGTGATTGTCCACGTGTAACTTCTTTCCGTGAGGGCTGTATGAAGGAAAAATAAGTCACATTTTTATGCAACTAGATACAAATAGTTATTGGTAACGCACTCAAGCTTTTTCCAGTATTCTGGGACCTAAAAGTCTGTCGTCAAAAGATCCCTATTTTCTGAACATGATTTCTCACTGTTTTCTTATGGGTTATTTCCTCATTCTTTTTGCAGGTGGTTTCCGCTCTTGCGGTTGACCACTCAGGATCAAGAGTCCTTTCAGGGAGTTATGATTATACTGTTCGTATGTATGATTTTCAAGGGATGACTTCCAAACTACAATCCTTTAGACAGGTGGAGCCATGTGAGGGGCATCAGGTCCGCAGTTTAAGTTGGAGTCCAACGTCAGATAGATTTTTGTGCGTAACAGGTTCAGCTCAAGCTAAGGTGTTTATCCACAAAATCTCGCCAATCACCTAAGTGTTTCCATTGGATTTGATGAGTGTAGACGTAACTGACGCACAATCATATTCAATTTCAGATTTATGATCGTGACGGCCTTACCTTGGGCGAGTTCATAAAGGGGGACATGTATATACGTGATCTCAAAAATACAAAAGGGCACATCTCTGGATTGACTGGCGGAGAGTGGAACCCTAAATCTAAAGAAACTATTTTAACATCTTCAGAAGATGGATCATTGCGAATATGGGATGTGAATGACTTCAAAAGTCAGAAGCAGGTATTATCTATAATTTGATTTCCATTTTCATGATAAGCTCAATGTAAGTCAGATTTGAACCACATACTGCAGTTTTATAAACAAAGTATTCAGCAGTTATTTTTTAGGTTCTAATACAAACAACTGAATGTTTTAAATGTCACTGGTCGTTTTTGCCTGAAAGTTTGGTTTATGCACTTGTAGCAAATCATTCAATTCAGTTCAAATTTGAGCTCCTCTTTGAATACTTCAAACTGATGCACATAAAGATTAATGCATGCCATATTCTATAAGTGATACACTGCTTCATATAATGTGAATGAAATAATTACGTCAAAATATTAATGTCCTTTTTTCCCATTGATAGGTTATCAAACCGAAGCTTCCTAGGCCATCGAGAATACCAGTTACTGCATGCGCATGGGATTACGAAGGCAAGCGGATTGCTGGGGGCATTGGAGATGGTTCAATACAGGTCTCCAGATAATCCTTTGCTTTTTATCTAGAACAAATTGAGAAAAAAAGACATTTATCAACATTTGTAGCTAGTTTACAGTTTCATCCCGACTTTCGTCATTTTACACACAGGATCTCATACTCTACAGGTATGGAGCATCAAGCCTGGATGGGGAAGCAGACCGGATATATATGTAGAAAGAGGACATACTGATGATATCACAGGAGTCAAGTTTTCTACAGACGGGCTGATTCTTCTGTCAAGGAGCATGGACGGTACACTAAAGGTAGTCCAGAGTTAATTCACAGTTCATAGCATTGACCTTCTGTTATGGTGATTCATGCTAGTGAGGTGTTGCCTTCTTTTAATATATTATATATACTAGCATTCGGGTGCACGAGATGCATGCATGACACAAAACGTGAGGGAACGTTATAGTTGAATGTCAAGGAAATACTTGAGTGCTTTTTCAAGTTGGATCTCTTTTGCAATTTATCTAACTCAAGCATTTTCAAATGTTAGGCTATTCGCGTTTATTTTTTTTTTGCAAGTGTGGGAGCATTTTTGTTGTTTTTTTCAAAGTGTGAGGGCATTTACATTGATTTTTCTAGGTGCAAGGGCATTTCTGGAATTTTAAAAATGTTGCTGACAAAGACCAAAAGGGTGGCTTTCTTAATATATAGTATAGATAATTAAATGATAGAACATAGAATAATGTATTTCTAACTTATGCATAGGTCTGGGATTTGCGGCAAATGAAAAGCCCTCTTAAAGTTTTCGCAGACCTGCCAAATCATTATGCTCAGACAAATGCTGCTTTTAGTCCTGATGAGCAATTGATTTTCACTGGAACCTCTGTTGAAAGAGAGGGCACAAGTGGCGGGTTGATGTGCTTTTTCCACCGAAGGAGACTTGAGCTTGTATCAAGGGTGGGAATTTCCCAAACACACAGTGTAATTCGCTGCGCTTGGCATCCAAAGATCAATCAGGTAATTTCAACTTTCCAGCTTTATTTTTTTTCACACGTACCTCAAGTTCTTATGTAATCTGAGGGTGTGTGGAGGAGTTTATTTTTAGAAGCTTTTAAGTTATGTTAGCTTTTGGTGGCATTTTACTTTTATGAAAAGAATTTTATAAAACCTGTATGGATAGAATGGTCATTTGCTTTGTCACAACTAGCTTGTAAGCTAGTTTTTAAAAAGATTTCTAACTTTTGTAAATGCGACTTAAGAGTTAGCTTACTTGGGGTGTTACTAAACAAATATTAAAGGAAAAGCTAGCATAAAAGCTACTATCACAAAAAAAAGCCCTTCCAAACACCCTGTATATCTTGCAATCTAAAGCTTCTTGTAGTGTAATGATTCTTAATTTTTCTGAGTTTTATGTTCGAACTGCTGATTCCGTATATTCCGTGTTACTGGATTTGAGGGTAGAAGATTGTAATTCATGCTATGATATCTTTTTTGTGAAGGTTTTTGCAACAGTGGGGGATAAGAAGGAAGGAGGAACTCACATACTCTATGATCCATCAATAAGTCAAAGAGGAGCACTCGTATGTGTTGCTAAAGCACCACGAAGCAAGTCTGTTGATGATTTTGAAGTGCAACCGGTGATTCATAACCCGCATGCATTGCCGTTATTTAGAGACCAGCCTAGTCGTAAACGCCAACGAGAAAAGGCTTTGAAGGATCCGATGAAGTCTCATAAGCCTGAACTCCCTATGACTGGTCCAGGCTTTGGAGGAAGAGTTGGTACCACTAAAGGAAGCTTACTGACTCAGTATCTTCTCAAGGTACGCAGTTGTTTTATAGAATTCTACTAAAATTTATTTAATTCGAGAAGTTAATGGCATTTAATTGCTTAATGATGGATTTGCAGCAAGGAGGGTTAATGAAGGAGACTTGGATGGAAGAAGACCCAAGAGAAGCAATACTTAAGTACGCTGATGCTGCTGCAAAGGAACCGAAGTTCATTGCACCTGCATATGCTGATACTCAGCCGGAGCCTGTTTTTGAAAAATCAGATTCCGAGGAAGACAAATGATTCAAGTATTTTTAGTATTGACATAGTAAGCAAACAAACCCTGGGATGCATGCAAGGTATTGATGTTACACACAAGTTTTTTCTTACATATTGCTCATAATTGGGTCTAGACTTCTTACATATTTGTTTCACAAATAATTCATAACTGATTTCGTGACGCTTGGTCTTTAAGTTAATCTAATAAATATTATTTTAAGTTATAATTTCTCTAGACTCTTTGCAGCTTTGCTTTACAAATAATTCATATCCAAATTCATAACTTATTTAAGAAATGCGTCTAATGAGGATTCTATAAATTAGTTTCTCTAGACTTGTTGCATTTTTTTTAAACAAATAATTCATAACGAAGTTCATGAACCATGATTATAGCTTTTATTGCAATATCTTTTACATTATCCTCTGTGATATATGCAGGTTGGATTATCAATTGCGAGGCGATGAAGCAATGTGAAGGCAGAAAAGAAGAGGGTTGAAACTTGGACAGAAGCGTGGAGAGGCTTTAGGACACTCGCTGCTTGTAATGCCCAGTTTTTCTGAAACACGAACAATATTATCAATTTTCTGAATGTAGCTTGTATTTCTTGTTGATATACAGGTTATGCTGTAAACCATGCAAAATTGAGGAGGAGAAATGAGATGGTTTTGTACAAAAGTACCAAAAAAGACTAGAATAAATTTAGTTGTTGCTCATTCATAATCAATGATCCAGCTTGTATCTTGTACAAATGACGTGAAGGTTTTACTTAGATCCGCCACGAGCTGTTCCGATAGAGAAGTAACTCCTTAAATGCTAAATCTACTGTGTTTACCCACTATTTATTGAAAACAAAAATGTAAGATAAAAGATATGGAGTTCCTTTAATTTGTCTGGAAATTGGAGCTGAGATTAAGGCTCTGTTTGGAAAAACTAGCTGAAACTGTAATATTATAGCTGAAAGCTGTTAAGCTAAGCTGAAAGCTGTGAAATTATAGCTGAAAACTGATAGCTGTGTAGCTAGCTGATTGAAGTAGAGCTGTTTGATAAAAATACCTGTACAACTAGCTTAAATTTGTTAAATAACTAAAAAGGACATGCAATATTATTGGGTACTTACCTTGATATGATGGGTTGGACAAACAAAGGAAGTCTAATGGGAGGGTCGAAACTACCTTGACAATGACCTTCAATGGAGATGAAGGAGAAACATGGTCAGGAGAAGCAGAATGAGTGTCAGGCGTGAAATGAAAAAGAGCTAGGGTTTTTTGGGTGGGGTGGACGGAAGAAAAAAAATTGACAGATCATTCCCAAAGACAAACGCTACTTAAGATAGCTTTCCAAAAGCTACTTGTAAAACACATAATCTCCAAAATAATCTCCTCCTATTTTTTGTCACCAAACAACTCTACTAGTTTATTGACCAAGTCAATAAGACACAATCTCTTAGATAAGACACAATCTCTTGTTGCCAAACAGTGCCTAAGTGATTCATCTTAATGTTCCAATATTAGCATCAAAACTGTATCATTTGTGGCGAAATAATTCTTTAGGTGGACAGGTTTAAATAATGTAAATAACCTCGACACCTATTCTTTAGGTTGGCTGATTTAAATAATGTAAATAACCTTGACACCTAATTACAGTGCCGGAGGGAGTAGGTGGTTCAGTTGGTTGGTACCTTGAGTCCCAGAGTGGGGACGATTCATAGCGGGAGTCATGTGTTCGAGTTCCTCTCTCAGGTAATTAAACTCCCCCTTGCCAGCGCCTCAGCAGCGTGAGCGGGGATTAGTCCCATCCAATTGGGTGGGGACGCTTCGTGGCTCAGACCCAAAAAAATTACGGTACAAGAATGCATATGCAAATAGTAGCTGTCAGTTGCATTCTAGGTTGGGCCAAAGTTGGGCTTGGAGCTTTTTATATTTGGACTGTCTTTCCATGCGATCTACTTGACTCCAGCCAGCCCATTAAAAGCCCTTTTGTATTCACATCTGAAACGGTTTCACAAGGGACATCTCTACAAAACCCGATTCGAAACGTAATACCCGATCCAGTATTGTATTACCCTCAATCTAGGGTTTTTAGCTTCCTCTTTCCTCCCGCCTCCTCTCGTGGAACCTAGGGTTTTTAACTCGAGAAGAAATTTTCAAAATTGTCTCAACAATTTTTTTTTAAAAAAATAGACCTCATTCATTTTTAATTATAGAAATCGATCTACTTTTGAGTTAATTGTGATACTAATTAGTCGGGTTGCTAACCCTGACTAATTAGTAGGCTAATTACAAGCGGGTTAAGGAACGAGGAAGGTTTGCGCTGCTAATTAGGTTACTAATTAGTCCGGTTCGTAACCCCGACTAATTAGTATCGTAATTAACTCAAATGGATGGATTTCTATGAATAAGGCGGATTTCTTTAAAAAAAAATTCGTTGAGGCGATTTTGAAATTTTCTTCTCTCATAAAATCCGTCGATTTTCATGAAATTTTTGCTCCAATAACAATGACAGTAGTCGTATCCATGGAAGACATCGAAACCAGCGCCCAGCGGGCGGGCATCGATATCTCTTCCGTCGATCTCGACTCCATCACTCTTCCTCCTGGTGAAGATTTTGGAATCGAAAGGTAAAGATTCAAACTTTATTCATTTCAATTTTTGAAGTTCTATTCACAGTTTCTTTTCAACATTTGCAGTCATGATGATGAGGATTTGTATCAAGTGGATCCTCTTGAATTTGAGGGAGGATTTAGAAACATCACCTTTGTTGATGATCTACCAGTTGTTCCTCCTGAGAAATCCGAGAAGTTTGAAAATGTTATTAAGAAGATTTACAGTCAGATTGGAGTGATTAAAGATGGAGGCCTTTGGATGCCGGTTAATCCTGATACTCAGAAAACCCTAGGTTATTGCTTCATCGAGTACAATACTTCTCAAGTAAATTTAACAAAACCCCTAAACTTCAGATAATTTTTTTTTATAAAAGGGTGGAACTTCAAAGCTCGGGAGATTTTGTGAAAATTCCCAAAATTTGAGGGGGTTCCTTATAGTTTTTTGTTTTGTGCAAGTCACCCCAAAGCTGAGGGGGTGTTTATTAAGTTTACCCTATTTGTTAGTAGATGTTTATCTGCGTGTTGTGATTTGTGTTTGTTGTTTACTCTGTTTGATTTGTTATAGGAAGCGGAGCTAGCAAGGGAGTAGACAAATGAGTATAAGTTGGACAAGTCTCACATATTTGCTGTTAACTTGTTTGATGATTTTGACAAGTATATGAATGTTCCGGATGAGTGGACACCTGCAGAGATTTAAGCCTTACACACCCGGAGTGAGTGCTTATATTGGAAATTATTGTTTTTTTGTGTTAAAGGTTGATTGCTTTAAAAAAAAGTTGATGGGTTTTGATTGTTGGCTTGTGATGTTGCAGGTGATTTTGCAGCAGTGGTTGACTGATGAGAAGGCTTGGGATCAGTTTGTTATTCATGCTGGTGCTTTTACCAAGGTTTTCTAGAATGATCCTCGGCAGATGATGCCTGAGCTTGTTTACAGGCGCCAGGTAAGCAATGACTGTCACCTCTGACGGAGTAAATTGAGTTGTACGTTCATTTTATCAGTTGAACTTGAAGTATGAAAATATATCCATCTATTGAAATGAATGGATACTTGTGATATCATTAACTATCTATATGGTAGCAATTTGCTGGAAACTTGTACGGGACATAGGTTTTGATGAAATGATTTGCTTTCATTCTCTTAGCATGATACTATAAGTTTGAATGACAAGGAACCTCTCTTCTTGTTCGCCATGTCTTTTCTGACCTACCCAAAATGTTACAACAAATGCTTGCAGTTTAAGAAATCCTAATTTATTGTAAAACCCTAAAAATTTTGAAAATATTATTATTAATGATAATAAATGAGTTTTATTATGATTGTAATGACCGTAAAATTTTGATACTAGTTAAAATAAATTTTTGATATTTTAAAATATTTAATTATGATTTTTAAAAAAGTAATTGTATTTTTCTCGATTTTCTAGAAATTTTCTATGATTAAAAGTCTAAGTTTTATATTTATTTAAATGGTTTTTATATTTATAAATTAATTTAGTGCAATGAAAATTTTTGGGATTTATCCGTTGTGTTACTGATACTATTACGTATTATTTTAAATAATACGTTGTATTATTTTTACTATTACATATTAATTCCTATATTATGTTGAATTATTAATTACGTATTATTTGTGTAATTATCGTATTATTTTAATTATTACGTATTAGCTGTCGTATTAGCATAACTGGTACGTTTTATCATGTAGATAATTGTCACATAATTATTTGATTTTAAATGTAAGTAAATATATTTTTATTATTAATTATTTCCGTTTAATTGTACAATATGGGTATATTTCGACAGTTCCGTATCAACTGTTGTATTAGCTCAACATGTATGTTTTTATTTGTAAATAATTATTATGTAATTAGTTTAATTTTTAAGTACTCGAAATTATTTATTTTTAATTATTTTCGCTTAAATACCTGAACCCATTTGAAAATAACCCCAGCTTTTGTTTCCCGCGTCAAACCCCCATCAGCTACCCCAACAACCCCGTTATCTCCCTCCTCTTTTTTTCCAAAAAAACGGCTCCACGCGCACCTCATTCAGTATTTTAATATTATCTTTTCATTTTTTTATTAATTTTTTTTCTTATTTAAACCCCCTCACCCAGCTCATCTCTCTCGTACTCTCTCTCTCTCTCTCGAACTCGACCTCGCCCGCCGCTCCTGCTTCGACCCCGCCTTCGCCGCTGAGCCCCGTCGCACGCGCTGCCGCGAGCGCCGCTCCGACCACCGCTGCCAGGCCCAGATCCGCCCAGCTGACCGCCGCCGCCTCCCCCTCTGAAACCTTCTGACCACCATCCACGCCGCCGCCCTCCAAGCTCCCCAGACCGAACGCCGCACCCGACGCCCAAGCTCCGATCAATCCAACCCCAGCCAGCCTCGCCCTCGTCCCGCTGCTCCGACCTCTGCCCTCCCGTCGACGACGCCACTGACGCCCTGCAGCACCATCGTCCCCCTGTGCTCTGCCCAGATCCGCGCCAACCGCCGTCAGCACGCCGACCAACACCGCCTCTCTTCATCTCCGCCTCCAGCAGCTCCACCCGAGCACCTCACTGCCACGCTGCCCCGACGAGCTCCACACGCGCCACCGCCTACCCCCAGTCGTAGCCACCTCCCCACGCCCAAGTTCGCTGCCCAACTCCAGCCACGCTAGCCTCTACTCCGCCGTTCGTCGTTCCCCTAAGCCTCCTCTCCTCCCTGAGCGTCGGTCGAACTCCGCCGCTGCTCGCCGCACCTCCTCGTGCTCCTCCACATCAGATTCGACCCGCACCGTCAACATCGATTCGATCGACAAAACCCAAGGCAAGAATCCTATTCTTGCTCAACAATTTTAGATTGATCACAAATTAGTTATGCATAAGAACTCGTTAATTACCCGAATAATTACTCGTTATAATTATAGAACTGTTGTGAACATATTGGACTGAGAACTATAACGTATAGAACTGTCGTGAACGAAATGGACTGTGGACAATAACGTATGACCATTCACATACTGTGATGACCTGTACGGATTTATTTGACGAATGATATTAAAAAGTACTAAAAATAATATTTGATAATAGAAAATAAAATTATTTTAGAACAATTTATAATTTTAAAGAATTTATTTGACAAAATAATCAATTTGGAATAATTATAATAAATTATTTTGGTGAAAGGATCATTTTAAAATAATTATAATAAATTATGTTGGTGAAAAATCATTTTAGAGTAATTATAATAAATTAATAGAATTTATTTGACAAAAGAGTTATTTTAGAATAATTATAAATAATTTAAAAGAATTTATTTTAGAATAAGTATGAATTTAGAATAATTTCAGTAAATTAATAAAGTTTTATAAAAAGAATTATTTTAGGACATTTATAAATATGTTTAAAAAGATTTGTTTTAGAAAAAATGGATTATTATGAATTTTTCATGATTTATGTTTCTTATTTTTAATTATGTGATATGCTATTATATTGTTGTATATGATTAGCTGCATTTATTACTCTTTGTTATGTTTAAGAACCATTAGAAATTCATAATTAGTGCGGTCTGGTGTGTTCTGTTTAAGACTTAGAAACATGTGTATATGTTAGCTTACAAAAACAAGAGAGTTGGGATAGGGAAGTTAATGTTCATGTGGTCGGATAAGACTGTTGATGTATCTTCCAGGCTCGCTCCCGTGGTTGGTGTCGCCACCGGGGTTGGTTTGTAGGGCTAAAGTGAAGTGTGTACATCACTTTGGTCAGTGGGAAATTTATTTCGTCACCCGAGTTCTGTTTGAAGTTCGGACCAGGCAGAAACGGATTGCGTGCAGTCCTCTAGGCCGCATGTGTAGCGGGATTGGATGCACGTAGAGGATTTGTGAACAGTCAGTTATCCGATGATATGAGCGTTGACTCTGTGTGAGATGTGAACCAGTGACCTGTTATAAGATGGCTAGTTACATGACTTGTTACCAGTGGATCGGTGTCGCCACTGGAGTTGGTTTGTTGGATCAAGGTGAATCGATGTCGTCACTTTGGTTAGGATTTATGGATTCTTGTGATATGTAGGCCAGTTGTGTTTCTTTTCATACATAGATCGGGATTAATATTTAATTATCTATAATTTAAGACATATGGTATATACATGAGGGTTTCCTTGTTTGGATTATTTCGCTCGACGTACTACGTCTCTTGTTGTAGATTTTTAAGTATTAATTCCATCTAGTGTATAACTCTGTACTTGGATGATTATTCTGATCACTAGCTACATGATCGACTTGTTACTTGGTTGATTCCCTTGGATTTATTATGATTATTCTATTCTAGTAGTAAATTATATTTAGATTATTAGTATTTCAGTTGCATGTTTCCATTGTTATTACCATCATTTGCATTAGTCGCACGACCGTTCTATTCTTCCTTTTGGGATCTTGCCGTGCGCTATGCACCTGACGTACACCTGTTTTCTCTGGTGTACGTCAGACTTAGAAGAAGAACAGGTTCAGCTTGGAGATGTGCCAGAGCCGAGTATTCTCAGCAGGAGTGTCTTGTAGACGAAGCAGAAGAAGAGTTGAAGCTCAGTTATTCCTTTCAGTTTATTTTCGTAGCATTTTCTTTTCCGCCTGATCATTGTATTTTATATTCTTCAGTATTTCATTCAGATAATTTGTATAAGGGCATGTTTGGCCCGAATATCATGTCTGGATGATCATTTCAGTTGTGATATGTATCTTTTGGTTCTGAGTTGTTTATTATATTCTCATTACTGTGATCGGGGACCTGTGCCTTTGTATTTATATTTCTTGACGCTTAGCGTATTAGATTGAGAAGACGCGGTCTAGCACTTATCTCTCCTCAGTCTAATACGTCGCGGGTTTGTTCGCGTCCCGATTCCCTGGTATTTTGGGAAGCGGGGCGTGACAATGATCGATGATCATTCTGGGATGAATGGATCAGATTGGAATCGATTTGAGATCGATTCGTAGTTTCAGCCTCGGTCGCGAGTCTACTAAAACTGATACTATTTTATTTTTAGTAATTTCTCTATAGATCAGATGGGCGTGAGGTTTGTACCATTGGTCTTAGAATTTTAAGACAGTGTTGTGGTTAAAGTTTTGCATTCTAACAACGAAAACTGAAACACTATTTTGAGACGGTATCGTGTCTATTGACATCTATCGTATTTATAATTTTAATAATTTTTCTATTGATCATATGGATATGAGGTTTGCGCCATTGGACTTAGAATGTCGAGACGGTGTTGGGGGTAAACTTTTATTACTTTCTGAGAACGAAGATTTAAAATTCAATTTTTAAATAATATAAAATTATAAATATTATTATTATTATTTTCTTTTCTTCTCTCCACCTACCCCCACCTACCCCCCTCCTATAAAAGCATCTCCCCCCTCTCTTCTGAGCACGCAGAGAAGAGAAAGAAGAGAGAGAAAGAGAAGGGGAGCATCTCCTCCTTCTCTCTTCTGAGAACACAGAGAAGAGAAAGAAGAGAGAGAAAGAGAAGGGGAGAGGGGGAGAGAGGGAGAAGGAGAGAGAGAAGAAAAAGACAGAGAGGAAGAAAAGAGAGAAAAAGATAGAGGGGACTTTGACTATTCGGAGTAAAGGAACGGATATGGAGTCTAATTTCAGAGATCAATAAAGGCAAGTTCATCTCTTTCCAAACCCATCCCTAATAAATTTTGATCTTGATGAATATACATGATATTGATGAAAAGACATGATATTAATAAAAATTGATGAATATACATGATATTGAAGAAAAGACTTGATATTGATGAAAATTGATGAATAGAATATAAGACCAAATTCCTAAAGACATTATATTGCTAGCTAGAACTATACGTACATGTCTACCGCTGGAAACACTGGTACTATTTTATACGTATGGTACTATTCATACATACGGCACTATTCATAAATACCATTACTATTCATATGTACGGTACTATTCATAAGTATCATACTGTTCATACGTATGACACTATTCATGAGTACTATTACTATTCACACGTACTGTGGTACTATTCATAAATATCGTACTGTTCATACGTACGATACTATTCGCGAGTACTATTACTATTCATACATACTAGGGTACTATTCATACGTACTGTTATTGTTCATACATACAACACTATTCATAAATACTGACACTATTCATACGTACGGGTACTATTTATACATATTGTTACTATTCATGCATACGGTACTATTCATACGTATTGTTACTATTCATGAGTACGGATACTAGTCGTAAAGTACTATTGCTATTAGTAAGTACTGCTACTATTCACAATTAGTTAATACAGCAGATAGTCGGGGTTGATAACCCTGATCATTTACTGGATAGTTTGGTCCAGTTTTATTTTCTGGAGTTTGTTTGCGCCGTTTGTGACGCGATCGCGGAGTTTGAGCCGCTAGATGTTATACTTACAGTCATGAATATGACGAAATACACATTTGAGTATCCCACAGGGATTATGACGAATTGAGATCTATTTACTTGTGAGTTAGTACACCGCAAATGAGACTGCGATGATACCTATTTGTCGATCCGCACGGTGATGCCATGATACCTATTTGTCGATCCGCACTATGATGCGATGATATCTATTTGTCGATCCGCACTACGATGCGATGATACCTATTTGTCGATCCGCGCGATGATGCGATGATACCTATTTTTTTTTATCCGCACGGTGATGCGATGAGTTGGAAGAAGTTTAGAATGATAATATTATAAACTATTTACCTGAGTATTTGGCAGATGCCAAAAATATTTCTACTCATTGTTGAGATACTTTGCTATACGAATACACGAGATACATATGCCGATGTCTATTATGATGCTTTACTTTCCAGTTATATTTTGATTGCTTAGTTCAGGGTTAATATTTAGTTATTTACTACCTGAGACATACAATATATACATGAGGGTTTCCTTGTTTGGATTATTTCGCTCGACGTACTACGTCTCAAGTTGTAAGTTTCCAAATATTAATTCCATTAGACATAGGGAAAATGATCTAGGTAGACTATGCTTAATAGATAGAGCCTCCACTACATCTAGTAGCACTTCCCCTGGAGGCGGATGGAGGTGAACTTGCTGTAGCGCTCTGACGCTTTTGCTGTTCTTTTTTCTTTTAAATTTTTCTTTCAGGCAGCTCAGAATTTCGGAGAGCCGCAGGATGACGGAGTTTCTGGTATAGTCACCGTCGTATGATTTATTAGTAGAGACTCCACCATAGATTTATTTTCACTGTTCAGACATTAGAGTTGTATTCCATTTGTAAAGGCTAGATGCTTTTGTACGATTTTCATTTGACTCATGTTGAGACATTTTACTTTATTTCAGACTTCAGATATATTTCAGTTTATTTCAGTTCAGACATGATATCATTTATGAGATATTTCGTTCTACATCATATCTATTGTATTTATTTTTGTTACTTTGCCTGTTTTGTACCTGCACTTTTACTTGATTTCACTAGAGAGATATTACTGTGATGGTGAAACGTGTTGTTGCATAGTGTGGGTGCATGACAAGTTTGACATCTCCGGGTTTACCTTGGACTGCAGCCATGTGTGAAAACATGGGCGTCACAGTTGGTATCAGAGCTCTAGTTTCAGTATCCTTAGGATCATCCCGTGTTGAGTCGTGGAGCTAGAATAGAGTTTTCTAGGATTCATGTATAGAGTCCGATAGGAATTTCTAGAATAAGTGAGGACGTTATATACATATATTTAAAAATTTTGAAATTTTTTTTGTGACAACTACCTTACTTTGATTGAAAAGTATTTGTATGAATACTTATCAGGATACGTTATGTTATTTATATATATGTTTGCGACCTCATTTACTGTGTTAATTAAGCTATCCTCTTGATATTATAAATATCGGGATGAGAATGTGGTTGAGGTAAAACTCGTACCCGGAGAACTGGGCAAGTAGAGCCCGAGTCACAGCAGGTTCCATAGTATCTGATCGACTTGGTAACGCCGATTTCAGAAGCGGGGAGTAGCAACACTCGAGGAGCGAGTAACGAGCCAGATTATATTTTCTGAAGTTCCACCACCTGTCGTACCAGCTGCGCTATTGAAGCGGCAATACCAACGATTACACTTACACCACAAATAGCTGTTAATGGAGCCGCAAAATAGAGAGCTTGGCTCTGTAAGATTGAGAAAGATATCAAAAGTTGAGAGCACCAGAGTTTCAGGGCACATCAGATTCAGTTGCAGCTTATAAATGGAAGGAATATGCTGGAAGTATTTTTAGATATACTTAAACGTCGACTCAGTACATAAGCAGAGGTTAGCCATATTCAGCTTAAAGGACAACGACAGAGGATAACATCGACTTCAGTATTACGCCGAAGCAGCAAATGTCAATTACATAGGAGGGTTTCACCTACTACTTTGATTAGTGACTAGAACTAGCCCGATTAGAGCAGTGAGACATACTGATAGTTAATTATGGAAGCAGAATTGTCCGGAGACAAGGGTAATAACAAGAAACCTTTTGTAAGACTTAGAAGACCCCAGCAGCGGGGCAAGGATTTTCAACACCAGCAGCAAGTATTTTCAATGCCAGCAGTAGAGGATCGAGGCACCACCTGTTGTTCCGAGGATTTAGAGGCCAGTCAGCCAGATTCGTGCTATACAGAAGATTCCTGAGGGACAGATAGTCCCATATGTTGCACCGCCAGTAGCACAACAATCGCCAGCCATCGACAGAGTTTATGCAGTCGTATCACGTGATCATGATGCGAGCGGAACCATAGTGGAAGGTACTTTTCTAGTGAATTTCTTTCCAGCTCGGATCTTGTTCGATTCAGGAATTTCGTATTCTTTTATCTTTCATGCCTTCATAGATAGGCTTCAGCTTATAGCACATCCCTTAGATGTTCTGTTATCAGTCTCTACTCCTCTAGGGGAGATGTCCCTATTAGAGAGTATCTGTAGGAGATGTGTCATTAGTCTAGATGAGTTCGAGTTCATCATTGATCTGATAGTTTTGCGGATGTCAGATTTCAAAGTCATTTTCGCTATGGATTGGCTATCATCCTACCATATTAGTATTGATTATTTTTGCTAAAATAGTCAGTTTGCGAGCGTCTGATGGGTCTGAGTTGGTAGTAGCGACCTCATAGGGCAACCAGTTTGCGGAGTCTCTTCTGGCGTACATTGAGGAGGTGATGCCGAGGGACCAGAGTGCTGATTTGTGCGAGACTAGAGTTGTCTCAGTTTATCAGGATGTCTTTCAAGACATACCTAGATTACCTCCCGTGAGAGAGGTTGAGTTCTGTATCGAGTTACAGCCAGACACAGCACCGATATCCCGAGCACCCTATCATATGGCACCTGCTAAGATGAGGGAGCTACAGATCCAGTTGGATGAGTTATTATCTCAGGGTTTTATTCGTCGGAGTCATTCTCCGTGGGGAACACCGGTCCTTTTCGTGAAGAAGAATGACGATAGTATGCGATTATGTATCGATTATCGTGAGTTGAACAAGGTCACCATCCGGAATAGGTACTCATTATCAAGGATTGATGACTTATTCGACCAGCTACAAGGAGCGTAGTATTTCTCGAAGATTGATCTTCGTTCTGGTTATCATCAGTTACGGGCCCGGGAGATAGATATTCTTAAGACCGCCTTTCTTGACTCGATATGAGTCCTTTGAATTTCTCGTCATACCATTTGGGCTGACCAATGCACCCGCAGTATTCATAAATTTGATGAATCAGGTTTTTCGTCCATACTTGGACCAGTTCGTGATTGTATTTATCGACGATATCCTTATCTATTCGAGATCGGAGGCAGAACACGAGCAGCATCTACGATTAACATTGCAGACCTTGCAGGAGCATCAGTTATATGCCAAATTCAGCAAGTACGAATTCTGGCTATCAGAGGTTAGATTTTTGAGTCACGTCATCAGTAGAGAGGGTATTGCAGTAGATCCAGCGAAGGTTAAGGCAGTACTAGAATGGGAGCCGCTAAAGACCGTCACAGAGATCCGTAGTTTCTTGGGCTTAGCCGGCTATTACAGGAAATTCATTCAGGACTTCTCGAAGATTAAGACGTCACTTACATGCCTTACGAAGAAGGGTGTACAGTTCATTTGGGGCACAGAGTGCCAGAAGGCTTTTGAGATATTAAAGACAAAGTTAACTACAACACCGGTTCTGACTATTCCGAGCAGTGATAGGACATTTGTTGTCTACACAGATGCGTCATTAGCTGGCTTAGGAGTCGTTTTGATGCAGACCCAGAGAGTAGTAGCTTATAGCTCTCGACAGTTAAGGACGCATGAGCAGAACTATTCCACGCACGACTTGGAGTTTGCAGCTGTGGTCTTTGCATTGAAGACATGGAGATATTACCTGTACGGGGTGCAGTTCGAGTTATTCACAGACCACCAGAGGCTGAAATACCTATTTTCTCAGAAGGAACTCAACCAGAGGCAGCGGTGATGAGTCGAGTTCATCAAGGATTACGAGTTCGCGATTCAGTACCATCCGGGGAAGGCGAACGTCGTGGCTGACGCTTTGAGCAGGAAGCGTCAACATCAGGTTATGGCTTTGAGGTATTCGTTGTACCGAGATCTTTACACTCTTAGCTAGTTTGATTTCAGGCTAGAGATCGGCGGGAGCAGCATATTTTTGGGAGCTATGTCAGTGCAGTCATATTGGAGTAATAAAGTGGTCAAAACTGAGCTAGCGGACTCTTGGATTCAAACCCGAAAGGAGGAGATTTTCAAGAAGCCCAAAGCTGATTGGACCGTTAGAATAGACGGAGACCTTCGAATGAAAGGCAGATTAGTTATGCCAGCTAGTGCAGAGCTAAAGGAGTTGCTTGATGAAGCGCATCGTTCTAGGTACACAGTGCATCTAGGCACAACAAAGATGTACAAGGACCTGAAAAGACACATTTAGTGGAGTGGTATGCATAAGGAGATAGTAGAATATGTCGCTAGATGCTTTACCTGTCAGCAGGTGAAGGCAGAACATCAGAGACCAGCAGGAACCCTACAGCCTTTACCCATTCCGGAATAAAAATGGACTTGTATCTCTATGGATTGTATTGTGGGGTTACCGAGGTCAAAGAAATGGAACGATTCCGTTTGGGTGATAGTTGATCGGTTGACGAAGTCAGCACATTTTATACCAGTGAGAACTACATACACCGCCGAGACTTATGCGAGAATCTTCATTCGGGAGATAGTTCGACTACACGGAGTTCCAGAGACGATCGTGTCGGATCGAGGCTCGGTTTTCACTTCGTATTTTTGGAGGAGCTTTCAGGATTTGTTCGGCAACAGATTATCATACAACAGTGTATTTCACCCGCAGACAGATGGGTAGACGGAGAGAGTAAACCAAGTCTTGAAGGATATGTTGCGGGCTTGCATTTTAGACTTCCAGGACAGCTGGGAGGACCACATACCTTTGATCGAGTTCACTTATAACAACAATTATCAAGCGACGATTGGTATGGCTCCGTATGAGGTATTATACGGGAGACCCTGTAGATCCCCGATTTGTTGGGCAGAGCCGGAGGATAGCTTATTGCTTGGGCCAGAGCTTGTGAGGCAGACTGCTGAGAAGGTAGCATTGATTTGGGAGCGTATTCTTGTCGCTCAGAGTCGGCAGAAGAGCTACGCAAATCAAAGACGGCGACTTTTGGAGTTTCAGGTTGGAGATTTTGTTATGTTGAAAGTATTACCAAGGAAGGGTGTTCAACGATTCGGCAAACGGGGAAAAATTGCCCTGAGATATATTGGGCCCTTCAGGATTGTTAAGCGTGTTGGAGCTGTGTCATATAGACTAGACCTTCCAGCATCGATGTTTAGGATACACGACGTATTTCATGTGTCGATGCTCAAGAAACACCTACGCGACGAGGAGCAACAAAGGGTGATTGATACACCTGAGATCGAGATTCAAACAGATTTGTCCACCATTAAGGTGCCAGTTTGCATCATTGCTAGAGAGGACAAGAGACTAAGAAATAAGATCATTCCTTTAGTAAAAGTTTAATGGAACCAAAAGGGAGAGGAGGAGGCTTCTTGGGAGCGCGAAGAGGACATGCGTCGCGACTACTCACACATGTTTGAGCAGGTAAATTGATTTGATTATGATTTACATTTTGCTTATGATTTATCTCTTCGATCATATTTATATTTAACACTAGAATGAGGGTATTAACACTTAGCTCCTAATCATTTGGAACACATGATATATATGGGGGGTTCCTTGTTTGGATTTTTCGCCTGACGTACTAGTTCCGCTTAGTTAGGGGTTAAGTGAGAGTATTTGCATTCTAGATTATTAAGTATAGATATTTCTTTGCTTCATATCTAGAGATTAATGGTACAAGATGTGTATGTGAGTGTTTTCTTGTCTGGATTATTCGCTCAACGTGCTTTTCTCATATTATTAATCTTTAAGATACGATTGCTGAATTTCGAGGACGAAATTCTTTTAAGGGGGGAGAATGTAAAATTTAAAAATATTATTATTAATGATAATAAATGAGTTTTATTATGATTGGTGATCATTCTGGGATGAATGGATCAAATTGGAATCGATTTGAGATCGATTCGTAGTTTCAGCCTCGGTATCGCGAGTCTACTAAAAACTGATACTATTTTATTTTTAGTAATTTCTCTATAGATCAGATGGGCGTGAGGTTTGTACCATTGGTCTTAGAATTTTAAGACAGTGCTGTGGTTAAAGTTTCGTTGCATTCTAACAACGAAAACTGAAACACTATTTTGAGACGGTATCGCGTCTATTGACATTTATTGTATTTATATTTTTAATATTTTTTTTATTGATCATATGGACATGAGGTTTGCGCCATTGGACTTAGAATGTCGAGACGGTATTGTGGGTAAATTTTTATTACTTTCTGAGAACGAAGATTTGAAACTTAATTTTTAAATAATATAAAATTATAAATATTATTATTATTATTTCCTTTTCTTTTCT
>BQKN01065546.1:1196739-1220032 GCA_022839385.1 Asparagus kiusianus | reverse complement strand
AAAAAAAAGCTTAACAGCCACGAAGTGATCTTAACAACAAAACACTAAACTCTGTATTTGACAACCTTGTATCAGCCACATCCTTTACAATCATTCTTAACAACAAAGAAGCTTATCAACAACCTTGTGATCTTTTCAACAATTCCCTAAGTTCAACAAAATAATGAGGACAGCTACAATATTAACAATAAACAATACAAAATATAAGCTTGACAATACAACGCCAAACTTCACAAAAAACACGTAAACTTAACAACCAGTCAATAAAGGAGACAGCGAGTCCATAATATTTTTGATAAAATGTTAAACTTAACAAAACAACCTGTATCAAAAAATAATTTCCTTTACAATCATGCTACAACCTTAAAACAAACAAATAAGCCTATCAACAACCTCGTAAACTAAACAAATAAGCTCTACCACGCGATGACAACTGCATGTATTACCATTGTCTCTACTCTAAATTCCATAAACGTGGGTGAATATAACTGCCTCCCTTCAATGAGCTTGTTCAATACCAAGATAGTTAAGATTCATAGGTGCGTGGAATACAATAAATTCAGATGCACCAATGCGTGAATCACCTAGGAAGTCATGCAAATGTTGGTGGAGATAGTCTTTTGGCTTACGTTTACACTGTATAGCTATACAGTGTTAACGCAAGCCAGAGGACTATCTCCAGCAGCATTCGCATGCCTTCCCATGTGATTCACGCATGACCCATCTGAATTGATTGTATTCCACGCACCTATGAATCTTAACTATCTTGTTATTATACAAGCTCATTGAAGCGAGCCACATACATTCACCCACAGCTAATGGAACTAAGAGCAAAAACATAAGGGGATAACGTCTTCATCAGCGTGAAGGATATCCAAGATCTTCATCAGTGTGCGCAAACCTTGTCGCCATGACCTTCATCGGGATGAAGACTAGCGTTGATCTTCTGGTTTTAATGGCGAAAGGAGAACTTGTAGGTTTTGGGGAGAGAGTAGCTTGGGCTTCAGATATAAAGGATAGAGGGTCAACAGAGAGTCCGCGATGGGGAGATCGAAGAAAGATTGCGCCGAAAGAATATCTGCGCTATCCTATAGTTAAACAGGCGAAGGGATGGTGATGTTGCCACGTGGAATGTGGGGATAGGTAAGAGTCTAGGTTATATTAACTCTCCTCCTTGAGAACTGGGAGAAACATTGAATGCAGAAGCAGAGAATATACCCCGGTGACCGTGACAACCAAACGCAAGTGAATAACAGTAAGGGACATAACAGTAAACATAACATTCAATCGGTAAACCTAGCAACCAAATAGTAACCTTAACATCAAAACTGTGACCTTAATATTTGTAACGATATACTTGACAATAAATCCACATGCATGACAATAAAACGCATAACTATATAGGCTCGTTCCATTATAAGATTTATTGGATTCTGACTGTATGATAGCATCAACCATTTGAATGCTAATAACCTTATCTATTCCCCATTGTCAATTCTCTAAGTTCCATAAAATGTGTTTGAATATAAATGGCTTCCACCAAAGAGCTTTCCAGTAGCCTGTTAAGTTCACGGAAAGCTCTTTGGAGAAAGCTATTGCTATTCAAGCCCATCTGATGGAACTTAGAGAAAATGACAATGGGGAATAGATAAAGGTAATAATATTCAAAAAAGGTTGATGCTATCATATGGTCAGAACCGAGAAATATTGAAGAAGCCTTCATCAGCGTGAGGGCTAGCCGTGATCTTCTGCTTTATGAGATTGGAGAGGGAAGAGCTTAGGATGATCGAGAAAATAGTGAGGACAAATAGAATGGCGGTGATGGGAAGATAAAGAAGATGTAAAGGCGAGGAGAAAGGTTATTGGAACAATCTGAGGGATGGTGATATTACTCTACTGCCTTGGGAACTATGAAATGCATTGAATGCAGTCAAATCAAAAATATCTCGGTAACCTTAATAGCCAATTGCAAGTGAATAGTAGTAACCTTAATAACAAACAAATAAAATTAATAACCAAGTAATAACCTTAACAACCAAGCCAAAACTTCAACATTACAGTGATAACATTAACAACCAAGTAATAACATTAACAACCAAGCTATAAAACTTAACAATTTTAACGATATACTTGACAATTTTAACAATCGGTGACACAGACAACAAAGAGTAGGTGGATAACAGGTGGATAACGTAAACTTAACACCAATCGATAAACATATCAACCAATCCAAAACTTCAATATTAAAGTGATAAACTTGACAACCAAGTAATAACCTTAACAACCAAGTCAAAACTTCAACATTAAAGTGATAAACTTAACAACCAAGTAATAACCTTAACAGCCAAGCTATGACCTTATAACTTGTAACTATATACAGGACAACAAATCCATATACATGACAATAAAAAGCTAAACTATATAGGCTCATTACAGCTTGCACGATTGTGGCCGTCCATGTTGCATCGAGAGCACTTAAGAGGACGAGTGTTCAGCGACCTGTTGTTTATTCGTCTAGTGCATGGTCTGCCACATCTTTTTTTGGTGAGAGGAGACTTCAACACTCGCTCTTCTGGCCGTACAGATCGCTTCTCGTAATCTGGGATGGGATAGATGATCGGTGCATAGCTTGCTCTGAATACGTCAACAGTCATGTACTAATCGCAATATTGATAAATTTCTCGTCCCATCCATGTAATTGCAGCGCATGCATGTTTGTAAGGAATGCGGGTGATGTCCCAGGACCTGCAAGAACAAGTCCGATTCTTCAAATCTACACAGCAAGTTTTATTGGACTCAACCTCTATAATATCTTCCGTCGAATGTTTAATCGCCAAGCAGCTACCATGCTGAATATTATCACACAACACCATCTCCGCTTTCGGGCATAAGTATCCAGACTATTTCTGACCCACTAGCCTCCTTTCATGCATGCGCTCCATTATTTGCTTTCGTATGGTCTCAACCAAATGTAAGATTCGTAATAATCGTGTATTTCTTATCCAGCTGTTGAAGGACTCAGCAACGTTTGAAGTAACATGGCCATACCTTAACAACAAAACACTAACATTAACAATAAAACCATAAACTAAACATTAAAGGCCTAACCTTAACAACAAATATCCTAAACTTAACAGCAAAACCCTAGCAGAATAACTCTAACCATAACAATAAAAATATAACCTTAACAGAAAACTGTAGGATAACTCTAACCTAAATAACTATAACGGTGCTGTAATAAAATAACGTTGAAACCAAGCTATCTCACCTTATACTAGGAAAATGCGCGTTTGCCCATCTCTCCGGGGAGTATTCCATTACAGTGACGTAAGCCCTATGATCGATCGCTGCCAATTCTTTCATGTAATTATCCCATTCAGATATTGTGAACTTATAAGCTGCAGATTGTAACAGCTCGCCCAACGTAGTCGCGACATTTGCCTTGTGCCCAAAATCCTTCATCTTCTTCTTGAAATTCTCAACTAGATGCAGAACACACCTTGAATGGAATGCATCTGGAAAGAATTCCTCGACTGCTGCCCTGATACCCTTGTCGGCGTCGGAAATCATCACCAGTCGATGTGGAGGTTGGTAAGGATTTTTCCTGTCATACAATAACGTCCATAATCCTTGTAAGAATCATTTTCAGTTAACCTCATTCTCTTGGTCGCATACACAATAAGCAAGGGGAAATATTCTCTGGTTGCCGTCATACCCGGTAGCACTAAGTAGTATGCCTCTGTAACGATCTTTAATAAATGTTCCATCCAAAAAAAATAGAGGCCTACACCCAGCAATGAACCCTTCAATACAGGCATTATAACTAATGAACAATCACCTGAACCTCCCATCATCATCATCAATAACAACATGACTCCCTGGATTAGTTACATGCACCATGGATTCATACATGCATGAATATAACAACAAAGCAGTATATTTAGCGAAGGATTCATAACCATAACAAATGATCTTCAAACTTCACGAACAACACGTATAATTAACGACGAACCAATAATTTTAACAACTAATACGTATAGTTAGTAACCAAAACGTAAGCAGTAGATTTAGCAAAATATTAATAACTATAACAACTGATCTTCAAACTTCACAACTAACACGTACACTTAGCGACGAACCAATAACTTTAATAACTAATATGTATAGTTAGGAACAAAAACGTAAGTAGTAGATTTAGCAACGGATTCATAACCATAACAACTGATCTTCAAACTTCACAACCAACCTATATACTTAACGTCGAACCAACAACTTTAACAACTACTACGTATAGTTAGCAACCAAAACGTAAGAGTGATTTCAGAAGAATAAAAAAGATAATGACCATCTTAGTGAATCATAAGCCTCATCATCATCACCGAACATGTCCTGTTGAGCTGTCTCCTTGCTCCACCACGCTTTACTGTAGTTAATCTTGATGCCAAAATTAGAGAGCATGTCGTTCTTGATATCAACCGCACAAAGATCTGGCCTAACCTTCAAAATAGCTTGTATTTGGCTAGCAATGAACTTCTTTGATGCCCTTGAGTTGCCAGCATTTGCTTCATGTTGACCGCAGGTGTGGGTAGACTCAAAATTCTTTATGGACATGATAAACGAATTTCTGAGCGGGGAAGTAAACAACATCCAAGGGCAACCATGTGTGTGCTTGAATCGGCAATAGATTCTTATGCGTCTTTGTTCATTATGGTAAAAATCATACTTGAACCGTTTAGCAATTGAATAGTATTGAAGTGCTAATCTAACTTCAGCAGCACTATCAAATTTCTGACCAACTTCACGTATGGAGGTGTGCCACTCAGTTAGGATCTTTGTTTGGTGATTAAGCATGTCTTCCAGTAACATGATCGAGTCGCCGGTGGGGTTGTCATTAGGAATATGCTCATCATTACAGGTTTGGATGAATGTGGTATCTGTGCACCGTGAATTTTCTATCGGTATTATCCTGAAGTAGTAATAAAAATACATAGCCTTAGCAATGAACTGGTAACCTTAACAACGAACTCATAAACATAACAGCCAACACATATACTTAACAACTAACCCTTATACTTAAGGATAGACTCGTGACCTTAACAACAAACGCATATACTTAACATCAAACACTTTATCTTAGCAACCAACTAGTATACTGTAGGCGTCAAAAATTGCCGATAAGTCCCCGCACACAGCTCAGTGTTAACGAGCGACGATTGAACGTCACTACCCGGTTCACAAGAGTTCAAGCGACATCGGTGAGCGATTGAAGTGAACCGACGGACTACGTGAGCCAACAAATCTCAGAACAACGGGGATACGGACTGACCGGAAACCCCGTGATCATTACAAACGGACCAACGCCCTTCAACTCCCGTTGGTCCTACTGATAATCCAACCAATGGGATCTACAAAGCTCTTCGTCAGAATTCCAACGCATCCAAAAGCACTCAAATCCGAGTCCGGACGAAAAGTCAACGGCGGATCAACCGGCAGCACCTCGGACTGAACCGGGGCACCCAGGGACATCTCGGCAGGCTCGAAACACCCTAGGGGTGTCCTCACATGACCGTGGTCCCCTCCCTTTTTGATGGCAGCCCACATGGCCCTCCAAAGGGTGTCTTGGCCTCCCTTTTACGGCGAAATGCTTTTTGGGGTGTCTCAAAGTTTGTTACACGGCGAAACGCTTTTACGACGAAACGCTTTTACGGCGAAATGCTTTTTGGGGTGTCCCAAAAGTTGTTACACGGCGAAACGCTTTTTGGGCAGCCCCCTAGGCCTCCTTGGTGGCCTATAAATAGACCCCTTGGCCTCCTTTGTGAAGGGGCTCCTGATTTTGCTCTTGGCTCGGCTCTTTCCTTGAGTTCTGCCCTTGAGTAAGATCTGAATTTTAAAGCGGCGAAGCCCTGCCGGAGCGAGGAGTCGAAGTTTCAAAAGAGA
The DNA here is from genome assembly GCA_022839385.1 of Asparagus kiusianus. Taxonomy (NCBI): domain Eukaryota; kingdom Viridiplantae; phylum Streptophyta; class Magnoliopsida; order Asparagales; family Asparagaceae; genus Asparagus; species Asparagus kiusianus. The sequence continues at coordinate 1,214,095 of BQKN01065546.1, read as the reverse complement.
GCGGCGAAGCCCTGCCGGAGCGAGGAGTCGACCGTCTTCATTCACCACCTCCTTCTTTTCCTTAGTGTTGCCCCCTTAGCGGTGACACTAAGAAGAGTTAGTGCCTCGTTTAACCGAGACATAAGCTTTACACTTCTGAGATCTCACGCAGATCGACGAAGTTCAGAGTTTCCATATCCCACGCGGGTAAACGAAACTCTGCCGGATTCTCCCGGAAAGGATCAAGATCGATCGGTGGTCCACGGATAGCAACATCCCCGTCACAGGCCAAAGACCCACGCAAGCAAGAGATGATAAACAGATCTTGCGTTTGTTTGAAAGGAGTTGCTTTTCTTTTGTTTTCATTGTGTAAAGGCCTTATAAAAAGGCTATCCTTTTATTTCATTGTAACGATTGAAGTTGTAATGAATGCAGCAATGAATACAGCAACTTTTGACGCAAACATATACGTAACAGCCAAAAAATAACCTTAACAACTAGTCCTTAACATAACCTTGTCAACCAACAAATAACCTAAGCAACCAATGCATGAGGTTAACAACTAATGGAAAAACCTATCAGTGAACTCAAAAGGAAATCTGGAGTGTAATTCCTACTCAGTTTCCGACGTAGTCTGCATGTTCTGCGAAGTTAAGGATTCCCCAGCGGAGGTAGCATACAAATTCGCATTTGTAAATCCATTACGCCGATAATACTCGAACATCAAATTTAAGTCATCATCATTGTCAATTGAAATACTGAATTTCTTTTCCCTTTCGCATATGAACTTCAGTGAAAGAGATTGCATTGGTATTTTAAGCTTTTTCGCCACTTGATATCTCAAGCTGATTATTTCTGTATTTTCTTTGATAACGACAAATACACTGTCACCACCTTTGTTGCTTTTTGCCTTCGTTACCACGCATAGAAGAGATCCATCCGCCATTTTATTACAGGGAATAGTTGAAGAATTGAAGAGGCTTTTATTGAGGAGAATTAAGTGAAAGGAACAAATTAGTTGGGGTAATAGAATGGGGAGGAACTCAGCGATTTTAGCTGGAAGGGGAATATATCTGGTGATAATTTTGGAGGAAAATGGGAATCCCCCCCCCCAAAAAAGTCATTCTAATCACCATTTAATGCCTACAGTCGAAACGCTGAGTTTCCAACGTGAGAGGGTGACGAACACAGGCTGCGAAGAGTATTTTGGGCATTTCGAGTGGGGTTTAAACGGAGTTACGCCTGGGGATTCGTTTTGGGGGCTGGAAGAAAATCGCGGGCGATTTTGGGGGCAAAGCACCCGTTGAAAAAGTCTTGGGGGGAGCACGTTTTGTTGTGTTTTGGGGGTTGGAAGCATTTTTCCCTTTTTTTTATATACTGATAATATATTAAGGTAACATATGCTATATAGCTTTTTGGTATTTTTCTTTGTTAACATATATCCAAATTAATGTACTTTAGATTGACTGTAACTCAAATTATAGATCCGTTTGGGCCTTTTGCTCACCAAACTAGATTTGTGGATCTTTAGGCTATCGAACCAAACCTTTTTGACCCATTTTGACACCAAACCGTTACGTTATTTATTTATTTTCCCTTTTTGTTAAGATAAATGAGGATATACCACTTGATGATGTGTTTGATCACCCGATGTCATGTTTGATCACCTAGTGACATTTAATAGATATGACAGCGCATGAAGACAACTTCCATCAAAATATAATTCATAAGTGTGCTATCATATTATGGCCACATCCTCGACATTGATATCCCAGTGTGAGGATTTGCTCTTGATTACTACTATTATAATAGTATCGACTAGATGGTGCACCCAGCTTGACTAGACATATTCTAGGTCACGGTTATTTTTCATAATTTTACAGAAGTCCCTCCACGGTAACTCTATGGTTAGTGGACAACATTTCATGCACAATCACTTAAGATTAACCAAAAAAGGGGTTTAATAAAGGGGAATTGGATGAATAGTACAAAGTGCATATAAGCGGGTTTATGCGTATACCTGATATCCTAAATTATATAAAAGGGCTAAGAGCTAATACCTGACTTGAAGCCGTGTTCTCAAAAATATTTATAGAAAAACCCACATATATACATGAAAAAAATCTCCTCTAACTAAATAGCATCTAAAATAAAAATAATAATGTTCTTGGGTGCCTTATGATAGAATTTATCTTGATTTCTATAATTATTATTTTTTTAGTCACTTTTAATTTATATTTTTACCTTTTCTTTATATTTGTCACATACACTTGCACGCGCATAATTTTTTTATTTTACATGCTTATTGAGAGTTTTCTGTCTCCCTAGAGCTTGCGCACCCCAGAATTGGGGACTACTCTTTCTCCATAAGATCAAGAGTATTTTGAGAAGCAAGCCCAGCGAGAGTGCACACCTTCTATCCTATCAGTTTTTTCATCTTCAATTTGTTTAGGTAGTTATTTATTTCAGACTTTTTCTTGAGACACATATGGTTCTCCATACTATGATGCATTTTCTTACTGCTTACTTTTGTAGATAGTTGTGGACTTGTAGCAGAACTCTATTTCTAGACTACGATGTATTTTCTTGCTCCTTTTCATTATGGATAGTTGTGGACTTGTAGTAGAACTCTATCTTTCTAGAGACCTTTTTAACTATATATTCTTCTTAACACTACCAAATAATAGGTCTACGATGACGGTTTATAACCGTTCCGCTAGACACTAAAACCGTCCTCATAGGCCTAAGGGAACGGTTACTCATCCGATACCTTTGCTGTCATAGTGTTTGGTCTAAGGGGACGATTCATGATCCAAGTGGCGCGGTTCTTGAACTATTCCCGTAGACAACATATGGGGACGGTTTAACTATGGGAACGGTTCATATTTTTGCAGATGGTGACAGTTATTTGGCAATATGAATGGTTATATTTTTAAGCTACCGTGACATTTACATACCAGGGGGACGGTTTCGAGTTTGATCTAGGAGGACGGTTTTATTATCTATAGGAACAGTTTTGTTTGACCTATGGGGACAGTTTTTATACCAAAGGAGACGCTTAGCAATGGAGACGGTTTTTAACAATGGGGACAGTTTTCAGATGTAAAGATATGGGAACGATAATATATATCAAAGGGGACGGTTTTCAATTTTTACTGATCAAAGCAAATCATCCAGATATCACACATTAGTATATCACTTGCAAAGAAACAATAGTCCAAGTTTTACACACAAACTAACAAAACATTGGTCTTAATATAATGAACAATTCATTACATAGAAGAACAATATTATAGCAATAGGATTGAGATTTATCACAAGTATTTGCTTATGTCCAAAGTACATATCACAATTACTCCATGATTAAAACAAATGAGCTACTGCTTAATCAAAAGGTCAAAAGATCTCTATTGAGACGATTAAGTTCTAAATCTTCACAACAAATAAATCCCACAAAGAGTGATAAGCATGGATCTTCAGATGTTTTCCTACATACATTAAGATAAAAAAATAAGCATATTGCATAAGAGTTGAAAGAACGTAACTTAGTGCTGAATTTTTTTCAACATTTATACCCTTTTTTAAGTTGCATGACCTTGCAAGCTATTAGTGTCGAAAGTACCACATACATAAACACACACTCAAGCGCGCGACAACCATATGCACCAGTTACCACAGAAAAAGAAAACCCCAACAAGGGTTCTCTATAAAAACATAAAGGGAGACTGGAATATTTGACATTACCCTAGCACAAATCTTAAAAGTTGGTGATTAATAACCATCTAACTTTGAGTTTATTATCAACTTCTAAATTTCTAACCAATACACAAGTCAGATTACCCCAGATTCTATACAGACTAAAAAGTTTTTGTTGAAATAAGTTCCAATAGACATCTCATTGGAGCCCACCACTTATAGTCCTATTTGCGTGTACTAAAATCCATATATTTAAAGAAACACATCAACAAAGAACTTATAATATAAAAGAAATATTATGAGCCTGCATGGATTAACCTTTTGTAGCTTCTATTCCAATAGTTGAGTTGTCAGAGTCCAAGTAATTCTACGAAGTATTATGAGCCAGCATGTTGAAAATAATTTTGCTTGGTTTAACAAATTAAGATTTGAAGTAAGGCTGATTTGTGAAACAAAGTGCTCCTGGAATGATGAGAATATGTAAAAGAAATAAAATCTAATGACTTATTATAGACATATTAATATATTCAGTCATTTAATGGCCATCAAAGCTTAAGAAATTTAGCCATTTTGAAATTTATCATAACCAATACCTCTTTCAAGCAAGTTGAGTGAGTTATATTGCAATGAAAATACCAACTCTAAAAATTTTGAACATTCATCAGCAAAGTATGATTTTTTTAACAATATCCCTGACATACATACTGCTATACACAATCCCTTTACCAACCTGCATCAGTAACACATGAAAATCGAAATAATTAAAGCATGTTATAGAATGTTGCAGTATCAGTTTTCAAAATACAAGCAAAAGAATATATTAGATTACTATCTCAGATCAAACCAACACGAAGAGACATCTAGCTGAACTTCTATTCTATGTATTATTTGAGGTGATGTCAGATTTTCTTCCTTTTTGAAGCACATGATCATGACGTATACCAACCAAATACATGAAGTAAACTTACAGATTCAATAGAAGCAATGGTTTTATAAAGATTACCTAGGCTACCTGGTAAGAACGCACCCCATCATTTTGGGCCTAGATCATGATAGGAATGCAGTCATATACATGTATGCCTTTTTTGCCTCATGAACAATATTAGTAAGAGAAGTTTTATGGCCACAAAAGTAAGTGTTATCTGAAATCTGCTTAATAGCGACTTACTGCAAAGTGAACAAAACTCATTACTATATGCCCAGAAACACAGAATACCCTAGTTCATTTTTTCCCCTTTCTCTTTCTTTGCTCATTACCTATACACAGGAAAATGATGAAAAAGCGAAAAATATGACATTGAACAAAGAACTTATAATATAAAAGAAATTTCAATAAAACTTACATTAAATTTTGAAGAGCCTAATACAAAAAAAAAATTCCTTCTTTCATTGATCAAGGAGAAGCAGATAGCTAAGAATTTATAATAGAAAAAAAAATTAAAACAACAAATTCCAAATTGCATTGAGAATCTGAAAGAAGTAAGTTTGTGTACACATATACTCTACTACAACATTTTGTTTATAGACAATTTGAAAGAAGTGAGCTTGTGTATTAAGACAATTAACTTAATTACATATACTCACGTTGTGCTAACTTAATGAGAGAAGTGTTTTGTTAACCTAAAACAGTATATACTACCTGACTATTCTCATTGCAATATACTCATGAAAGAGAACTTGCCAACAACCATGAGATTAGCTAAACTTTATTACACTCCAACATATTCATCATTGCAAAATTGTATTGCTATATCAGGTACATAGCTAAGAGCATTATATAAATAATGAAAGTTGAAGTTCTCATCCATAAATATAACTCATGTTAAACTCAACAAGAATAAGAACTTGCACATTACTGACCTGGAACATAAGGGTAATGATTTAGCAGCATATTAACTAAAAACATTACATGTCAGAGAAAAAAAAACATTGTGCCACACATGAAGCTCTAATAAGTGAGTTATTTTGATGAGAAGGCATGAAGAGAAATCATAATGCAGTGTGCACAGGGCAATCCAGTAATTATTAAGGAGATTAGCAAGTAGTAGCAAACACCAAAATGATTCATGAATAATGGACACACCATGGTACAAGTGCTAAAAACCAAGGACCTAATCTTACGGGATAGCAATTATACCTTGGTCAACATTATGACAAGAAAACTATCCTCAGAAACTTGATTATCACTTAGTGTTGTATCATCTTTCAAAACCTTACCTTGATGTATAAGCAGCTGCTGTTCAACTGGATAGACATTTTTCCCTTGGACAGTCTCTATATTCTTTTTCACATCAACAATCTGCACAAAATTAGAAAATTGGTACAAATTGGCATGATTTAAACAGAACAAAAACAATAAACCGTTAACAGAAAATTAACTAAAAAGTAGCACCTATAACAATGACTACCTTAATCATGTCTTCCAAATAAACCAAGTATGTAAAGAAGATGCAAATTTAAAGAAAGATGCAAACAAATATAACTTTGCAATGAAGATAAAAAAGGAGGAAAAGAAACTCTAATTGATAGTATATATAATATAACATATAACATCCTGTTCAATATGTCTACACAAAATATGAAAGAGTTCGAAAATAAGCAGTCAAGGGCAACAAGGGGCAGAGAGAGATTATTTCTAACCAAGGGGCAGCAATGACAGAAATGATATTGAATGGAGTTGAAAATTTGACAGGAGGCTAAAGAAGACGGTAGGAACTTAAAATAAATTATAAGAAGATGGTTTTGAACCCAGGTTCTAATTTTTTTTTTAACTTGGACCTGAGGTTGGCATCCTTGTCCTCACTGGGTTCCTAAAAATCCTTTGCATAGATTATTTCGGTCAAATAAACTCAAGGTTTCCAAAGTCTGACACAATTTAAACACCTAAAGAATAAAAAATAACCTTTGTATAGATTATTTCGGTCAAATAAACTCGAGGTTTCCAAAGTTTGACACAATTTAAACACCTAAAGAATAAAAAATAAACTAACTTTTACCATGCAGCTGACTTGGCCCAAAGTTGACTGATTTTGTAAATAAAAAAGTTGATTTTCATTGGACATTTTAAAACTACACTTCAGTAAATTGTCAAGTAGAGAAACAAATGCATGTTGAGAAAGTTCCATATGTGCAGGATGATTCAAGTCTGGGATGTGGTTTTAAGCCTCTACATATGAAAAAAAACCCATGAGATCACAATTTTCTGGTCGCCATCAAAAATAAAAAAATGTCTGATTGTATAGTTAACCAGCATATTCAGGTGAAAACAATCATCTATAACAAGGTAGATATATGCCATCGACAGTTTTCCATTCTCATGTACATCTTGATTTCCAGGCGAGTGAACAACACCATAACTTTCATCTATATTTAGACTTCTACAATGGTCACAAAAATTAGCATAAGGATAAAAGCACAAACAAAGGATATAGATATTATGCCACTCATATTTGTTTCCTTTACAATTAAAGATATTTTATAAATATGGAGTTCATAATCTGATTTTATTTAATGCATATTTTTAGATATAGTTTCCAACTACTCTTGAAGAACTATGCATATTCGATTACTGCCTCCATCCTCCTTATTTTCAAACTTCCCTTTAGCAATATGTTTTCAGCAAGTATCCTTAAAATGCTAAATTTAAGATAATAATCGCATTGGCATCACCATTCTCGTGGGTTTTGGAGGAAAGTTAAATTATGAGATCATGAAACTAACCATATCCACCATAACACCATGCTTCATTAGTAACTTTTCTACCATCTCTAGTCATTGGTGCTTGGAGAAATTCACTCTCTAATAAATATCCATCGGTATACTACCATGTTCGCATTAAGATTAGCAATTTCCCTTCTCTTTAACCCACTAAATTTGATGAAAAAAGTAAATAACAAAGATCTCTCGGAATGAAACTATCACTTCAGTACAAAATAGGTTTTCCTTGATCAAAGTAACAATATATTTTGAGAATCTTAAGAAAAGTGCTAAAATTTTTATTGTTAAACCAAGGGCTTCGATTACCAGTTTAACCCAATAAATTATCCCACAACTCAATTCAAATCTTATCCCTCCTTCAAAATTCAATCTAAACTTTTTAATCCAAAACTAATCCACAAAACCCCAAGTCGCAAAAAAAATCAGTTAAATATATAAAAGAAGCAAACTTTAACCAAAATCCTACAGAATTAAGTTATAATTGAATCCACAACTCAATTCAGTTGAAGAGACTGCTCACAGAGAGAAGAGGCGGGGAGTGTTGTCATCGGAGCTTGTCACGAAGCAAGAGCCATCAGGGGACCATTTCACCCCTTTAAGGAAGTTATTGTTGTTACTGCTGCTGTTAGGGCTAGGGTTAGGGTTTGCTCGTCGGAACTGCTCGAAGAAGTGGTAAACCCTCCGGGGTGGGACATCGAATTATAACACTGGCCATTTTCCACTATGGCCTCGTTCTTCGGAGCATTCTTCATTTTCGATAACGTCGATTTCTCCGTTCTCTTTGCTCATTACTGCCCCCTTCTCCTATGGATTTCTAGGTTCGGAGTCTGTGTTTTGAGAGAGAGACTGAGAAATGTAGTGAAGTGAAGAGGGAGAAGAGGAAGCTAACTTGAAGGTGGGGACGAACGAGCGTTGATCGGCGGAGCAGGCAATCGGAAAGAGTGGGTGGGTATACTTGAATAGGAATTACTAAAAATTAGGGCTTTTGAAATTAAGGATTCACGGTAGAATTCGAGTCGCCCGTGCGGGTTCGGGTAGGGAGATCTGTTAAATCTAGAACTCAACGATGGTCCAGAGAGGAGAAACGAAGTCGAGGTGGTTGGCGGACGAATGGGGAGAAAACCCTAAAACTCAGTGAGAAGCCTTCGGGTGAAGAGCGGTTGTATATGGATCGAGTGAAGAGTGCTTGTATATGTGCGAGAGAAAACCGTCCCTTTAGCCAATTACACTGTAGACCGTCTAAAAATCACAACAGAAAGCTAATCCTTATCAAACACCGATAGTAAAAGTTATAATTTGACGGCTTCCAGAAGGTTATAGTTTAAAGACTTTCACGTAGATCGATGAAGGTTATAATCTGATGACCTTCATAACAATTGATGAAATCTCTAATTCAATAGTCTTCACGATCAACATCGGGAGTTACAAATTGACGACTCTCATATTATCAAGAACTAAATATAAGGATTACAATCTGACGATCCTCACAAAAGTTTGAAAAAAAGAGATTATAATTGACAATCTCTTCAACGCAATGTCGCGTTTGACCATTTTAAATTCTTGAAACGATCATCCACTTAATAGGGCAATTAACCCCCATTATGGAGCTAATTAAGGGGGTAGTTATACCCTCTTAAATCCCTATAAATAGGGTATTTTCACAGCAAAATAGGGCTGGTGGCAAAGGGCTGGATGAAAATAAAAGAAAGAGAGAACAAGAGAGGAGAAAAAAAGTCACTTTTACACAGTTGTGATCGGCGTGACGATCGGACCCTCATCCGTGGTCCGATCGATGTGAAATTTGGAGGGTAGCTACTAAACTCGTCGTTCCTAATTATGAACTATGGAGATTTCTTTCTATCGGTTAGATTTGGAGATATGGAGGTTTTACCGAAGGTGATCGTTCCAGGAGTACAGAGAAAAGTCACTTTTGCACAGTAGTGATCAGCGTGATGATCGTACCTTCATCCGTGGTCCGATCGATGTGAAATTTGAAGAGTAGATATGACACTCGTGGTTCCTAATTCTGAACGGTGGAGATTGCTTTCTATCGGCTAGATTTGGAGATATGAAGGTTTTACCAAAGATGATTGTTTGAGGAGTGCAGAGAAAAGTCACTTTTGCATAGCAGTGATCGGCGTGATGATCGGACCCTCATCCGTGGTTCGATCGACATGAAACTTGGAGGGTAGCTACTACGCTCATTGTTCCTAATTCTGAATGGTGGATCTTGGTTTCTATCGTTTGGATTTGAAGATATAGAGATTTTACTGAACCTATAGAGGACTGGCGGTGCTTTTTTGAGATCGGCCAAAGAGAGAAAAAGATCAGGTACCCTTTTGAAATGATTGAACTTGCTTTGTTATCATCAACCCTTTTTAGAGTTTCCCTAACTCGATCAGAGTTTTAATACTTGCTTAGCAAGTTCTTCTGATCAATAATTGATCAACCATTCTTGGCTAAAAGGATTATTAATCCTTTCTGAAATTAACTCTTTCAAAAGAGTTTCGTAACTCGGCTAGAGTTTCAAACTTATTTAAACAAGTTCTCTTCAATGTCCTACGAGGCTAGAATTTTTGGGGGAGATCAAACCACCAAAGGTTGAAGATTTGGAGATCAAAAATCCGCATAAGGTTGGATTTTTGGGCAGAGAGAGGGAGATTTTTGAAGATCAAAGAACTGCTCGGTAGTTAGGAAGTCAAATCCCGAAGGATTCTTCAACAACAACCAAATCTATTTGGCTATTAACCGATTATTCGGTTTCAATAATTCTTTTCAGAGTTTTTAACTCGTTCTACGTTTCTAAAACTCGTTAAGAGTTCTAAATTAGACTTGTCATACAAGTCAATCATCCTCGTGAGATAGTATGATCGGATTGTCAACGGAGAGCAAATTCGACGCAAACATTCGAAGGAGGCACTGCATCGCTACCAAGAATAACCCAGTTTTAAACAAAAGGGAGAATCAAATTTATTCTCCTCTCTTTTGTAATCAACTTGTAATTAAGATCGAAGGAATGCAAGTCAATTTTTTTTCATTCTTTTTATTACAAATTTCCTACATACAAAAGATGGCGACTCCGCTAGGGACTTGCTTCTCTGATGTCGAGTGGTGGCGCAATCTGACTTTCACCTCATGGGAACCACCGTCGAAACTCTCGTGGTAGAGTTCGACCAAGCCAAATACGAGGAGGCCCTCTCCTCTGGATCGCTTAGCCCCAAAGCTAGGCATAACACCCGCAAGATCTCTAAAGAGATCTTAGCTACTGCTGAAATGCCAAAGAAAGTCCTCTCCTTTGGCCAAGATTCCAAACTCGTTCAACGAGTTGAAGGCTCCACACTCGCAACAAAACGGTGTGTCATTAATCATAAGAGGCCTATGACGGAGGAAAATCCAACCAACGCCGACGACGCTGTAGCCAAGGCATTGAAGCAAGCCAAGAAAAACGCCGCTTGACGAAGGAGAAGATCCATACGACGAGCATACTTGCGGAATAGCCGAGCTATCGCCCAACGCGAAGATTGCGTTTCTGAGCCTTTTCCCGAACCGTGCGCTTCTGCTCCAGAACGCACACTTCGTGGCAATGAACCCGATTATGAACCTCGGGTAATCCAACTTAAACGCGACCCTCAGTGGCGCGTTGTTCAATCTAGACGCACACATCAAGGGTGCGTCTCAAAATCAAAATGTGACCTTCAAAGGCACGTTCAATCATCCAAACGCACACCACAAGTGTGCGTTCAATCAGAACACGACCCTCAGGGGTCTGTTCTATTAACCAAACGCACACCACAAGTGTGCATTCAATCCAAACACGACCCTCAGGGGTCTGTTTAATCAACCAAACGCACACCACAAGTATGTGTTCAACCAAAATATGACCCTCAGGGGTCTGTTTCATCATCCAAACGCATATCACAAGTGTGCGTTCAATCAAAACAAGACCCACAGGGGTCTGTTTCATCAGTTCAACACAGGCCTCGGCCTAGTGTTTATAAACCTAAACGTGACCTTCGTGTTTCTTCTCAAGAACGCAATGTGGTCTGTCGGGTTCAACAGAGTCGACATGGATTTAAGGTTCATGTCCAACCCACCCAGAGGCAGGGGGTTCCTCTCTACCCTCACGAGATTCTTCTTAAGTCTCTGACTTGCGTGAACTACTGTCGGGAGGAAGACCGACACAACAAGTGGTTCATTCATGCCAATGTGAGCGGCTCATTTCCGCCGTCCTCTCCGAATGCAGCTGTTGCTCACCTACGCCTAGACAATCAGTGTTCAACAGATTGACGAATGTCGTTAGGCCTCCCAAACGACAACGTCATCATAAGGCCTCTGAAATCGAATATCCCGAGGTCACTATCAACGTGATCGGCAGAGGAAAAGCCTCTTATCCCAATTCTGATGAGTCACAAAGAAGTTATTCTCCGACTGTTAGGGAAATTTGTGACGAGTTCGAAGGAGTATACCGGCATACTCGGACTCGGACAGGAGCTATCTGCTCGGTCGACTACCAAAGGTTGGCCAAGGGGATTATTTCTAATGATGAAAACTCTACAATTGCAGAATCTCAATCGTCAAGCTCCGTTGTGGCACGAGAGGCTTCCGTTTATATGACTGGAAACCCCGAAGACCTAGCCAAAAGAGTGGACGAACATCATGTCATACTCCAGGCACAGCAGGAGACACTTCTCCAGATGAAAGACATGTTGGCCTAACTTCTTGCCGAAAAAGACCAAAGGCCGGAGTCTTCCCGGGAAACAATCTCCAAGGGAAAGCAGAAAGCGCCTGAGCACTCGGATCGCGAAGCTCAGAACATAGAATCTTCTTCTGAAAATGAGAAGGATATGGAAAGAGAGCTGCAACCTCAGTCCTCTAAGATGGATGAATTAGAAGCGCGTCTCATCGCAATCGCCAACAGAAGCAAGCTTCGTGAAGAAGGAGTGATACAGCCTTATCCTGCTGAGTGGGACACATCTCCATACCCACCAAAGTTTAAGGCTCCAACCTTGCAACCATTCGATAGTACAGGTTCGCCAAATCAGCACATCTACTACTTCAAGTCTCAGACTGGAGATGTGGTAGCGAACAACGCCATCCTAACCCGTTTATTCATCGGAACTCTTAAAGGAGTTGCTTTCGAGTGGTTCATGAAATTGCCTACCGGATCTATTCAGATATGGGTAGACTTAGAAAGGCTTTTCTTAGCCAAGTTCTTCGAGGATGACACGGAAGTCTTGGTCCCTACCCTTCTCGCCACCAAGCAAAAGAAGGGAGAATCTATCAAGACCTATGTGGAGAGATTCCGCAGCATGGTATTACGATGTCCATCAGGTATGACCCAATCAACTTTGGTCGAAACTTGCATGCACAACTTGTAGACCCAACTCCTTGCTCAGATGGGAGTAGCGGAATGTCGTTCCTGGAGACAATTGGTTTCGCAAGGAGAACAAGCTGAGGAAATTATTGCTCAAGTTAAAGCCGAAGAAATTACACAACCTAAGAGCATAATGCTCCGCGATCTAAGGAAAATGAGACTTTGGCGGCTGACGCCAACACGCGAGCATCACCACCTGCTAAGCAAGGCAAGACACCAAATTAGTAAAGAGCGCCGAAGCAGTATTCATTTAAAGAGGAGCATGTGGACACCTTGTTCCAGTTACTGCGAAAGAATAACAAGCTGTAGCTTCCCGAAATCAGGAAGCCGGATGAAACAGGGAAGGTGGATGACCCAAATTATTGCCGCTATCACAGGTTCCTAGGGCATACTACGAAAAAGTGCTATGTCTTTAAAGACATCCTGCAAAATTTGGTGAATACTAATGTGCTCACCTTGAAGCCCGAGCAAAAGACCGTATCCACCAATATGATAGCGGTCCAATTCGGTGACTTCCCTCTGGTGGCGACTGCAGATGGCGTTGTCCCTATTCATAAAGGAGAACTGCGCCTGAAAAATATTGACTTGCACAGTCAGAAAGACAGGGGGTTGGTACCCTTCACTACTCCAAAAGGGGAGATCATGTGGGTGCATCCCGACCTAGTGGAAGATTGGCAGTGGACGAAAACCACGTCCAAAAAGAAGGGAGAAAAGGCTAAGTCGTCCAACATGATTAGCCCCTCTATTAATGAGGATGATGATCACCTCAAACCTCTCACCGATTCAGAGGAAGAAATAATTGCCCTGGCGGCATACCCAGAAGGCAACCCTGGTACTCGATCAGCAAAGGCTTACTTGAGGGACTACAACCAGAATGCTCAAGAAGCTGAAGAACAGCCCCAAGATGCTGGGGGTTCTGTACCGAAAAAGCCGGTTGATAAGGGAAAACAGAAGGAGATACGGTTCAACAAAAACCTTCTCCAAGAGCCCGAGGAATCAAGTTCTCCCTTCCAATTTAATGTTATGGCACAGCTTGCCAACATACCGGCTAGGATTACTCTATATGAGCTCCTAAGGTTGTCCAAAACTACTAAAGAAGCTCTGATTAAGGCATTAAAGAATACGGAGAGCTTTATTACACAAGTCGCTCCAATCCCTGAAGCTTCCGAAGACCAACCTTGCCTGCAATGCCTACAATCAGCAAGAAATTTACCTTGCATATCGTTCACGCAGGAAGACATGCAGGTCAAACACAAGTATGACAGACCACTGTACTACACGGGGTATATCGGATCCTCCAAAATCAGTCGTGTCCAAGTAGACCCAGGCTCTGCGCTCAGCATCATGCCCTATAAGGTCATGCAGGTCTTAGGAATTCTTATGCACCAATTGAACACCACTCAGACTACCATTTTTGGGTTCAACGCTAACAGCACTCGGCCCCTAGAAAAAATCAAACTCAGATGCTAAATTGGAGACCTCAAGTTCGAGGTAACATGTTACATCATAGACGCAGACACTTCCTACAATCTATTGTTAGAAAGACTATGGATACATGCAAACTGCATTGTCCCGTCTACCCTGCATCAGGTCATGAAGTATACCAATGATGAGGGAGAAGTTCGAACCCTAATTGTAGAAAAATACCCTTTCCGAGGAGTGGAAAACTTTCACACCGACTCTGTTTTCTAACTAGTATCCCAGGAGAAAGAAGATGTGGACAACAGTAACGAAGCTGATATCGAGCCGAATCCTGAAGAAGATTGTCCATGGGAATTAAACTTCAATGTAATGGGTCAAGATGAGAGTAATAATAATGTACCGAGCGAGGGTGATTGGTGCATTAATGAAGATTTTATTTTGGCGTACTTGTCTGATGTGTCCTCTAAAAATAAACAAATAGAGAATGATCATAATACAGGTACCAACCCGTGGCACACATTGTATGCAGAGGCATCCCTCATATTGCCAATTAAATCATCCTTCGCTTCAGATGAAGAAGTAGAAGATGCACAGAAGGCTTTCTTCAAAGTCCCGTCCAAAAGGAGAGGACAAAGGCCGATCCATTTCGGTAAAGTTAAACCTGAACCACTCAAACGGAGAAGTTCAGAAGAAGATGATGGAGTTCCTCAATTCCATTACCACGAATCTAATTCCGTCCGATTAATGAAATGAATGAGGTATAACTTTAACCAAAAACGGGGTTTAAACTTCGGGAAAGGAAGGCGAACACCAATTCGAATGTCTCTAACCCCTGAAGGAAAACCCCTGGATTATTATCAAAAAACAGAAAGAGGCTTAGGTTATGTCACAACCCCCTCTGTTTTAGAAAATAAAATCAGTAATTATTTACGTCAGGACCATTCATCTGGAACATCCTCGTGGGAATCCGGCATCAGTGTCGAACCCTTCTTTAAAAGTTTGACCGTGAACATGGTTTCGACTAGTCATCCAGATGCAGACGTAGGGGGTGACGAAGAATTGATCGAATCAACCAATGACCCATGGATCAAATGCCTTAACATATTGTGGGATATGCGTTTTGAACAACGTGAACCGCCTACTGAAGATAACGTAATCCAGGTCAACATGGGGAACAAATCTGACCCTAAACCAATTTTCATAAGTGAAAGCTTATCATCTTCCGAGAAAGAAGACCGTATATCTCTCGTCCGAGAGTATATAGATGTTTTTGCTTGGAATTATGAAGATATGCCTGACCTTGACCCAAAAGTGGTCATGCATCGTCTCAACATCGATCCGGATGCTAAACCCGTTAAACAACAGCAACGCCAGTTTCGTTCAGAGATCATGGAAGCAATTGAGTCTGAAGTTAAAAAGCTTATAGACTCAGGTTTTATCAGAGAGGAACAACACCCAGACTGGGTGACCAACATTGTTCCAGTGCCCAAGAAAAATGATAAGGTCCGTATATGCATCGACTTTCGTGACCTTAACACAGCTTGTCCAAAAGACGAGTTTCCTCTTCCCATCACTGATGTTATGATCGACAATACCTGCGGATATGAAAGGATGTCTTTCATGGATGGATTCTCCGGATATAATCAAATCAAGATGTATCCTGAAGATGAAAAGCATACTGCATTCAGAACTCCAGTGGGGGTGTATTGCTACACAGTGATGCCCTTTGGCTTGAAGAACGCAGGTGCAACTTATCAACGCGCAATGAACGCCATCTTCCACGAACATCTGCGTAAGAAGATAGAATGCTACGTTGACGATATAGCGGTAAAAAGCCAACACAAAGGTGATCATCTTACAGACCTAAAGACAATGTTCGATATCATGCGAGCACATCAGCTGAAGATGAACCCAACAAAATCGTTCCTTGGAGTGTCAAGTGGAAAATTTTTGGGATTAATCGTCACATCCAAGGGAATTTCTCTTGACCCAGAGAAAGTGCGTGCCATCCAAGACATGCCACCGCCGAAGAATCTCAAAGAACTCAGAGGTTTGCAAGGCAGACTAGCTTACATTTGAAGATTCATATCTAATCTTTTGGGGTGTTGCCAACCTTTCTCTAAGCTCATGAAGAAAGGCGTGTCCTTTGTTTGGGATGAAGAATGCTAAAAAGCATTCGAATAGATTAAGAGATATCTTACCCAACCACCAGTACTCGTGGCCCCTATATCAGGAAAACCATTCCTGTTATATGTAAGGGCTATGGATCATTCTCTAGGAGCTTTATTGGCCCAGAACAACGATCAAGGGCAAGAGTAGGCCATCTACTACTTAAGCAGGACTATGATGGGAGCCGAGCATCGGTATAATCCGGTCGAAAAAGAATGTCTCGTTTTGGTATTCGCAGTTTAAAAGATGCAACATTACCTAGTTGGACAAACAATTCATGTCATTTCTAAAGTAAATCCCTTAAGAGTTCTAATGACGAAACCATCGTCTCTAAATTGCCGACTTGCAAAATGGGCCATTCTCTTGTCGTAATATGACATGCAATTTATGCCCCAAAAAGCAGTCAAGGATCAAGCATTGGCAGACTTCTTAGCTGATCACCCGGTGCCAGGGACTTCTAAGTTGTATGAAGAATTACCCGACGAAGTCGCTGAAGCTTGTGTCACTCGAGAATCTGCGCAAGTGTGGAGAATATTCTTCAATGATGCATCCAGAGCAAATCCTCATGGAGCAATTACAGCAGGAGTAGGAGTAGTATTCATTTCTCCAAACGGGCACATGATTCTGTAGGCGTATAAAATTGCCTATAGGTCCCACAACACAGCTCGACGACGCCGATTCGACAGAACCGACCATCGGGCGACGTATCCAAGCAAGACCGTTAGCTCCGCAACGCCGAAGCCAAGCGACACACGACGAAGCGGGATAACAAGGCGACGAAGCCAACAAATCGCACCCAAGCAGTGGAATGCATCCACTCGCACGCGGAATCGAACCAACGTTTCGGGGAATCACCGAGTCATCTAAACAAGAGCGAACTCGGTGATATAACGATCGAATCAAGATTGGTTTCGGACTCGAACTCAGAAGTGGGTTTACTGCCTAATCAGGGATCGGATCAACAAATCAAATCCGAACAAGTCAACCACACAACCGAAT
>BQKN01065546.1:1161283-1186739 GCA_022839385.1 Asparagus kiusianus | reverse complement strand
TGGCGGGTTCACAAAGTTATGTGAAACTTGGTCTCCTGGCGGGCACTAGGATCAATGTGAATTTTGGCTTTATTAGGCTGATTTGTCCTTGCTTCTAGGCTTGGTTAGGCAGCCCCTCTCTTTGTTGGGCTCAAGAGAAGCATAGGCTAAAGCTAGGTGTTGACATGATAGTCATGTCCAATCAAATGAAATTGTCATGAGGAAGCCTCCTTGCCTCCTTGCCCATGCGTTCCTCCTCCCCTCTCTTTGTTGGGCTCAAGAGAAGCATAGGGTAGGCTAGGCTAGGCTTTGATGTTGACATTGATGGACTTGTCAAATCAATTTTTGTCTTGAGGAAAACATATGTTATGGAGTGCTTCATACGTGCCCCCTTCTCTTTGTTAAGCTCATAGGCTAGGCTTTGCTAGACTTTGACGTTGACATTGATGGACTTGTCAAATCAATTTAATTTGTTATGAGGAAGCTCACTCTCTCTTTGTTAGGCTGAAGAAGAGGCTTGATGTCGGCATGGGAAATCAAATTTTTGATGTCATCATGCGTGCTCCTCCTTCCTTGGTTCCCGCGTCCGCCTTTGGCCTTAGTTCCTGCGTCCTCCCCTTAGCCCTATCCTCAGCTCTTTGTCTATAAAGTCATAGGGCTTTGCTTTTGACTTTTTACACCCTTTTAGATTTTTCAAAGCCTAGCTAAGTCCTTCTTCAAGCTTTGAATTGTCATGGCTTCTAAGAAAGTCGTTTCTGAGGAGAAAACTTCCTCTTCCACCACCGCCTTTGTCGCCACCGGTGAGGCTCGGGCCCACCTTGGTAAGCCTACTAATAAGCTTCTTCCGCTCGGGTGGGGCTCGGTGAATTTTCTCGTCGATCTTGGCCGTCGAACGAGCTTGGACTTGTAAGCGAACTATTTGCTTTCGGGCGAGTTCTGCTTACCGGCAAGCTCTTTGGGTGGGCTTCGATCTTGGGGCGAGCTTGAGCCCCTCCAAGTTTAGGCAGGCTTTGCCTTCGGGCGAGCTTGAGCCTCTCCAAGTTTAGGCGGGCTTTGCCATCGGGCGAGCTTGAGCCTCTCCAAGTTTAGGCGGGCTTTGCCTTCGGGCGAGCTTGAGCTCCTCCATGTTCAGGCGGGCTTTGCCTTCGAGTGAGCTTGAGCTCCTCCCAGTTTATGTGAACTCTAGTTTCTAAGTTCAAACGGGCTTTGCCTTCGGGCGAGCTTGAGCTCCTCCAAGTTCAGGCAGGCTTCGCCTTCAGGCGAGCCTTGCCTTCAGGCGAGCTTTGCCCCTCCAAGTTCAGGCGGGCTTGTTATCCCGCCTGTACAAAGGATTCGCCAGTTTGCGATATTTAGAAAATTTTATCCTTTCGAGCTGGAATTTATAATCCTCCTTTGCTTTATTTTGTAGCTATTTTCTCCAATGAGGCCCTTCCCAGGGATCGTGCCATCGGTCTTACGGGCGTTACGGGCTTCGCGGCTCCTCCAATGTTCCGGTTTCTTGATCCAATACCTGTTCTCGATGTTGACAAGGCCACGGAGCTAAAGCGGAAGATATCCGAGGGGAACCATCTTACACTGCGAGAATTGACCACTACCGCCGCACTAGTAGACAGCCGACGCAAGGAGATGAAGAGGCCTGATTTCATATTCGATGATGCCGTGGAGGATCCTCCGGTTATGCTATTTGGCGAAAGTAGGTGGCTTCAAGAGGTAGGAGGAGTTTGATACTTCCTTCCCGCCATGACGAGGGGGTTTTCAATAGTAGAACTACGCTCCCTGTCGGTACCTCGAAAAATGGATTGGGAGTCGACTCCTAATCAGGATGGGGTGACTTGTGGCGTCTTCACAGGTTCCCAAACAGGCTATGGGCTCGATCGCACGGGCAAGCATGTTCACGCCTTGCATCCTGGCTTGCTGCAGAGTGAGTTGCCCATGGGAGAGACAATTATTGCGGCGGAAACCTTTCGTCTCCGCTTCTTCAAAGCCGGGGGGTAACTCCCTTCGAAGGATTTCAGGGTGCCCGGGTAGATCTACTCCTCGCCAGGCAATGGTCCGTGGTGGTACCGGATCACCCAGTATGTGTTGGAGGAGAACCCCGATCTTTGGGGATCAGATCTATATAGGGCTATCAGGGTGACTCAGCACGGACTGAAGATCAACACCCCTCAATTCTAGAGTCTCATGGAGTTGTATTGTCTAGATAGCGGCACCTTCTTTACGCCGAATGGGGAGCTTGGGCTAGCGCTCCATGAGATGTACGAGGTGTCGGGGTTGCCGATGGGGGAGTTTCCGTACGAGGAGTATGTCCCTAGCCAGGAGGAGATTGGTCGCCTCTCTGATAAGTCCCCTCAAGTGGTAGAGACTCTATGAGAGTTATTCTGCCATTATTTCATCTGCTTGGACACCCTCGGGTCAGTAGACCACAAGGGTAAGAAGAAGAAGACACCGGGGATCAGTCACAAGAATTGGGCCGACTATCTGTTCCCCTACAATGGTGATAAGCAAAAGCCTATCTCGACGTTGTGTGCATGCGACCCTTTAGAGATGGAGGGGAGGATGTACGATAATGGTGGTTCCATAACCCTTGAGCATGACGAAGGTGGTTTCTACTTCGGAACATCCTTTCGCTCATTCCATCACCGGGCTGCGGTGCCGATGACGGGCAAGGCCTTATTTGCTGGGTACCTGATGCTACGGTTGAAAAGATGCGTGATTCCCACACATTCTGTCGACGCACTTCCGGTGGAGGTTGTCTACCCTGCCGTTCGTTTGGCTTACGGGAGGCCTTATGCTTTGGTGTCGGCCATGACGGCGTGCATCCATAGGGGGCTCCGCATGCTATCGACACACTTTTGTCGAGTTGTGACTGTGGAGGAGGAGGGAGTAGAGGTTGTCAAAACTCCAAATCCTCGTATAGGCCTGCCCTACACATATTTGATGGCTTGGTTTGTCAAACATTATGAATGTTTGATGAGCGCTCCATTAGCCTGCCCAGATGGTGGGTTTGTTCCCTTTGTTCAGCAGTTGGAGGATTGCTCTTGGAAGCTAAATGGCGTCGCAGACATGAGGAAGGCGCTATCTTTCTTCGGTCATTATAGCTTCTTTCGTTATTTCCCTTACTTCTTGGGCGGAGGATACGGTGAATTGCTTCAGGATGCACCGGCGACAGACGAGTACATGACCCTTTCCTTGGGAGCCTTCAGATGGTTGGTGAATATTCGCCCGGGGTATCATGTCTTTCGGTCAGGCTCAACATGTTACTTGGAGCCTTATCTTCCTTGCCGATTTGCCCGTCAATTCGGGTATGACCAACTCTATGTAAGGAACGTCCAGCCCCGGCTGAGCTTCAGAGGGGGCCTGGTAGATGGTGCTCGGGGATGGTTTTGGACGCATGCCGGTTGCACCAGTGCACGATTCGAGTTGCCACAGCGGGATCATGCTCTCCGTCACACACTCACATATTACAAGTGGTATAGGGGTGCGAGCGCGAATCCTGAAGGGTTCAACCCTCATGAGTCTTGTCTCCCATCATGAAGACATCGGTCGAGCGCAGCTCCTCGGTCATCATGGCAAGGAGGGCGTGAACAGGTTAAGGGATCCGGCCCGACTCCTGCCGAGGAGGATTGGGAAACTATGCTCTACGTAGGCTTGGATGTTGCTCCGCCGTTAGATTTTTTAGCTCGCTATGACCTCAACCAAACGGCAATCGATGGAGATCAGGTGGCGATGAAGGCATTGACCCAAGTCGAGGGGTGTTCGGAACGGGTCGAGGGTGGCTCTACCAAGCATATACATATGTCGACTTCTGCTCTTTCTCCCTTAACCCCATCGATGCGTAGGCGTGAGGTAGATGTCGGCTCTCCCATCGAAAGGTCAGTCAAGAGGGCTTTCCATGAAGAGAAGTCGTTGGTTCATGAGGAGGTGCAAGGCCAAGAGGCAAGGGCCCTGACTTCGACGGAGACATTTGTCAGAGAGGCGCCGCTTTCTTCCGGGGATTCGTTTGCCCAAGTGACTGGCGGAATGACGCAGCTCTCGGAGGCGGGGTCTCCCGCTCTGTGCGAGAGGCCTACCACGGATGGAGGGGGTACAACAAGCCCTTCCGTCTTGATGGCGATTCGATCTGAGGGGGATGTGCCTATGTCGGCCTCGGCGCGCCTTAACAAAAGGATTATGGAGCGGGTAACCCGAGACTTCCGCACCGCCCTTCACGAAAGCGTTCAGATGGTGTTAGAAGAAGGTTGTCCCTTTAGCGAATTCAGACCGGCGCTGCAGATGTACCTGGACAACTTGCATTTGTTGGCTAGCACTGACACGGCCTCTTCACTTGAGAAGCACATGGAGGCGGTGGGGATGAATGTCGACAGGCTGCTTACCCTCCATTCTCAAGACCCGGTCACCCAAGTCTCAGAACATGTCCAAACCATTTTGAAGGAGCGGGAGCAATTTTTAATGGAGACTACCGCCGAGGAGGCTAGGCTGTTAGGAGAGGTGGAGCGGATTGCGACGGGGGTCGCACTGGCAAACGATGAGCACCGGGAAGCCAGTGCTTTCTTGGAGGAGGCGGCCCAATCCATATTGACAGCGGAGCAGACCATCGCTCAACTATAGGCTCACGTTGCTACTCAGAAGGAGGCCCGTGAGCAGAGGCTGAAAAAGTTAGAGGAGATCGAAAGTGAACGTCGATTGATGGTGACCGACTTTAAAGAGAAGCGTCAAACTTTGGAAGCGGTGAGGTCCAAGCTTCATAGCGCCTCCTTGATCACTGATGACATGGTCCACCAGCAGACTCTTGCTGCTCTAGAGAGGGACCATCAGAGTGCGATCCGGGATGCAGAGTCGTGGCTGCAGCGTTTCCTTTCAACTTGATCTGATTGTATTCTCTTTAGCTTTGTTGTATCAGAATCTCTTCTATGAAATCATGCTTTTGTTAAGCTTCGGCGAACTGGATTGATCTCGAGAGTGCTTGCTGACTTTCTGCGTCGTCATGACTTTGCTCGAATGCATTGTCATAACTTTGTTTAAATATATTTTCTTAAGATCAATTGAAGTATGTGCCGTCACGCTTGTATTCCATTCTTCAACCCTCCGCTGATCATCGTCTAGGATTTTTAGCAAACCCTCAGCTATCAACGGATTTGATTTGCCTTTACCGATTACCGTTTGAATCGGGCTAGCATGCAAATTGTCTAAATCCGTTCCGCATGTAACGTTGTGCTAAGAGAGTTAACTCCCTTAGTGCTACGATGTTGAATACGTAGACTTTGTCCTTCTTACGGGAATAGACCACCGGGCTACGTGTGTTAGACGTAGACTCATCTCTAATGAGGGATTGAGATGAAGTCCCCTATACCAGAGAGGCACAGATTTGGCTGTCGTTTGAGTCAACAACGACAACTGACTATGCGCGCGGGTTGGCCACACGTGTAGACTTTGTCTTCTCTTGGGGCAAAGATGAACTCGGGATAGTGGCACATCGCATAGTAGGCCACTATCAACGCACAACGTCATCGGAGGGAATGGCGGTGTGAAGGTAATCGATCGTTCAGTGACATAGGGTGTGATGATTGATTGATGTAGTAGCCATGCTGACTGTGAGGTTACTACCCATCGATTGTTCTAGAAATATTAGAACGCTCTGAAAGGATCAGGTCGTTCAGGGACGTTTGGGTGTGATGACTGATCGGACGACGCCATTTGCGGGAATGACGGTGCCCACTATCAGAGGTAATCATTAACCAGATAGTTTTGTGGACCCACCATCCTATTGGAGAGGTGTGGTGGGGGGATTTGTTAAAGGTGTAATGTTAACATGACGGTAATATCACAGTCGGGACGATTATGAGGACCTACCATCCTATTGAAGAGGATTGGTAAGTTAGTTTGTCAGAGGTGTAATGTTAACATGACAGCGGAAGTGTAGGAGATGCAGTTTATACTCATATACTTGTCGGAGTACAGGGGAGCAGTTTAGCCTCATGCGGGAGGTAATGCAAATCTTTGAGAAGACTAAGGGTAGTATTTCTTCAGGTATTTGCCGTTGATAGGCATCATGATTTTGTCACCATTTGGTTTGACGAGGCGATAGGCTCCATTCGAGTAGACCGTTTCTATCACGAAAGGTCCTTTCCACTTGGATTCGAATTTGCCTTTCTTCTTGGAGTTGAGTATCATGGGCCGCCGGATAGCAAGGACCAGCTCTCCTTCCTTGAAGGAACGGTGTTTGACCTTTTTGTCGAAAGCCTTAGAGATTCGAGCTTGATAGAACTCAATGTGTTGCTGAGCGTCAAGCCGCTTTTCATCTAGCGCCTCAAGCTCTGCGAGATGTTGCTTATGGCTTTGCTCAGTCGTCATCCTTGTCGCAAGCGCAACGCATAGGGATGGAATCTAGATTTCGAGAGGTAGCACAGCTTCACAACCATAAACTAGCGAGAATGGCGTGGCTCCAGTGGGGGTTCGGACTGTGGTTCGGTACGCCCACAAGCTTTCACCGAGCTTCTCGTCCTAATCACGCTTGCTATTGGCGGTTAGCTTGGTCAAGATCTTGATGATTGTCTTGTTGAAGGCTTCGGCTAATCCATTCGCTGAAGGATTATAAGCCGTGGATGCCAGGTTCTGTATCCGGAACTTGTCACAGAACCGGATGAATGCATGGCCGACGAATTGCGACCCGTTGTCATGAATGATGCGCCTCGGGATGCCATATCGATAAACGACGCGGTGTTGGATGAACTTGATCACATCGCTCACTTTGACTTCTCTCAAGGGCTTGGCTTCGGCCCACTTGGAGAAGTAGTTGGTTATCGCGAGGATGAAGCGATGACCTCTTGTAGATGGAGGAGATATCGGTCCGACGACGTCCATCCCCCAGGTCTCAAACAGCCGCGAGGTCGCTATCGGATGCAGATCCTCAGGCGGTTGATGGAGGTAATTAGCATGGATTTGGCACTCATGGCAATGCTTGGCGTAAGCAACCGCGTCGCTGATCATCCTGGGCCAATAGTAGCCCATCCTTCACAAACGGTCGCAGAGCTTGGGCCCAGGCTGGTGGGCTCCACAGGTACTGCCATGGGCTTCCTTCAGGGCTTCACGTGCTTCCGTCGTCGAGAGACATCGAAGCAATATACCATCATATGACCTACGATAAAGCGCCTTTGTGGTCGCATCATAATAAAATCTCGGAGCGCGTCTGCGAACAGAATCCCGTTCTTTGACATCTTCAGGTAGAATACCATACAAGACGTAGTCAATGATCGGGAAACGCCAATCTCTCTCTTCAGACTGATCTGGTGCCTGGTAAGTAGTGTTAGCTTCAGCCGGAGTGTCTTCTGATTTGAAGAGTCATCGGCTGGCGACAGTGATGTGTTGGCTATTCCTAACGGCTGGGCTAGGTTAGCTGCCAATGATGCCAAAGCATCTGCATGTGTGTTCTTGGAGCGAAGTATATGCTCGATGCGGAAGCTGTCAAATGATCTGGCTAGTTTGATAGCCTCTTGGTGACATGGGATTAGGTCGTCATTTCTGACTTCATATTCCCCTGTCATCTGCCTGATGATGAGCTGAGAGTCACCATAAGCCTCAAGGTGTTTCACCCCTAACTCCTTCGCGAAGTCGAGTCCGATGAGCAGTGCATTGTATTCAGCCACGTTGTTGGTACATGGCTCGGTTAGGGAGAAGGATCGGGGTAGGACGTGGTTCTGCGGAGAGACCAAGACCACTCCTACACCTGCGATAATAGACCCGCTGGTGCCTACCCGGGATGCACCGTCGAAGTAAAGTCGCCATATTTCTTCCTGCGAGGTCATGTTGACTTCGTGGGTCTCATCTGGAATATCTTCGAACAGGTCAGCCTTCGACTCAAGCGGATGACTGGCCATGAGGTTGCAAATTGCTTGTCCTTTGACAGACTTCTGCGGCATGAAGTGGATATCATATTGAGACAGCAAAAGTGCCCATCTTGCCAAGCGCCAGTTTAGAGACCCGGGCTGTGTCATGAAGACTCGGATAGGATTCATCCGGGAGATGACATGAATGGTTTGACCAACCAGGTAGTGTCGCATCTTTTGGATAGCAAATACCAGGGCCAAACATTCATTCTCAAGCATAGGGTATCGCCGTTCAGCTCCTTGCAAGGTTCTACTCAGGTAATAGATGCCTTGCTCATGCCCGACTTCGTCATTCTGTGCTAGGAGGGCGCCGAGAGAATGCTCCATTGCCCGAATGTAGATTAGGAAGGGTTTCCCTGAAATGGGGGCCGCTAAAATAGGCGGATTCGAGAGATAATTCTTGATCTCATCGAATGCTCGTTGGCAAGGCTCGTCCCATATAAAGGAAATGCCTTTCTTCATTAGCTTGGAGAAGGGTTCGCATTTACCTGAAAGGTTTGCGATGAATCTTCGAATGTAAGCTAGACGTCCTTGCAGTCCTCTCAATTCCTTCAGATTCCTGGGAGGTCGGAGCTCTTGGATAGCTCGGACCTTGTCGGGATCGATGTGAATCCCCTTTGTCGTGACAACAAAGCCGAGGAACTTGCCGCTCGACATCCCCAAGAATGATTTTGTAGGGTTCATCTTTAGTTGATGTGATCGCATGAGGTCGAACATTACTCTCTGATCTTGAAGATGATCGTCTTTGCTGCGACTCTTCACCACTAGGTCATCCACGTAGCATTCGACTGTCTTTCGTAGATGTTTTCGAAAAATTGTGGTCATGGCGCTTTGATAAGTTGTGCCAGCGTTCTTGAGTCCGAAGGGCATAACTGTGTAACAATAGACCCCCATTGGAGTTCTAAACGAAGTGTGCTTCTCATCCTCAGGGTGCATCTTGATCTGATTGTACCCTGAGAACCCATCCATGAAGGACATCCTTTCAAACCCGCATGTATTGTTTATAATTGTAGGCGTATAAAACTACCTATAGGTCCCTTAACACAGCTCGATGACACCGATTCAACAAACAGACCATCGGGCGACGTATCCAAACACGACCGTTAGCCCGCAAACACCGAAGCCAAACGATACGCGACGAAGCAGACTAACGAGGCTACGAGGCTGACGAACCGCACGCAAACAATGGAATAAATCCATTCGCGTGCGGAATCAAGCTAACAGGTTGAGGAATCAACGAGTCATCCAACCAAGAGTGGACTCGAATGAATCACGATCGAATTAAGATCAGTTTCGGACTCAAATTCAGAAGTGGATTTACTGCCAAATTAGGAATCGGATTTACTGCCAAATCAGGTCAACGAATCGAGTCTGGACAAATCAACCACAGAACCGAAAAACGGATATAACGACGGAAAACGACAGAAACCCAACACCTAGAGGGGCTCGGCCAAAACCGAGCCACCTCAGGGTGGCTCGGCCAAAGCCGAGCCACCCTGAGGTGGCTCGGTGGCCGGCCACCTTGTGCCCAAGGCACAGTAAGGGTTGCCTATAAATAGGCCCCCCTTGGTTCATTTGAAAAGGTGGGATTTTTTGGAGGCGAAACTCTGCAGGATTCAAGGCTCAGATCTAAAAAAATGATTAAAGCTTTGGGACTTTGAGGACTCACTCATCCAGATCTGGTGCTCGGCGATCATCAACGCCAAAAAAGGCAGGAGTTTGGGAGGACCGGATCTCAGATCTACGCAGGCGTACTCCGGATCAAAGCTTGGTCTTTGATCCCGAGATTAGGGCGATTATTTCCTTGGTGAAATAATCCCCCCGGCTATTGTTTCCTTGGTGAAATAATACCCGTCGTACTGCGTAGATCCGACCAGATCTAGATCGTGCGGTGGTCAACGGATAAACCCCGGCGCAGGCAAACAACCCACGCAAGCGAGCGACCGAAAAACAGGAGCTCGTGATTTGTTCGGCAAAAAGGAGAAAGTTGTAATCTTTTTTTTATTTTCTTTGATTTTCATTGTAACCGGATCTTATAAAAAGACCGGATCTTTGTAACTCAAAAAAGCTGTTATCTAAGATAACAATGGAATCAACAAAGAAGAAAGACACGATTTTCACCGCGAACAATCTGGCGACCACAGTGGGAGCCGCCGATCTCGCTGTCGAGATCGGAGCGTCGCAGTCGCGGATCTCAATCTCGGTCGTGGAGGAGGTCGAATACGAGTTCGACCAACAGAAGTTCGAGGAGTACCTGTCGTCCTCGTTCGGATCAACCTCCCCCCGCAAGTCCAAGAAGTTCTCCGCCAGGAGAAATGCTCGTTGGTTTGAAGACGTTGAAAACACCAACGAAGATCTCACCCCGCTGAATGCCAAAGTCGCATCGGGTGAGATTCCTCCAATTCCCAACCAGGTCGGATCTACTCTGGCCAACCCTTCTGCCGCAGAGGGCGTGGTGACTCTCTCGAAGAGAGCCCGTCAAAGGCAACGTCAACGCCTTGCGAAACAATTCACAAAGGCCATGGAGTCAGTTGACGGGATCCGTTACAATGCGGATCTGAAGAACAAGAGAGGCAAAAAGCCTCAACAACCAATGAAGGGTAGCTCCTCCAAGCCACCAACGAACGAGTGGGTCCGTGTCAAACGGAACCGTCCAACGCTGGAAAAGCGCATTCGCAAGCGCCGCGCACTATCAGCGCAGGCACGGGCTCAAGCTGAAGAAGCCCATAGGAAGCTGCAGAATGAAGTGGCCAAGAAATCACCACCAACTCGCAAAGTATGGAGGCCTAAGTCTGAAGCGGCGATTCAGACTAAGGAGCAACAACTGCAGCCCTCGAAAGTTCAACTTCCGGCGAATCAATCCAAATCGCCGATGATTTCCACAACTACTCCGGGAGATCCCGCAGGACCATCCCAGAAAAGGAAGTCAGTCTTGGAGCGCCTCGGTCCACTTCTCGAGGAGCGAAGCAAAGCTCCAATCCAAGAACGTTTGGGCCCACTAAGAAAGCCCCGAACGAATCAACATGCTGGGGGTCGCCGCAACCCTCAACATGACAAAGAGATCAGGGCAACTAAGCGCACTACTCTGCGCATTAAAGTCCAGGAGCCCGCTGAGAATTCACGCCCACAAAGGCATGTTTCGAGGCGTGTGACTCTCGAAAGCCCGAAGAAGGCAATTCGCCCCCAGAAGGAAACATTCTCGTCTGATGACGAGGACGTTATACCTGGGAAATCGTGCCAACACACAATAGGTTGCTCTGACTTTTAAACGGACGAGTTGTACTATCGTGTTGGGGGTACGAGCAAAGCCAGAAAAAGGAGTCCTCGAAAACCAGAAACTCAGTGTCCCTGTTCCAAACTCATTCGGGCAGTATTGTCTGAGTGCAGATGCACCAATACAGTCCCCGAGAGAGTTTCAGTTTTCGAAAGACTCAGTATCGAAACGCCAAAACCAAGGCCTAGGCGTTTCCGACGAAGAAGAACGACGGTTGAAGATGGAGAATTTCCGAGGGTCACCGCCAATATGACCGGCAAAAGGACATCGACACAGGGTAATCCCAAGTCGATTCCGGAAGCACCCCGGTATGTAACCCGTCTGTAGTCTGGAGCCATCATACGAGGAACTTACGGTAGGGTTCGGACAAGAACACCTTCAGAAGATGAAGAATCGGATGCCTGCTCTGCGGTCGCATCAGATAATACAGTGTCCAGCGAAGGACAACCCCGAGAGTCATTTATGATAAGCGCGGAACAAGTGGCCAAGATGCTCGAAGAAGCCATGGCCAAATAGCAGGAGAGCTTCAGGTTCGAAATGCAGATGACCATGCAGAATATGAGAGAAATGCATGAGCAACAAATCCAGGCGCTGACGAACCTGCAAGGCGAACCAAGCCGCCGTAATCAAGTTGTTCAGGAAGTTGAGCATACGGATGCGGATGAAGCTCGCAACACCAATAACCCTCCCGTTAATGCAGGGGGTGGCAATGAGGATGCTAGTCACAACACCACGCTTCCACCTCAGAATCGTGCTGACGAAAACTCGGGTGAAAGTCTAAAAATCAAAAATCTCGAGAGCAAAATCAATACGTTAATTTCCGCTCAAGAGATAAAGAAGACTGGCATTCCTTGTCCATACCCGAGAGAATAGGAATCAATCCTGTATCCGACGAAGTTCAACTTATTCAACTTCACGTCATTTGATGGGAAGGGTTCACCCACTCAGCATGTGATTTACTTCAAATCACATCTGGGGGTCATCTCTGGCAATGAGCCTCTGATGGTACGGTCCTTCGTTGGCACTCTTCGCGGAGCCGCCTTCAATTGGTATCGCCGCCTCAAGCCAGGTAGCGTGAATAGCTGGGACGATATGGAGACTAAGTTCCTCACCAACTTCTTCGACGACGACACCGAGATATCTATTGGATCGTTGCTGGACGAGAAACAGAAAGACGGGGAGTTAGTCGACACCTTCGTCAAAAGGTTCCGGAACAAGGCGTTGAATTGCCAGGACCCGATCACTGAAGAGTTCATTCTCCAGACCTACCACAACAATCTTTCGTTGGACGTGTTGGAAACAATAGGGACAGCACCGTCCAAAATGTGGAAGGATCTGAAGGTCCGAGGGGAGCAAGCTGAGCGATTCCTCCGAAGGAAGAAAGCCGAGAGGGGTCAATCAACAACTAAGCCTCCGAATTCTAACTTCGCCTCCCGTGGTAAGGGCAAGACACCTGCAGCAGCTGTTGATGCTAATCAAACGATGCAACAGCAATCCCGGAGACAGCAGAAGACTTCGGATCAGAGGCCTCAAAAAGAGTACTCCTTCAAAGACGAAGATGTTCCAGCCATCTTCGAATCACTCCTTAAAAATAACAAGATCAAGCTGCCACCGATCATGAATCAGGAGGAAGCTGACAATACTACGGATCCGAAGTACTGCGCATACCACAGGAGGATCCTTCATCCCACCAAGGCCTGCTTTACTTTAAAGAATAGTATCCAGACCTTGGTTGAAGCCGGCGTCATAACGCTAGAGTAAGCCAGTTGAGAACGGCACCACTCCGACAAGTATAAGAGTATAAACTGCTTCTTAAGACTCCGAAGAGTATATGAGTATAAACTGCTTCTCAATCCTCCGATCGGTATAAGAGGTTAAACTTCTCCATGATACTCCAATAGGTATATGAGTCTAAACTATTTCCTTTATTCCACGGGAAGTTCCTGGAGAGTGCCATGCGTGGTATTCTTAAGGATAACCCGATCATGCAGCCGATACGATGATAAACCCAGTTTCACAAGAAAAGCTGGGGGTGGATAATTCATATAACGGGAAGTTCCTGAAAGAATGTTACATGTAATTTTCTTAGGGATAACCCGATCATTACAAATAAAGTGATAAGCACTAAACCCACCGTTTACCTGGTCAAACCTTAGGACCACAACCAAAATCCCCTCTTGATTCATCCAATGAATGAGAGGCCCACAAATCGAGCGATCAAAACTTCTTACAGTTAGGATCGTTTTAAACTTCCCACTTGGTCAAACCTTCCTACAGTTAGGGCCAAAACCAAAATCCCCTCTCGATTCCTCCAATGAACGAGAGGTCCACTTTCAAATCGAGTGATCAAACCTTCCTACAGTTAGGGTCATCTCAAGCTCTCACTTGGTCAAACCTTCCTACAGTTAGGACCAAAACCACAATTCATTCTCGATAAATGAGAAATTCTTCTTTAGTTCGGTAATCAAACCTTCCGACAGTTAGGGTTATCCGAGTCTTTTCGATTCTCGGAGTGGAGATCCCACTCTTAGTTTCACCTTTCCGGATTCTGGGGGTGGAGATCCCACTTCGAGTCTCCTTTCCAACTGGGAATAGAATATAAAATTCTTCCTTCCTTGTATTCGGGTTCGCCTTCACCCTAAAAGAAGACCGGGAAATAGAATATAAAATTCTTCCTTTCCCGCACCGATCTTTTTCCAAAATTTATCAATCTTGGATTCATCCTAGGAAGTTTATCCTGAATCCTAAGCAGGGATAAGTCTGCGCCTAACACGCGTCGCCGGTTTAGTCTTTCTCCGTAGAAGAAGACACTAGGATTTGATTCTGGGGTATTTTATCCTGAAACCTAAGTAAGGATAAGTCTGCGCCTAACACGCG
Organism: Asparagus kiusianus; assembly: GCA_022839385.1. Classification (NCBI taxonomy): domain Eukaryota; kingdom Viridiplantae; phylum Streptophyta; class Magnoliopsida; order Asparagales; family Asparagaceae; genus Asparagus; species Asparagus kiusianus. The sequence continues at coordinate 1,172,726 of BQKN01065546.1, read as the reverse complement.
TCGCCGGTTTAGTCTTTCTCCATAGAAGAAGACACCAGAATTCGATTCTGGGGTATTTTATCCTGAAACCTAAGAAAGGATAAGTCTGCGCCTAACGCGCGCCGCCGGTTAGTTCTTAACCGTTAAAAAGAACACTCGCCCACATATTCAACGTTGTGGCAGGTTGTTATTAATAACACCAAAATCCATGCCTCACACGCGTGGGGAATTTCATCCTGAATTCTAAGAAAGGATATGCCGACGCCTAACACGCGTCGCCGGTTTAGTTTTTCTCCGCAGAAAAAGACACCAGAGTTTGATTCTGGGGTATCTTATCCTGAAACCTAAGTAAGGATAAGTCAGCGTCTAATACACGTTGCCGGGTAACCTTTTCCCGTAACAATGGCAAAGTCTACGTATTCGAAGTCGTAGCACAAAGTCTAAGGGAGTTCATTCCATTAGCACAACGTTACATGCGGAACGGATTTAGACAATCCGCATGCTAGCCCGATTCAAACGGTAGTCGGTAAAGGCTAATCAAATCCGTTGAAGGCTGGGGGTTAGCCAAAAATCCTAAAGTCAACGCCTAACACGCGTCGCCGGATAGCCTATTCCCGTAACAAATGGTAAAGCCTATGTATTCAACATCATAGCACAAAGTCTAAAGGAGTTCATTCCTTTAGCACAACGTCACATGCGGAACGGACTAAGACAATCCGCATGTAAGCCCGACTCAAACGGTAGTCGGTAAGAGCACGTCAAATCCGTTGAAGGCTGAGGATTTGCCAAAAATCCTAAGTCAACGTCTCATACACGTTGCTGTTTAGTCTTTTCACAGGAGAAAGACGAAGTCTACGTATTCAATATCGTAGCACTAAAAGGGTTAACTCTTTTAGCTTAACGTCACTTGCGGAACGGGCTTAAACAATCCGCATGCTAGCCCGACTCAAACGGTAGTCGGTAAAGGCTCATCAAATCCGTTGATGGCTGAGAATTTGCCAAAAATTCTATAAATACGAGTCATTGACGAATAAATTTTATAAATTGGTCTCGTGACTCAAGTATCTGCCACGCTCCAATACCTTAAGAGCTTAAACTGTGTATACTCTAGCAGACGTATGAGTATAAACTGTGTCAAACGCCGGACAACGCGTTGTAATGAAGCCTGGACGCCGGACAACGCGTCATATGGAAGCTCAAACGCCGGACAACGCGTTGTAAATGAAGATTCAACGCCGACGACCGATGGTTAGTTCTATGTTGAAACAACAAACTCGAGCTAAAAAGTCAGGAAATTAAGAATCGACTTCAAGTTCAAAGTTCCGACAGACGGTCAGACAATAAATGCAGCACCGGAACCCTTACAGATATTCGACAAAGCACCGAATAGCCTGGAGGACTGAAGGAATCAAGAATAGAAGCCACTCCAAATATCCCGACGTAATCAATTGAAGGATGGGACAATCATATCCAAAGTATTCCAGTCTCTTCTATAAAAGAACGAGGCTGAAATACTTTGGAGGGGGTATCTGTAGGCGTATAAAACTGCCTATAGGTCCCTTAACATAGCTCGACGACGCCGATTCGACAAACAGACCATCGGGCGACGTATCCAAACACGATCGTTAGCCCGCAAACACCGAAGCCAAACGATACGCGACGAAGCAGACTAACGAGGCTACGAGGCTGACGAACCGCACGCAAACAATGGAATAAATCCATTCGCGTGCGGAATCAAGCTAACGGGTTGAGGAATCAACGAGTCATCCAACCAAGAGCGGACTCGAACGAATCACGATCGAATTAATATCAGTTTCGGACTCAAATTCATAAGTGGATTTACTGCCAAATTAGGAACCGGATTTACTGCCAAATCAGGTCAACGAATCGAGTCCGGACAAATCAACCACATAACCGAAAAACGGATATAACGACGAAAAATGACAGAAACCCAACACCTAGAGGGGCTCGGCCAAAACCGAGCCACCTCAAGGCCGAGCCACCTCAGGGTGGCTCGGTGGCCGAGCCACCAAGGTGGCCGGCCACCTTGTGCCCAAGGCACAGTAAGGGTTGCCTATAAATAGGCCCCCCTTGGTTCATTTGAAAAGGTGGGATTTTTTGGAGGCGAAACTCTGTAGGATTCAAGGCTCAGATCTAAAAAAAAGATTGAAGCTTTGGGACTTCGAGGACTCACTCATCCAGATCTGGTGCTCGGCGATCGTCAATGCTAAAAAAGGCAGGAGTTTGAGAGGACCGGATCTCAGATCTACGCAGGCGTACTCCGGATCAAAGCTTGGTCTTTGATCCCAAGATTAGGGCGATTATTTCCTTGGTGAAATAATCCCCCTGACTATTATTTCCTTGGTGAAATAATACTCGTCGTACTGCGTAGATCCGACCAGATCTAGATCGCGTGATGGTCAACGGATAAACCCCAGCGCAGGCAAACAACCCACGCAAGCGAGCGACCGAAAAACAGAAGCTCGTGATTTTTTCAGCAAAAAGGAGAAAGTTGTAATCTTTTTTTTATTTTCTTTGATTTTCATTGTAACCGGATCTTATAAAAAGACCGGATCTTTGTAACTCAAAAAAGCTGTTATCTAAGATAACAATGGAATCAACAAAGAAAAAAGACACGATTTTCACCGCGAACAATAATAACGTCCGTGATAGGCAAAGGGAATTCATCCTTGGGACAAGCGGTGTTGAGATCTTTAAAGTCGATGCAGATACGGACCTTTCCGTTCTTCTTCAGGACCGGAACAATATTAGCCACCCAATCGGGATGCTGCTCCTCTCTGATGAAGCCTGATTCGATCAGCTTTTTCACTTCAGTTTCGATTGCTTCCATGATCTGTGGGCGAAATCGCCTCTGCTGTTGCTTGACAGGTTTGGCGTCAGGATTGATGTTGAGGCGATGTGTGGCAACCTGAGGGTCAAGGCCAGGCATGTCCTCATAATTCCATGCGAAGACGTCGATGTAGTCTCGTATGAGGGATACGAGGTCCTCCTTCTCTTGGGGGGTAAGTCATTGCTGATGAATATGGGTTTGGGGTTGGCATCATCTCCCATATTAACCTGAAGTATCTCGTCCTCTGTGGGTGGTTCACATTGTTCAAACCGACCACTCCACTGGGCGTTGACATGACGATCCCAAGCTTCATCGTAAAGCGGGATCTGCTCGTCCTCTTTCATTTCGGCAGGATCAATTGTGGCCATGTTGACTGTGAGGTCTTTGAACAGATCTCCCATGCTGACATCTGAGTCCCAAGTCAAAGACGTCGATGATTGGTCACCCGAACGGGTGTCGTTTGATTCTCGTCGAAGTCCAAGTATAATTCTGAGGAAGAGGATTCGTAACCCAACCCCCTTCGAGTTTTACCATAGTAATTGTCAGGCTTTCCCTCGGGGACATATGCGGGCCGAATTGGTGTCTTCCGGCCTTTGCCATAATTCAAGCCTTCTTTGCGGGCGACGTCATAACCCATCTCCTCCATCATGCGCTTTGCGACTTGGCTGTAGCCAAAGAAATGGGGAGCAGGTTCATCGTCCTCTGATTCATCCTATGGTGTGTGCATGGACTGTTCTATCCTTCCAAAGATGATTTCTTGCTGACAAACATTTCGGGCAGGTATGACAAAGACAGCTTACGAGGACTCGATCACTTGTCTGTTCATGACAAACGACAAATACACGGGCAAGTGTAGGGAGGAGGTATTAGACAGCCTTGAGATCAGGCTGCTGAACTCGTCATTACTAGACTCTGAACTAGACGAAAAATAAGCAAATTCGAGATCTTCATTCAGGATAAGTCCGTCCGCCTTATCAGCGTTGGTTACAGTAAGGCCTTTGTAGCCAATTATAATGGGTTCAATGTCATTCAAGATAAGGCCCCCATACCTCTCGGGTTCACTATCGGCTTCGTTACTACTACCAGGGTCCTCGAACGGGGGCTCATCCTCTGATTCAGAGTCCTGGTAGAGTAAGGAATCGGTGAAGTAGTTCTTGACCCCCTTGAAGGGCTGCCTATCAGCAAACACCGTCTAGACCTGGTTACGATCGTCCACATACTTCAGACATTGGTGTAGTGTGGACGGGACAATCCGGTTATTGTGGATCCATGGACGACCCAGCAACATGTTGTAAGAGGGTTCTGCATCGATGACATAGCAGGTCACCTCTGTTTTCATGTCGCCCAACTGACATTTGAGGCGAATCTTTCTGAGGGGCCGGGTCCCAGTGGCGTTGAAGCCAAAGATGGTGGTAGTCGTGGTGGACAACCGCTTCTGAGGTACCCCTAAGTGCTTGATGAGGCTCAAAGGCACAATGCTCAATGCCGACCCTGGATCCACTTGAATACGGTCTACTCGAGAGGAGCCGACATATCCTGTGAAGTACAAGGGTCGGTCGTGAGATGTGCTTTTGATGAGCATGTCTTCCGGAGTGAAAGTGATGCAGGGGATCTGTTATCTGGACGTCTGGCAGCATTGCGGATATCCTGCTCCTCCTCCCTCTTCTAGAGGAGTTGCAAAGTATGTGGTAAAGACTTCTGGGTCGGCCGGAGCTTCTCGAAGAGCTTCTCGGGTCGATTTGGACAACCGCAAAAGTTCATACATGGTGAGCCTAGCCGGGATGTTCTTCAGCTGTGTGAGCAGATAGAATCGAAAAGGTTGATTACTCGACCTTGGCTGGATTGCCGGTGATGATTCTGTCGAGGGCCTTGCTGGATTTTTTGTGGCCTGAGGGTAATTCCTAGCAAAGTCTCTCCCAGCTCTGGTAGCCATGGCATCCACCTCATTGTCTGAATCCGTGAAGGTCGCGACCTTCATGTTGTCATCCTTAGGATTTGCGGAGATGACATTGCAGGGCCTAGCTTTTCCTTTTGGCTTCCTCGATGGCTCGGAAGTCCACTGCTCGTCTTCGAGGAGATCGGGATGGACCCACATCACTTGTCCCGACGGCAAAGTTTGTGGAACCAAGCCTCTCTCTCGCTGATTGTGAGGGTCGGTATTGGTAATCTTCAACACCACTTTGGGAATGGGCACTACTCCTGCTGGAGTGCACACCTCGGGGAGATCTGTCCCGAACTTGAGAGTGATCATATTTGAAGTCACTTTCTTCTACGCCGTATCCTTCTTCAGGACCCCTGCATCGTAAAGAAGCTGGAGTTTGTCCTTGAGGATGTAGCACTTGTAGGTAGGATGACCCAGAAACCTGTGGTACGCATAGAAGTTTGAGTCGCTTGCTTTGTCTAGGTCCTCGGGCCTCGTGATCTCTGGTAGCTTGATCCGGTTGCTCTGGAGGAGAGTCTCGAAGGTGGCCACGACTTGATCTTCTTTGAAGTCATATTGCTTTGGAGGACGCTGTTCGAAAGGCTTGGCTTTTTGCTTCTGAGTCGACTTAGGGGAGGGAGCCGGAGTGGACTCGACGGCCATGATCTCCTTTCCCTTCGATCGAGGGTGATTCCTGGATGAGGTTGGTCCAGAAGATCCCTTTTTAGGTTGAGGTTCTTCAGCTTCCAACCTTTTGATCATGTTTTCCACCTGCTCGCCCTGGCAAACAAGCTCCTTCCAAGTCCGGGTTTCCACTGCGCCGATCTTGGACAATATGTTGATTGAGAGATTGTTGCGACACATTTCGATCAATGTACCTTGAGAGACCTGGTCCCGGCATTGGAGTGACCGATTCCTGAATCTCTTAACGAAGTCATTAACCGACTCCGTCTTCTTTTGCTTGTCGGCAATCAGAGTAGCCATTGACACCTCTGTGTCGTCATCGAAGAAACGGGCCAGGAAGAGCTTTTCCACATCGGCCCATGAATTGATGGACCCTGGCTCCAGCTTGTGAAACCACTCAAAGGCCACCCCCCTCAGGGTGCCGATGAATAGCCGGGTGAGAATTGCATCATTCCCGGTGAGAAATCCTGTTTAGGACAGGAAATAGTATATGTGCTGCAAGGGGGATCCCTTGCCATCAAACTGGACCAAACTCATCGGTTTGAACTTCGCCGGGTAGGGGACCGTGTCCCATTCAATTGGGTATGGTCTGACCACCCCTAGCTCGTTCGCATTCCTTTGGAGCTTCAGGGCGTTGAGTTGGCTCTGGAACTCATCGAACCTCCTGTCTCGAGGGGTGCTGCCAGCATGTGACGCTCCTCCTGAAGATTTGTGGGAATAGTCCGAACAAGACCCCTGATTATCCTCCTCTTTAGTGACGTGTGGGAAGGTGAGCACCCGTCTATTATTCCTCTGGGCTCTTCGTCGATTTCGAGGAGACTTCTTTTTGAGCCACATTTGTTCCATCATCTCTATCATGGAGTCGATGGCCGCTTGTTGTCTGGCCATTTGCTCTTCGAGCCTCCTGGTAGCGTCCTCTGGTGTTTCCGCCATGTTCACCTTAGCGTGCTTGCCATAGGCTAAACTAGAAGTCTGGGATGTCGCCTCAGCTGAGCAAGCCTCGTCGTCATGATCATAAATAGGTGACATGTGAGAGTAGTCAAAAGGGATGGCTACCCCAGTCCGACTTCGGGTGCGTTGGTATACGCCCTCAGGCTCGATAGGAATGCAACTGAAACCAGAGGAGAACTCTGGATCGGAAGAGTCAGAGTATTTGGTTTTACTCTTCCCCGCCATGTTGGCCGAGGCTGCTGGCAGTTCAAGGTCATCTACGGTTCGTTTCTTCTAGCGACGCCGTCTCCTGCGAGGTAGCTCTGTCTGCAGAGAGAGCCTCTGAAAGATAGATGGCTTCTGCACATCGACGCATCGGCATCCAGCAAGCACCGTCTTGATGAGGTTCTCACAATAGCACTGAGAGCTAGCTTCACGGAGAGCGCGCTTGCGAGTCAGGTGCTCCTGAAGGTCTCCTTCTGGCTGAAGGTGGCGACCCCCGGCGTCAGTAAGGCTAGGTGTGTAATTGGATGTCGAGGGCTCAGAAGAGCCAGCATGAAGACACTCGGGTAACCCCTCGAGCGCTAGATCAGAGCGACCCTGCCTTGTCAGACGGGGTCGGGAGTGTGGGCGAGCTCCAGCCACTTGGTGGCAAGCTCGACTTGCTTGGTTCTCTGGGCGAGAGGCGCCTGCGAGGTTGATGTTGTTAGTGGGCTGAAGCTTGACCAGCACATGAGTTAGGCCTCTCCTGGCGGGTTGAAGCTCGCCTTGATTGTGGTGTTCACCACCTAAGTGGCGATGCCTTCTGGAGAGATGGGGCCTGCCTAAATTAGGTGGGGGGTCGCCTGACTTGGGCGCCCCGCCTGATTTGTTTGGCCCGCCTGGGTGGAGGTCGCCTGACTTGGGCACCCCGCTTGATTTCTCTAGCCCGCCTGGATGGGGGTCGCCTGACTTAGGCACCCCGCCTGATTTCTCTAGCCCGCCTGGATGGAGGACTGGAATGGTTGAGTTGTAGAGGTCGCCTGACTTGGGCGCTCTGCTTGTCTGGCCGAGTTCGTCAAAGCTACGGATCTTACGTCTCTGCTTGAATTTTTTTGGGCCTGAATAATAATTCAGGCCGTCATAAGAGGTAAGTACCTGCGCCTCTTGGCGGGCGAGTGCTTGTCATCGCCGCTGCTTGGCTCTCTTGGAAGTAGGGACGCTGGTGTCGGCGTGGAGGGACTGCGTGGATGACTTGGCCACCCAGCGAGCGGCCCCTTGGTTCGGTTGTTCGGCCTTTGATCTGGCCTTGGTTGGCTTGATGGAGGTGGAACCCCCTGTTGTGGTTCGGGCAGAGTCTTCGAGTATGGCGGTCTTCGCCTCCCGAGGGTGGGCCGTGCGCGCGACTCTCCGGTATCGACGGGTAGCCTTGTTACCAGAGGAGGAAGAAGACAGGTACTCCTCGTATTTAGCCTGGTCAAACTCGATAATAAGGGACTCTACGGTCATCCCTTCCGTAATATCGTCATATTGCGCCACCACCATCTCGGTTGACAAAACGGTATTCCCCAGCGGAGTCGCCATCTTCTGTTTGGAGTAAAATTCTTGGTTTCTCAATGTGAGATTTGTATTAGTTTGAATGTGTTATTACAAATCCTTTTAAGAAATTCAGAAAGAATACAACAGAAGCGAAGGGTCAGCCCTTCTTGTTTAATGTGGGTTCTTTCGGTAGCGGTAGGATGCCTCCCTCTAATGCTTGCGTCGAGCTTGCTTCCCTTGGACGATATGATCGACGTTGCGGTTTGAAGCTTCAGTGTCTGTAGAAGCTTCGGTTGTGATCGAGTTTGGGAATTTGGATATCAAGGCCCAAGTGTCTGGAGAGAGGGTCTGACGGAGAAGGCCTCGAATGAGTGAGAAGTTGGGAAAACTCCGAATTTCCAATCTGTGAAGCCGATGAACTCCGAGCCTTTGCCTCTCAACCAGCCAGTTAGCCTCCAACCTCCACCGAACAACTGATGCCGAACCCCTGATGCCGAACCCATTTTAACGTTGGCCAAAGGGGCCTTCTTATAAGCCAAGCAAGGCATGGGCCTTTCCTTAATTCGTGGGATTTGACCACTGTGAGGCGAGGGCCATGCTTGATTATGGTCTAAGTGTGAGTAGGCGGGCCTACTCTCACAAGTAAAAGATCAGGCGAGAGCATTTGTAGGCAAGCTCCATGACTAGGCGTGGGATGTGACCACTAAAGAGAGGGCCATGCCTGATTATGGCCTACGTGTGAGTAGGTGGGCTTACTCTCATAAGCAAGTGGTCAGGCGGGCGAGCTCAATAGCCTTCAGGCGAGCTCTTGTGGGACGTGACCGCTCAGGGGCCTCCAGCCGCCTAAACTTATAGGCATTGATGCCTGTGCATAGGGCATGGTTGATCCCTCTTAGGCAATTTTTATTGTCTACACTTCCCAGATGATCTTAAAGAGCGAGGCTCAGGAAGAGGTGCTCCCTCAAGGACTTATTTATTAGCTTCCTCTTTGGAAGGCTCGGTAGTGGGTAACTCCTTTGGAATCTCCTCGATTCCGACAGCTTCTCGTTCCTAGGACAGATAATCCTCTATCCCTGGTAATCGAGTCCTGGTAGAACCACTTCTCGATTTATGGAGTTCCCGGATCTCGTTTATACATGATGTATATACATCATATTCGGGGACTTGAGAAGCCTTATCAAACCAATCACAGAAATCCGTTACGATTGAGCAGCTAAGCGGCGAATTGGGCAGAGTGAACTGCGCATGAGTCCCTCTGGCAGAAAAGAAAAACCAAGCACGAGCGCCTTCGTATAGATTCCCGGTGTGAGCTAATCATGGATTAGGGTTACCGACATAAAGCTGGTCGTACTCAAATTGTCGAGCAAAACGCGAAGGAACGTATGGCTCAATTATGCATCTCTCACCTAGTCAGAAAACCAGGTAGCCCACTCTGATAGCGAGAAGCCATTAGAAAGTCCCTGTATTTAAAAGTGAGGACCCTTCGAAGACTACGTCGCCAAACTTCGGGCCTTCTTCTTCAGCCCCATCAAAACAAGGGTGGTAACAAAAAAGATCATAATTGTTCCCTTGGAACAAGAGTTGTCTAGCCCGGACTATGTACACAGTCGTCCATGTGGCTGACTCAAGCCTCTGCACAAAAGGCAGAGAAGTGTTGTTGTCGTGCACAATCCCTGTCATCAAAGAAGGACAATGCAGCACAAACCAAGCTAATAAATAAGTATAGGGCATTAGTGCACGGGGCTGAGGAGTCTTCCAAATTTTCCTCCCAGCTACGCTGATCTCCTTAACATTGAGGAATTCAGAAATTAAATCTCGTAAGCCCCTCTGTAGATCACCTACCATGGTAGAGAGCAGATTCAAAGGTCTTCCGTGAGCTAAAAGAACGACTGGATATACTACTTCAGCTAAGATAGACTCAACTGGCTTCGATGGCACGACGCACCGCTTCAGCCATATCATCAAGAAGCCTGCAAGGAGACCAGTATCGGAGATAGGAGTTGCAGCCTGATAATGAAAGCTTTCAAATTCAGTATCAGCTTCAAATCCATCCTCTAGATGCTCATTCTTATAGTTAGCATTAGGAGCCTTGATGCGAGCTTCAATGCTCTTGGAGGAGCTTACAGTAAGACGAGCAACTATTAAGTCCTTCTGACCTAAGTTCTGAAAGAGATAATTTGCCCACGTAGTATGCATGATGCCACCCCCACGCATCCCAACGACCTGAGCGCAGATGTAGAAATGACACATCAACTCCCAAAAAGTAGCGTATATCTCTGGATGAGTAGACTTCAAAATAGAAAGTTCCTCAGTTGTTGGAACGAATTCTTCATATGGCATTTGCCCAAAGGATAGCCCTGATCCTGCATGCATCTCATAAAGAGCAAATCTCAATTCCCCAACAGGTGTGAAAAAAGTGCAACTATCCAGATTATATCGCTCTAGCATAGCGAAGAAGGAGGGATAATTCTGGGTGATCTCACATCTTGTGGACAGCACCGGTATTGTAAGGCCAGACTGAGCGAGAGGCTCCTTGGGTTCTTTAAAAACAAAATCCACCATCCGGGTCCACCAGCCGTCTTCTCCAGAGAACAACCAGCTAGGAGAACGAAAGGCTTGTGCAGAAAATTTGCCCCGAGCAGCAATAAACTGGCGTATGAAAATGTTCGCTGGAAAAGGCACTTCCTGAGAAAGACATTTTTTCTCAAATCTACTAGGTCTCAGACCTTTGAGTTGCCCGTCAATTTGTACATGAGATTGTCGACCATATCCAAACATTATGTTCTCTTTCTCCTTGACAAGATCGAAGGACAAACCCCTACGGCAACCAACTCTCAGGAAATAAGAAAGCGGATACATTCTCTCCATGCTTGGGAGGAATAAAAGATGATCGTCGATTCTTTGCAGAAAATGAGAATTTTCTACATGTCCAACTTTGTCATCCGTTGGGATATGGTCCCCAAACAAAAACGTCGGTTTGACAAATTGATCCTGACCCGCGAGTTACCCGCGAGTGTTTCTAGATCTAAATCAGTAATCAGAGCCCTAAGAGTTGAACATCTGGCAAACCTAATTAACTGTGCCCGTTCTAAGCCAGGGAAAGTGCACATTGGAATTTCTCTATGAAGACCAAAAACTTTCCCCACTTCTGGATCGTCAGTATAACTGAAATGCTGCTCCGGCAAAAGTGGCACATTCGGGAAAAACACTACAAAATCAGAAATAATAGTTAGTAACATAAATAGGTTGCTAACACGAAAATTGGGTTATAACACAAAGGACAAATTCTACGTGTCAAGCCTTAAATACAAGGGCCAACCCTTGTATCAACACTTGAACGCAGAGGTCAAACCCTGTGTTGTAATTTTCAGACGTAGAGGCAAAAGACCCGCGGTTAGGATGAAACGCAGAGGCCAAAACCTACGTTCAAATTTCATACCCCAACATAGAGTCTTAACTCTACGCTTCTTAAACACAGAGTCCTAACTCTGCGTTTCCAATTCCAATATAGAAACTTAACTCTATGTTTCCTAAACACAGAGTCTTAACTCTGCGTTTTC
>BQKN01065546.1:1126105-1147257 GCA_022839385.1 Asparagus kiusianus | reverse complement strand
TATATATATATATATATATATATATATATCAAGCTTGTTAGTACCATTTATGGAGGATTGGATGGAATACGAGCTATAACGTCAATATTTAAAGGAGGTGGAGGCAAAGTGATGAAGCAAGGTTTATCAAGAACACTTAACGCAATGAGAAGCTTCATCAACTCTAAAGCAATATCAAAACTCAAGAAATATATTTCTATGTGAGAGATATTTGCTATTTTTATTTTCTCTCTAGTGCTAGAATGTAGGCAAGTAGTTGTAGATTTTATTTGAAGCTATTTAGAATACCACACACACTTGCACACTTTCAAAACTTGTATTTTGGTGCTTTTGTTAAAATGATGATTTTCACAAATACGAGGACCTTTTTGCAAATTTCTTTTTGAAACAAGTTTGTCAAAATGTTTATAAACAATTCCCAAAGTTTTACATTTTTTAGAATTTATTTACTATTTTTAACAGAGCTTTGAAACTTATTTTTAAAACCAAGTTAGACTGATAACCTGCTATCAGTGGACTGGTCAGTCGACTGATGAAGTCAATCGACTGATGAGTCGACTGACGAAATTGCCTAGAATCTTCAATTTAGTCTCTGTTCTGTTTCCGTCGACTGACCAGTCAACTGAAGTTTTTCAGTCGACTGAAAATATCTATCAGTCGACTGATAAGCTCGTATTTGAATACGATATTCAACTGATCAGTCGATTGGCGCCGCCCGTTAGTCGACTGACAGCCTGTCAAACAGCTAGTGCTGTACAGAATCTATTTCTTGGATTTTGTGGGACTTTTGCTAGATTTCTTTGGGTTTTGGCTATAGTTTTCTCTCCCTATAAATACCCAACAACCCCAACTACTCCAGCAAGAGAATTAATTGCAAATCTCTTTAGTTTGTGGTTGTGTTTTCAAAAGAGCTTCAACTTTCATCTTGTTGTTCCCTGTTTCTTTTTTCACATCCCAAGCTTCAAGTGTTATCTCTCTTCTTGCCATAGGATTGTTGTAAAGAGAGTTTTTCCTGTGATTACTACTGTCGTAAGGGTGATCTCGTGGAGATCAATTGTGTGGTTGAGAGATCTCGTGGAGATCGTTGTGTAGAAAAAGTTCCGGCTTCCAAACCGGGTTGTGTAGTGGATTCTCCTCGAGAGTGGGAAGCGGGGACGTAGGTAAGCAGACCGAAACTCGTTAACACATCGCGCATCTCTTGGATAACGATCTCTAACCTTATCTCTTTTATTTTAGCATTCATTAGTGGTGTATTGTTTGTCATAATTTTTATTGCACTATTATTGCCTCAAGACCCTAATCACCCCCTAGGGTCCAACAAGTTATTGGCAAAACATATGATGATGCATAACCTATCTGTTAGGGATGTTCAGTATGGATGTTTATCCCATAATGAGACCTCGGTTGTACCACACTAGGAGTATTTGGACGTTTTCTCGTAATAAGACCTCAGCGGTATTAATACTCGAAGATGATCGGGGTGTTTTTAGATTGGGCTAATATGCCTTCATTTTGTTGTACGATCATCTAGATGCATCATCCGGAATAGGGGAGATAAAACCTATTACCGCAGAACGATTTAGTAAGGACGTTAAATCCACATGATATTATGAGAACCTTACAAGAGTATCGTTATTTGATAAAGATATATATACACAATTATAGTTTGCTCCCATGCTAGTTATCCAAGAGTAGGGTATGATTTTGAGGTTTGACAGATATGGTCTGTTTTATAGGAATGATTATGCTGGATTATACTCCTTATGTTTGTGCCAACTACTCGAGGGTAGTCTAAGTTTTGATATAACTCACCATGTGTGAGGGTTAGAGTTATAGTTTTACTTTCATGTATTGCTTCTCTTTACTTCTTAGTTGGGTTCAATATTCTCTTTACTTCTTAGTTGGCTTCAATAATAAGCGATTCACAATTTGAGACATATGGTATATACATGAGGGTTACCTTGTTTGGATTATTTCGCTCGAAGTACCAGTCTCGTGTTGTGGGTTTCTAATTATTGATTTCATTTAGATTGTTTATCTTTAGTTCAGTGTTAATATTTATGTATCTACAATTTAAGACATATGGTATATACATGAGAGTTTTCTTGTTTAGATTATTTTGCTCGACGTACTACGTCTCACTTTGTAGGTGTCTAAATATTAATTCCATTAGATACGAGAAAAATGATATAGGTAAATTATGCTTACTAGGTAGAGCATCCACTTCATTTAGCAGCCCTTACCCTAGGGACGGATGGAAGTGATCTTGCTATAACACTCTAACACTCATATTGTTTCTCTTTTTGTTTTAAATTTCTTTTCAGGCAGCTTAGAGTTTCGGAGAGCTACTGGATGACGGAGTTCTAGCATAGTCGCTGTCGCATAATTTTACTATTAGAGTCTCTAACTGTAGTTTTATATTTTTATTCAGACATTAGAGTGTATTTAATTTTTGTAAAGGCCGAGTGCCTTAGTGATACTTCATTTGACTCAATGTATTAAGACATATTACATTTGTTCCCATTTCGGTTATATTTTATTTTGTTCATTTGAGACATGATATTATTGTTTGGCTATCTCTTCTGTATTCATCATGTTCATTGCACTACTATCATATTCTTTTGCATGTTTTGTACCTACACTTCTTTTTGATTTCACTAGAGGATACTACTGTGATTGGTGAAACATGTTAATACACTATGTGGGTGCATGGTAGGTTTGGTATTCTTGGATTCATCTTAGACTGAGCCTTGTGTGAACTCAGGGACGTCACAGTTGGTATCAAAGCTCTAGTTCTAGCATCCTTAGAATCATCCTGTGTCGAGTCGTGGAGCTAGGATAGAGTTTCCTAGGATTCATATATAAAGTCTACTAGGAATTCCTAGAATGAGTGAGGATGTAATACATATACCTCAAAAATTACAATTTTTTATGACTATCTTACTTTGATTGAAAAGTATTTGCGTGAATACTATGTGATATATTATGTTATGTATATATGTTTGCGACCTCATTTACTATGTCTACTAAGCTCTCTTTTGATATTATAAATATCGGGACGAGGATGTGGTCGAGATAAAACTCATATCCGGAGAGCTGGATAAGCAGAACCCCAGCTGCAGAAGGCTCCACAGTATCTGATCGACTCGGTAACTCCAATTGTAGAAGCAGAGACTAGCAACACTCGAGGAGTGAGTAACGAGCCACATTATATTTTTTGGAGTTCCACCACTAGTTGTACTTGTCGTGCCTATAAGAGCCGCAGAGCAGGAGGCGTGGCTCTGTAAGAATAAGAATGACATCAAACACTAAGAGCACTATAGTTTTAGGGCACATCGGATTCATGTGCAGCCTATAAATAGAAGAAATATGTGAAAATTTCTTAACGTCAACTCGGTACTAAAGTAGAGTTAGATGTATTCAACATAGAGGATATCATCAGAGGATAGCACCAGAGGATGGCACTGACTTTAGATTTTTGTCGGAGAAGCGAATGCCATTTATTTGGGAGAATTTTGTTTACTTCTTTAACAAGCAGTAGAGCTAGTCCGATTAAAACAGAGAGATATGCCTGTAGTTAATTATAGAATCATGACCAACATAGTGACAATGGCAAGGGTAAGAGACCTATTGTGGAATCTTGAGAGCTCCAGCAGCGGGTAAGGATTTTTATCGCTAGCAACAATGACAGCATAAGAAGAGAGCACAACCTACAACATAATTCAAGAGCGCTGCAACAACGTAGAATTCGACGCACATGTTACAATTATAACAAGATTGGACATAGAGCAAAGAATTGTCATAGTAAACCTACAGGAGGCCAGATGACAAAGGTCAGAGTCAGCAATCTCAGGGCCACGGTTACAGCCAGCAATAGAGGATTTAAGGCACCTCCAGCCATCTCGAGGATTGAGGGGCCAGTAGACCAGATTCGTGTCATCCAGGAGATTCCTAAGGGACAGATAGCCTCATATATTTCACCACCATCAACGTAGCAATTGCCAGCCACCGGTAGGGTTTATGCAGTCGTACCGCGTGATTATGATGCGAGCGGAGCTTTCTTAGTGATTTCCTTTCAAGCTCGGATGTTGTTGATTCAGAAACTTCGCATTCTTTTACCTTCCATGATGTCATGATTAGACTTCATCTTGTAGCTTAGCCTTTAGGTGTTCCATTATCAGTTTCTACTCCTTTGGGAGAGGTATCTCTCTTAGAGAGTATCTATAGGAGATGTGTCATCAGTTTAAAGGAGTCTGAGTCCGTGGTTGATTTGATCGTCCCGTGAATGTCTGAATTTGATGTTATTCTTAGTATGGATTGGTTATCATCCTACCATATTAGTATAGATTGTTTTGTAAAGACAATCAGCTTGTAAGCATTTGATGGGTTTGAATAGATAGTAGCAACCTCATAGGGTAACTAAAATGCGGAGTCATTTCTGGCATACGTCGAGGAGGTGATGATACAGGATCAGGATGCAGATTTGAGCAAGACTAGAGTCATCTTAGAGTATCAGAATGTCTTTTAGGATATACCTAGATTACCTCTAGTAAGAGAGGTCGAGTTGTGCATCGAGTTGCAGTCGGGCACAGTACTAATATCCCGAGCACCCTATCGTATGACACTTGCTGGAATGAGGGAGCTACAGACTCAGCTAGATGAGTTGTTAACTCAGGGTTTTATTTGTTGGAGTCATTTTCATAGGAGCATCGGTCCTCTTCGTGGAGAAGAAGGACGATAGCATGCGATTTATGTAAGGACTATCGTGAGTTGAACAATGTCACTTCCCGGATCAGGTATCCCCTATCGAGGATTTATGACTTGTTCGACTAGGTACGAGGAGCACAGCATTTCTCGAAGATTGATCTTCGTTCTGGTTATTTTTAGTTGAGAGTGTGAGAAATAGATATTCCCAAAACTATCTTTCTGACTCGATATAGGTCTTTCGAGTTTTTTGTCATGCCATTTGGGCTGACCAATACACCCGCGATATTCATAGATTTGGTGAATCAGGTTTTCCGTCCATGTTTGGACTATTTTGTGGTTGTTTTATCGACAACATCCTTATCTGTTCGAGATTGGAGGTAGAGCATGAGCAGCATCTTTATTTGGCATTACAGACTTTGCGGGAGCATCAGTTATACACTAAGTTTAGCAAATGTTAGTTTTGGCTAACTGAGGTCAGATTTTTTAGTCATGTTATTAGCAAGGAGGGCATTGCAGTGGATCCAGTTAAAGTGAAAGCAATATTTGATTGGGAGCCACCGAAGACAGTATAGAGATTCATAGTTTCTTAGGTTTGGCCGGCTATTACAGGAAGTTCATTCAAGACTTCTTGAAGATTGCGACACCACTTACACACCTTAACAAAGAAGAGTGTACCATTTGTTTGGGGCACAGAGTGCCAGGATGCCTTTGAGACTCTAAAGGCTAAGTTAACTACATCGTCAGTATTGACTATTCTGAGCAGTGATAAGACATTTGTGGTCTATACAGATGCATCGTTAGCGAGTCTAGGAAGTGTTTTGATGCAGACCCAGAGAGTATTGGCTTATAATTCGTGAAAGTTGAGGCACATCGTATCGATACACAGTGCATCCAGGCACAACGAAAATGTACAAGGATCTAAAGAGATATTTTTAGGGAGCTTCTAGGATTCGTTCGGTAGCCACTTGTGGTATTCTAGTGCTTTCCACCCGTAGATAGATGGACAAATGTAGAAAATTAACCTTGTGTTGGAGGACCTATTGCGGGTATGTATTATAGATTTTCAGGGCAGCTGAGAGGACCATATCACATTGATTGGGCTTTCTTATAACATCAGTTATCATAGACTATTAGCATGGCATCATATGAGGCGTGGTAGGGGAGGTCTTGTAGATCGCTTATTTGTTGGGCAGAATCAGAAGACAGTGTATTGCTTGGACCGGAGCTTGTAAAACAAACTACAGAGAAGGTAGTAGAGATTCGAGAGAACATTCTTACAGCACATAGTCATCAGAAGAATTACGCAGATCAGAGGTGACCGTTAGAGTTCCAGGTTAGGGACTTTGTTTCGTTGAAAGTATTACCGATGTAGGGAGTTTAACGATTTGGCAGACAGGGAAAGCTTATCCCGAGGTATATTGGTCCATTAAGGATTATTGAGCGCATTGGAGCTATTTTGTATCGGATAGGTCTTCCAACATCGATGTCGAGTATACACGATACTTTTCATGTTTTGATGCTTAAGAAGCATTTATGCGATGAAGAGCAGCAGCGCGTGTTAGACGTGCTAGATTTCGAGCTTCATGATGATTAAACTATGATAGAAATTCATGTTTGTATTCTTACTAAGGAGGACAAAAAGCTTAAAAACAACGTGATACCTTTGGTTAAAGTTCAATGGAACCAGAAATGAGCTGAGGAGGCTTCTTAGGAGCGTGAGGAGAATATGCATCGCGACCATTGTTTTAAATATCCCCGACATGGTCCGATATATCCCCCGATATATCCTTTTACAGGGCTTGCCGCAACCGATATGGTCTTTAAATATCCTTTACCGCTTTTTGGCTATTTTGAGTTATAAATCTCCGAGATGGCCGATATATTAGCCGATATGTGGACCAATATATCTTTTTATATAGCTTGTTGCAAAATAATATACCGTGTTTGGAATTTTTGGGCGAGATATCAAGATTTCCCCATTATATCAAATGAAATTTTGCCCTAAAAAAAGCAGATCGAATGTTGCAACGTTGCTTTGCACTTTTGTTTGTTTTAGAAGGTTGATTAGTGATCCTAAACATATATTATTCATATTTTGTATGCTTAAATTTTATTACATATGTTGAAATTACATTTTAATGCATTATACTATGTATGCAAACATTCATTATGGCATTCCGATATTTACCACATATCCCCGATATTTCCCCGATATCTACAATCCGATATGAATTTTGGCCATCCGATATTTCCCCGATATCCGATATTTAAAACCTTGGTCGTGACTACCCGCACTTGTTTGAGTAGGTAAATTGATTGATTTTGATTGGTGTTCATGATTAACTATATGGTCATATTTATATTTAATGTTAGAATGAGAGTATTAACACTTAGATCCTAATTATTTGAAATATATGGTATATATACGAGGGGTTCCTTGTTTGAATTTTTCGCCCGACGTACTAGTTCCGCTTAATTAGGGGTTAAGTGTGAATATTTTTATTCTAGATTATTAAGTATAGATATTTCTACATTTTATATCTGGAGATTAATGGTACGAGATGTGTATGTGAGGGTTTTATTATATGGATTATCCCCTCAATGCTTTTCTGGTATTATTAATCTCTAAGATATGATTGTGGAATTTCAGGGATGAAATTCTTTTAAGGGGGAAGAATGTAAAACCCTGTGAATTTGAAAATATAGTGATAAATAATAATAAATATGTTCTATGGTGATAAATAATATTTGTTGATGTTTGAGTATGCTAGAAATTGATTTGAGCTGAATTCAATGTATATATATATATATATATATATATATATATATGAATATAGGAGTGAAATCATGCACTATATACATGAGCCTGAAATCTGGAAAAACGACTGGTTAAGAGTATACGTACTATATACATCGATGCAGTTTGAATCTAAAAACAATCAAAAGACAAAAGTTGTAGGTATCTTCAATAGCACAAATCTTAAATCACCTCATTCTGAGGTTGGATGAGAAAGTTACAGCTAAAATACCGAAGGTGGTTTTCCCAGTCAGACTAGGTTTTCTGGTTCGGGTCAAACAGGTTTGTTTCGGGTATGCCTCTATAAATACCTGTGTTTTTCATAAAAATTATTATTATTATCATATCTCTGAACCCTAGCAGCCACCCTCTCCCCTCAAAAACCCTAGATCAATTTCTTGTGAGTTTTGTGAGCTTTGTGAAGCAAAATACCGACACGAGGGCGAGATCATCAACGTGTGGCAAGGGAGAATGAGTTGTTTGCACTTTTGGATTGTTTGTTGTTCATTTCAGAGGCTTGTACATGAGATTAAGGCAAGATCATTTGCATCCAAACCTTACCCATAGTTTATAAACATGTTTTATGAAGTAATATGACAGATATGATGCTTAGAACTTAATCTAATGTGAAAAAGATTAGAATTTTGATATTAAACTGTAAACAAATATTAGATCTACATGGTTTTTCTTGTTGTTTAGGATAAAAACATGATCATGATTATTAGTGTTGTTTTTAATTTCGTTTTAATTATGTTAGTCATGCTTAGGACATGTTTAAACCCTAGTTCGATGTTTAATTGAGTTTTCATGCAAGTTAATTATGCTTAAACCCTAGGTTTGTGATACCTAAGTAATATAAACATGTTCACACGAATTTTACCTCTGTTCATGTCCATAAATTATCATGTTTTGATAAATTATGTTGATAATAAGTGAGTTAATTAAAGGATTTGATTAATTAGGTTGTTAAACCCTAATTTGATTAACCCAAGAGTGTGAATTATGTTCAAAATAATTTTTGTAAAGTAATTAACAAAGTTTAAGTGTTGTTAGATACTTCATGATAAGAAAGTATCGTGTTTGAACAAGTTACATATCCTAAATCTACAAAACACGAAAAACCTGAGGAGACAGATTCCTCTTTGGCCGGTTGACCGGCGCCCTAGGGGTTGTCGACCGGTGAAAGCCTGTTTGTGCACGTTGTGCAAACCTACAGTGCGGTCGAGTGAAGCCCTAGGGGCGGTCGACCGGTTTGTGTTCTTTTTTCCTGGATGTTATTTTTGCATCTTTTGTTTGTGTTTGCGGGTTCGAGCCGCACTATGTTGCACGTACAATCATGAGTTCACACGTATAGTGTCGTATTACACACATAGATATCTTGAAGATGATTAATACGGATATAGTGGCGATTACACTTTAGATACCAGTCTCGAGTTTGCACCCCAAGACACGTGCGTGAATGCTTGAATGCATGTTTCAAAATTGAGTATACATGCATAGTTGAGGTGCATAACACATGTTTGAGTTGATAGTTGTTAGCATAACACATGATAATGCATAACCTATCTGTTGGGGATGTTCACTGTGGATGTTTATCCCGTAATAAGACCTCGGCTATACCACACTAGGAGTATTTGGATGTTTTACCGTAATGAGACCTCGACGGTACCAATACTCGAAGGTGGGGGTATTTTCGGATTAGGCTAATACGCCCTCATTTTGTTGTACGGTCATCTAGATGCATCATCCGGAATAGGAGAGATAAAATCTATTGTCGCAGAATGATTGAGTAAGGACGTTAAATCCATATGATATTATGAGAACCTTATAAGAGTATCGTTATTTGATAAAGATATATATACACAATTATAGTTTGCTCCCATGCTAGTTATCTAATAGTAGGGTATGATTTTAAGGTTTGACAGATATGGTCTGTTTTATGGGAATGATTATGCTGGATGATACTCCTTATGTTTGTGCCAACTACCCGAGGGTAGTCTAAGTTTTGACATAGCTCACCATGTGTGAGGGTTGGAGTTGTAGTTTCACTTTCATGTATTGCTTCTCTTTACTTCTTAGTTGGGATCAATGATTAGCGATTCATAATTTGAGACATATGGTATATACATGAGGTTTTCCTTATTTGGATTATTTCGATCGACGTACCACTCTCGTGTTGTGGGTTTCTAATTATTGATTTTCTTTATATTGTTTATCTTTAGTTTGGTGTTAATATTTAAGTATCTAAAGTTTGAGACATATGGTATATACATGAGGGTTTTCTTGTTTAGATTATTTCGCTCGACATACTACGTCTCGTTTTGTAGGTGTCTAAATATTAATTTTATTGGATATGGAGAAAATGTTCTAAGTAGACTATGCTTAATAGGTAGAGCCTCCATTTCATCTAGCAGCCCTTTCCTTGGGGGTGGATGGAGGTGATCTTGCTATAGCGCTCTAGCATAGTTTTGGAGAGCCGCAAGATAACGGGGTTCTAGCATAGTCGCTGTCACATGATTTTACCATTAGAGGCTCCACTGTAGTTTTGTATTTTCATTTAGACATTAAAGTTTGTATTTCATTTTTGTAAAGGCCGAGTGCCTAAGTGATACTTTATTTGACT
This sequence comes from Asparagus kiusianus, assembly GCA_022839385.1. Classification (NCBI taxonomy): domain Eukaryota; kingdom Viridiplantae; phylum Streptophyta; class Magnoliopsida; order Asparagales; family Asparagaceae; genus Asparagus; species Asparagus kiusianus. The sequence continues at coordinate 1,137,130 of BQKN01065546.1, read as the reverse complement.
CGATGTATTAAGACATATTATATTTGTTCTCGTTTCAGTTATATTTTATTTTGTTCATTTTAAACATGATATTATTATTTGGCTATCTCTTTTGTATTCATCATGTTCATTGCACTACTATCATATTCTTTTGCATGTTTTGTATCTACACTTCTTTTTGGTTCTACTAGAGAATATTACTGTGATTGATGAAACATGTTAATGCAATGTGTGGTGAATGACACGTTTGATATCATTGGATTCACCTTGGACTGCAGGCTTATGTGAACCTAGTGGCGTCACATCAGAACATTCTCTACCTTACCCATGGGGACTTTGATAGATCTATTAGCTAACTGTAAGGTGCATCTGGTTAGTTTTAGTTTACCTACACCTAGTTGCTGGTAGACTGAATGAGGAAGCAAATTGATACTAGCCCCTAAGTCTAAAATCGCATTATCAATGTAGGTATTTCTAATGACACATGAAATAATGGGACAACCTGGATCTTTATGTTTTAAAGGTATGGGCTTTTAGAGCATATCACTGATATTAATAGCCAAAAAGACTTTCTTTGGAACATTTATTCTTCTCTTCTTCGTGCACAAATATTTTAAAAATTTTGCATAAGAAGAGATTTGTTCAATTACATCTAAGAGAGGAATGTTGATCTTAACCTACTTGAAAGTTTCTAGGATCTTCTCCTCCTGAGGGGAGTGTTTCTTAGGCCTAAGTCTATCTGGGAAGGGAGCAACTGGTTTAAACCTACCAAAATTAGGCTTAGGTTAGGGTTTATGTTCTTGGTCATCAGAAAGGGGTGATTTCTGAATAAAGTTATCAGAAGGAGAACAAATTTGTTCTGGTTCAAGAGTTTGACTTGGAGATGTTCTGACTTAATTATCGACCTGTTTTACTAACCGCGGTGAATGGATTGCATTCACTTGAGCTTCGTAAGATGAACTAGATCCTGTATCCTTAGGATTGACCACGAGTTGACTCGAATGTTTTCCTTTCTCTGTTTCACTCATGGCACTAGCTAGTTGACCAAGTTGGGTTTCTAACTAGCTATAGCTTGAGTGTTAGAGTTGAGTATTTGTTCGGTTGATTGTATAAAGGAATTCAAAGTGTTGAATGTTTGAGCCAACATATTTGTGATTTGTGTAGAGGCCTTGATTATGGTTTCCAAACCTTTTTCTAAAATATTAAGACGTTTATCATGATTAGAAATTTGGAAGGATATGATTTACAAATTGATGATGAGGAGACTGGTTTGGATATGGCAGATTTGGTTGTTAAAAACTTGGTTGAAAACTAAAAAGAACTGTATTTTTCCTAGAAAATTGTTGGTCTGAAGAGGGAGTGAAGTTTTGATTTCCGGAGTGGTTTTCCTAATTCTAAGAAGTGGTTTTCCTAATTCTAAGAAAAATTTGGATCATTACTCCAACCTGGATTATAGGTTGGAAAAATGGATCATTCACGGAATGCTGGAATGCAGCATTAACTTATCCTAGTAGTTGATTATTACCTAAGAGAGGATATTCCCCTAAAATATGGGATGGAGAAATACACTTGTAACAACCTCAGGCAGAAACTTGATTGATTTGAGCTGTGGCTCATTTTTTGATTTATAAAGCTTCTAATCTACGCATGATTGTAGTTATCTTTACTGCAGAGACAATATTTGTCTCTAGGGATAGACCACTAGATTTGGGTTGGGGAACCGATGAAACTATGTCATCATAGTGTTCCAATTTCATGGTTTTCTTGGATAGACTCTCTAAAAATTCTCAAGCTTCATTGGCATTTTTTTCATGAAATCCCCTTGACACATTGATTCCAAGGAAGTTTTTAAAGAATAATCTAATCCTTCATAAATGATTTAGCATAATAGCCATTTCTTAAGACCATGGTGAGGACATTGGATAAAAAGATCCTTAAATTTGTCAAAATACTTTTAAAATGGCTCACCCGGAACAATCTTAAAATTTTGAATGTTGTTTCTAAGCTTAACCGTTTTGTGGATAGATAATTTTTTTTAGAAAAATGGTGATAAATTCATCTCATGTTGAGATAGAATTTGTAAGTAAGCTATACAGTCATTTCTTAGCTTTGTCCTTTAGGAAAAATACAATAAATCTAAGTTTGATCGCATCCTCAGATAGTTATCTAATCTTAATCATAAAATAAACTTCCTCAAACTCGGAGATAAAAATATAAGCATCTTCGGTTTTATTTCCTAAGAATTTTGGAAGCATGTCTATGTAATACGGTCTAAGCTCAAAATTAATTCCATTGACTTGGGGTAGCTTAATGCAAGATGGGATTGCATTCCTAGTTGGGTAACACATATCTTAAAGAACAGGTGGATTAGGATTGTCCATTTCTTTAAAAATTAGTTTAAAACGGATTAAATTATTAATATTATCCTTAATCCAACCTTGCATACACCAAGGAAAATTCTTTTTTTTTAATTATTTTAAAAAATCTGAGAAAAACAAAAGTTAGTTTTTTTAGGAATACTAAAAAAATTCTGAAAGATAATAAGGAGGAGAAAGATAAAAGAAAGACGCAACTTAAACAAATCAAAAGTAATCACTTGTGTTAATCACTCCAAATTATAGGATTAAGCCTAAACTCGGCTAGACCAGCTCCTAACCAAAATCTCCCTTAGTGAAAAAAATGAAGTTTACTCGATCAGTTAGCAAGGTAAGGATAGTACTAGAGGGAGATCAAAGATCAATTAAGTACCTCATTTCTTGTGGAGTGCTTTACGTAACCCCTAAACCTTACCTTAGACACCAACGGATTCAAGTAAACTTAAACCGGCTCACTTAAGGATTTCTTGTTCCTTAATGAGCTAGATGTTGGCCTTCTTATTTTGATGATGTTTAACAAATAATTTACTTCTAATGTTGTTTGTTTAGTGTTTGTATAATTCTATTTATTGTAGACAAACAACATGTTGGAGGATGGATGGAATCGAGCATTCACGATCATATCAAATGGAGGTTGGCGGAATTATGGAGTGAAGCCTATGCTATTCAAATTGAAGATCCAAGTTCTCGCTTTATCTGCAAGTGTACCAAGTTGAGCTACATCGAAGATCTACCAAGCTTGGATATATTTAGTTTAGGTTTTATATTATGTGTGTTAGTACTTTAAGCTCAATCATATATACACACACATATTTGGTTTTTATATATATAGTTATATATATACACAAGTTTTGGTTTATGGACTTAACAATCATTGTATATATATTTCATTAAGTCTATAAAATTATTTCATAGGGTTTCAAAATATTGTTTATGTCAAAACATCAAATTTCATGTATATCACATTTTCATGTTTTGGACACACTTACAAAATACATGAGTTTTCACAAATGGAAAACTCAATTTGAGAAATTTTTTTCTAACATGTTCAATTTCATGTTTATAAATGTTTCCCAAAGTTTTATCAATTTTGGAATTAATTTGTTATGTTTATTTGAATTTACAAAATCAAGTTTTTAATAAGCTCATGTTCGTGCACATGTTCGTGCATGTTTTTGCAAAACTGATGCGTTTTTACAATTAGGAAATACGATTTCAAAAATTTCTTCGTTTACATGTTTATAGTCAATATATAAACATTTCTCTAAGTTTTACTAATTTTGGAGTTGTTTTGTTATTTTCAATTGAATTTACGAAACTGAGTTTTCTGCAGTTTTTTCAGAAACTATATATCTGTGTTCAAACATTATTTCTCTCATCTGGGAAGTGATATTTTAGAAATTCTTTTTCTAACATATTTATCTATGTCTAGAACATTCCCTCAAAATTTCATGATTTTTGGAGTTGATTTACTATTTTTAATTGATTTTACAAAATCAAATACGTAAAATTCCAGAATCTGTCAAAAAAAATTATCTGTGAACAGTGCGGTCGACCACGCTACAGTATGGTTGACTGCCATTACTGTAGCAGTCGACCGTTGTAAAGTAACGGTAACATCTGTTTTTTTTAATGGGGTTTTGAGGTTTTTTGAGTTGTTTTCTTCAAGCCTATATATACCCCTTTGCCATAACTATTTTAGATAATAATGAGAGTGTTTTAAACAAGTTTAAGAAAGTTTTAAATAAGGGTTTATGTTTGGTTTAAGTTTTAAAAGCTTTTAAGCAATTGAGAGTTTAATTTTGTGAAATCAATTTCATAAGAGCTAGAAGAGATCATCACTTGGTGTTTGAGCTTCAAATCATCTATCTCTCACTCTTGTAATTTATTGGAGAAGTTTTCTCAACTCAATCTAGCTTTACTTTTATATTGTTTGATTATCATTCTATTAAGCTAGTATTTATATTTGAGTTTAGTTGATTTAATTTCACTCATTGTTTACACACACCCACATTAAGCTTATTGTATTTTCATACATAGTATAATTGGGTTGGTGAGTGTTGTAACAATTGAGTGTGAGCCTACATTGAGTTCTCATCTATTATACAGAACAAATCATTTATTATATTGTGAGAATGTAAAGTTTTTGGTTAGCTAGAAAACCAAGTGTGTAGTGGAGATCTCCTCGAGATGAGGAGCGGAGACATAGATCGTGAGGACCAAACTCCATGAATGAAATTGTGAGGTGTAAACGTTATTCGGGTGAGCGTAAAAAACCCGGTTGTGATAGTGGATTTCTCCCCGGGAGTGGGGAGCGGAGACATAGGACGGAAGGTCCAAACTTCGTGATCATATCGTTTGTTTGTGATTGCATTAGCGCACCTTTCTTATGCTCATATCTTATATCGTCTTTGTATATTGCTTGTTATTTATATTACCCACTATCTAGTTTAGATTTTTTACCTTTGTTTTCATCATATACCTCTTTGCTAGGATATATCTCTTTGCTTATATTGCATATTCTTGCTCATAACATATTGTATATCTATCTTGCAAGAATAATTTATTAATAAGTTTTAATTGGCATAAAATCGGATTAGATTAGCATAAGACGCTAATCATGTTGGACCCTAGAGGGGGTGATTAGGGTCTTAAGGCTATAATAGTGCAATAAAATTTAGACAAGCAACAAACCACAAAATGAACAACAATAGCAAATGAGATAGAGTTAGAAATTATTATCAAAATGACGCGCGATATGTTAACGAGGTTCGGCCGGCTGACCTACTTCCCCGCTCCCCACTCTCAATGAGAATCCACTACACAACCCGGTTTGGAAGCCGGAACTTCTTCTACACAACGATCTCCACAAGATCTCGCAACTACACAGTTGATCACCACAGGATCTCACTTCCACACAGTTGATCTCCACAAGATCAAGATCTTAACAGTAGTAATGGTGTAAAAACTCTCTCTTTACAATGTCAATACACTGAAGCTGGGAAGTGAAATTAAAAACAGAGAAAAACAGGTTTTGAAGTTTGCTCTCAGTAAAAACAGATTTTTGATTTTTTTCAAAATGTTTAGGACACTTGAAGAAGAAGGGGTATAGGGGGTTTAAATAGAAGAAAACACTGCATCAAAAACCTATACCCATATCCCCTAAATCCCGTAAAAAAATGATCGTCTAAAACTATACGTTAAAGGTCCGTTGGAGTAAGTTGCGGTCGACTGTGAAAATCTCACGGTGGACCGCGAGCCACTTTCGAAGCTCAGAATTTTCTAGAGACTTTTGCGGTCGACAGTGGGAAATTTGAGCTGACGGTCGACCGCGAAAGTTTCTGTTGCCCACTCAGAAAAGAACACAGGCGCGGTCGATCGTGGCGGTCGACCGCGAGCTGATACATGCTGACACTATTTTTGAAAGCAGTTTTTGACTCTTTAAAAATCTGTAAAAATATTCAAATAACTTCTAAAAATTGTGTAACTTTGTAAATTATTTTTGACACTAAAAACAAACTGTTTGGAAAAGGAATTTCACGAAGAAGTCCTCATACTTGTGAAAAATAATAATTTGTCAAAACGCTCAAAAATGTAAGTATGAAAACGTGTGTGTGATATCCCAATAGCTTCAAATAAAATCTATAACTACTTGCCTACATTCTAGCACTAGAGAGAAAAGAAAAACTAGCTAATATCCTCACATAGAATTACAATTCTTTGAGTCTTGATATAGCTTGAGTTGATGAAGCATCTCATTGCATTTATTGTTCTTGAATAAACAATGCTTTATCACTATGCCTCCTCCTCCTTTGGATATCATCGTTGAAGCTCATATTCCATCCAATCCTCCATAAGTGGTACTAACAAGCTTGATATATGTATAAACTATAATATCACTCAACAAGCAATTAGTACCGATAATGGTGGTTGTAAAACATCATCAAAACACAAGGGCTAACAATCTTCCCCTTTTTGATGATGACAACCGACCATTATATAAAAGCAAAATAAATGTAACTTATAGATAGGTGCTCCCCCTATCTATGAGGTCCTCCTTACTATGTGCACAAATGTGGAGATTTCTCTCCCCCTTTGTCACCATCAAAATAAGGAAATGAAATGGTAATAAAAAAAAGTGCATATGAAATGCAACTAACCAAGCAAGCAAATAGAACTTTCACATAGTGCATAAACCCAAACCATTTTTTACGCGACAAAAATCATCTTCACTAAGAGGCTTGGTAAAGATGTCCGCTAATTGAGATTTAGTGTTAATATAAACAAGGGATACATCTTGCCTCTCTACATGATCGCGTAAGAAATGATGGCGCACATCAATATGCTTGGTTCTAGAATGCAAAACTGAATTTTTTAAAATATTTATAGCACTAGTGCTATCACAAAAGATTTTTATATTTTGAAAATTCAAATCATAATCAACTAAACTTTGTTTCATCCACAAAACTTAGGCACAACATAAGTCGGTAACAATGTATTCCACTTCCGTAGTGGACAATGAAACATAATTTTGTTTCTTGGAAGCCCAAGAAACAAGAGAATTTTCCAAGAATTGGCATGTTCCACTCGTACTCTTACGATCTACCTTACATCATGCAAAGTCGGCATCACAAAAACCATAGAGATCAAAAGAGGTTCTTTTGGATAAAATAAACCAAGATCAATTGTTCCATTGACATATTTAATAATCCTTTTAACCGTAATTAGATGAGATGATTTAGGAGAAGCTTGAAAACGTGCACATGCACACACATTAAACATGATATCGGGTCTACTAGCGGTAAGATAAAGAAGACTACCTATCATACATCGGTATAGTTTTTGGTCTACATCTACACCACTATCATCCGCATCAAGCTTGACACTTATACTCATGGAAGTTGGTACATGCTTAGAGTTCTCCAAATTGAATTTCTTCACCAATTCTCTAGCATATTTGTTTTGAGAAATGAATATCCCATCTTTAGTTTGCTTGACTTGGAGCCCGAGAAAGAATGTGAGCTCTTCCATCATGCTCATCTCAAAATGATCTTGCATAACTTTAGAAAATTCCTTGCATAAAGATTCATTAGTAGCACCAAAAATGATATCATCAACATATATTTGAACTAAAATAAAATCATTTTTCCTTTTTCTCATAAAAAGAGTATTATCAATTTTCCTTTTAGAAAAAACATTTTTAAGAAGAAAACTAGAGAGGCGAGCATACCAAGCTCTAGGAGCTTGTTTAACCCATATAAAGCCTTTTAAACCTGGTAAACATGATTAGGAAATGAATGATCCATAAAACCGGGGGGTTGCTCAACATATACTTCCTCTTCAATATGACCATTTAAAAATGCACTTTTAACATCCATTTGAAATAATTTGAAATCTTTAAAGCTTGCAAATGCCAAAAACATCCTAATAGATTCTAACCTTGTAACCGGTGCAAAGGTTTCGTCATAGTCTATGTCCACCTCTTGATTGTATCCTTGGGCTACCAAGCGAGCTTTATTTCTTGTTATAATACCATGTTCATCAAGTTTGTTTCTAAAAACCCATTTTGTTCCAATTACACTAGCATTGTTGGGTCTAGGAACTAGTTTCCAAACATCATTTCTTCAAAAATTGTTTAGTTCATCATGCATAGCTAAAACCCAAAATTCATCATTTAAAGCATCATTAATCCTTTTAGGTTCTATTTGAGATAAGAAGGCAACATTACCACACTCACTCAAAGCTTTTGAGTGAGTAACAACTCCTTGTGAAGGACTCCCTATTATTTGCTCCTTTGGATGATTTGATGCGAATTTTCATGCTTTGGGGAGTTTTTTTTTGTTCATGAGTGTTGGTGCTTGCCACATCCTTTTGTACTTCTATAGAGGGTGTATTATTAAGTTGCAAATGTTTCAATCTTCCCTCAACATAATCATCATCTTTCCTAGGTAAAATAACTTGTGAACCAATATTAGTCTCATCAAAAGTAACATTTATAGATTCTTCAACAACAAGAGTTCGTTTGTTGAAGACCCTATAAGCCTTACTTTGAGGTGCATACCCTAAGAAAATGCTAACATCAATTTTGAAATCAAATTTATCATGGTGATCTTTTGTATTTAAAATAAAATATTTACAACCAAAGATACGAAAATATCCAATAAATGGAGTTTTGCCATAAAATAGTTCATAAGGAGTTTTCTTAAGCATTGGTCTAATCAGAACATGATTCAAAACATGGCAAACCGTATTGACGGCTTCCACCCAAAAATACTTAGGCAAATCAAAAGAGTTTAACATAGTTTGTGTCATCTCTTGTATGGTGTGATTTTTTCGTTCAACAACACCATTTTTTTGTTGTGTTCTTGAAGCGAAAAACACGTGAGTTATACCACGATGTGCACAAAAATCATAGAAAAAATTATTTTAAAATTCACCACCATGATCACTTCTTATTTTAACAACTTTTAAATCTTTTCATTTTTAATTCTTTTAACATGATTCGAAAATTATTCAAAACATTCGTCTTTACTTACAAGAAAGATTGTCCATGTAAAACGAGAAAAATCATTAATGATAACAAAAACATAGTGTTTGCCTCAAAGAGACATAACACGCATAGGACCAAATAAATCAAGATGAAGTAATTGCAAGGGTTTAGAAGTTGATACCTCGTTAATGGATTTGAAGATAGACTTAATTTGTTTACCTTTAGCATAATCTTCACAAATGGTATCCTTGATGAAATGCAAGTTGGGTAACCCTTTTACAAGATTTCTATTGGACAATTTTGATATCAATTCTATGTTCGCATGTCCAAGCCTCTTATGCCAAATCCAAGGGTTTTCATCAACTGCCGCAAGACACTTTGTTAGACCCTAGAGGGGGGGTGATTAGGGTCTTATGCTAATCTAATCCGATTAAATGCCAATTAAAATTAATTAACAAGTTATCCTAGCAAGTATGAATACAACAAGATATATAAGCTAGGATAAACAATATGAATAAGATATATCCTAACAAGAATAGATATACAATATGATATATGCAAGGATATATAAACAATAAGATATATCCTAACAAAGAGATATAGACAATATATGTGCAAGGATATAAAATTAACACAAGGGTGAATTAATCATAAACTAGATAGAGGGAAAAACAATAATGAGCAATTGACAGAGGCAATATGAATAATAAGCACGAATGTAAAAGTACGCCAATGCAATCACAAACAAAACGATATGTTTACGAGGTTCGGTCCCCACGACCTACGTCCCCGCTCCTCACCTCGAGGAGATCTCCACTATCACAACCGGGTTTTCTACGTTCACCCGAACAACGTTTACACCTCACAATACAATCACTATGTAATCACACCTCACACACTAAGTGTTGGTCCTAGCCCGTGTCCTCCTCCTCAAGTGCTCGGTTACAACCTCTCCCTAGGCACGTCAACCGACGCCACTCCTCTTGGATTCGACCCCGTCTCTCACCACATACTTCTCTCGGTGTACAAGTGTATTACAAGTGAATCTCTCAATAAAACACAATATAATGAATGATTGTTCTCTCTAACAAGGTGAGAACTCGATTAAGCACAACTCTAAGTCACAAATCCCACAACCCAAAATATACTATGAATGTAAATACTATAAGCTCAATAGGTTGTGTGTGAACAAAGAGATAAAACAATATAAACTCAATATTAAATCTAGCTTATGAAATTAAGAACAAAACTTATAAAATGCTAGAATTGAGTTTAAGAAAACTTCTCTATAGATGACAAAAGATGGAGGGAGAATAGTTGGAAGCTCAAACTTCAATAGATGATCTCCTCAAGCTCTTGTGGAATTGATTCACAAAATCAAAAACACTCAAATGCTTAAAAGCTTATAAACACACTTTAAACAAACTTAAACCCTTGATTAAAACTTTCTTAAACTTGTTTTTAAAACTCTCTTCATTAACCTGAAAAGACATCAGCAATGGGGTATATATACCCACTCAAAGCTCAGCCAAAACCCCAAGCCAAATGACAAAAAGACCCAGAGAAAATCGGCTCAGAAAAGAGCCGTTAGAAAGCAACGGTCACATAGTCGGTCGACCAGAATTTCTATCGGTCGACCGCTATCCACGTCGAACACGAGAAAAACAAGCTGGAACCTCTTCGGTAGACCGACGGAATTTTCGATCGACCGATGGGAGCTCTCGGTCGACCGTACCGGTCGACCGACAGACTCTCTGTCGCCCAATGCCGAAAAAACCAAACGAGCGGTCGACCGGTGCGGTCAACCGAATACTGATACTTCTGAAAACTGTTTTACTGATTTTAAAACGCTGTTTAAAAATATCAAACAAATTCCAAAAAATGTAAAACTTTGGGGAATAATTGTAGACATGATAATAAACATGCTACAACGACTGGTTTCGAAAAAGAACTTCCCAAATGAAAAATATCATCATTTTGCAAATATGTTCAAAAACATGAAAACCTGGAAATTGATATTTTGATATTTTGACTCAAACAACATTTTGAAACCTTATGAAATGTTTTTATAGACTTAGTAAAACATGTATAAACTAATATTGAATTCTATAAACTAATAAGACAATATTTTCATAAAATTGCATATTTTATGCAATGTTATCAAAAACACAATAATAAATA
>BQKN01065546.1:1108677-1123910 GCA_022839385.1 Asparagus kiusianus | reverse complement strand
CACCCCACGGATAATCCAACCATCGGGGCCTACAGAGCTCGCCGTCATGATTCCAACGCATCCAAAATCACTCAAATCCGAGTTCGGACGAAAAGTCAACGGCGAGTCAACGGCAGGACAACGGCAGAACAACGGCACAGCCTCGGACTGCGTTGAGACACCCAAATGGGCCTCGGCAGGCCCGAGACACCCCTTGGGGTGTCTCGGCCAGGGCCGAGACACCCCCTAGGGGGTGTCTCACATCAGCCCCCCCCTCTCCTTTTGGCTATAAATAGCCCCCTTGGCCTCTTTTGTGAGGGGCTCTTGATTTTTGGCTCTCAATTCAAGGCTGAATTATCTTAGCCAAGGATTGTTCTGCAATAGAGCGGCGAAGCCCTGCCGGAGTGAGGAGTCAGAGTCTGCAAGATAGCGGCGAAGCCCTGCCGGAGCAAGGAGTAAGGCGTCCTTCATCAGCACCCTTCATTCACCCCTTTCTGTTCCTTGGTGTTGCCCTTCGCAGGTGACACTGAGAAGAGCTATTATCTCGCGTTAGCCGAGATATACGCTTTAAACTTCTAGATCTCACGCGGATCGACGAAGTTCTGTTTCTATATCCCTCTGCGGATAGACGAAACTCTACCGGATTGTACCGGAAAGGATCTTGAAAAGTCGGCGGTCCACGGATATCGACGTCCCCGTCACAGGCCAACAACCCACGCAAGCGAGACCGTACCAAACCGGGATCTCGTGTTTATTTTCGTTAAAGTTGTAATACCTTTGTTTTCATTTTACCATGTTGTAATGCTCGAAGTTGTAACAGATCTCGAAAAAGAGAACATCAATGAAAACAGCAACTTTTACCGGAAACATGGGAAAGACCGCAAATTAAGGCGTTCATGGCCTTTGCATTGAGATTGGCTTGGTGCCTTTCTCCATCGGTCATGTTCCCGACTTTGGGCTTTTCTACATATTTCTTTTCTATGAGTTCTAGAATGTCAAGATCAATGCAACGAAGGTAAATCCTTATCCTAGCCTTCCAATAAGCAAAATTACTACCGGTGAAAAGTGATGGTCTAGTGGTGGATTGTCCCTCTAACATATGCACATTCATTGAAGCCTCCATGAGATCTTTTTTCTAAGGTGGTTAAACCAAAAACTAATATAGAGACTAAGCTCTGATACCATTTGTTGGACCCTAGAGGGGGGTGATTAGGGTCTTAAGGCTATAATAGTGCAATGAAATTTAGACAAGCAACAAACCACAAAATGAACAACAATAGCAAATGAGATAGAGTTAGAAATCATTATCCAAATGACGTGTGATGTGTTAATGAGGTTCGGCCGGCTGACCTACGTTCCCGCTCCCCACTCTCGAGGAGAATCCACTACACAACCCGGTTTGGAAGCCGGAACTTCTTCTACATAACGATCTCCACAAGATCTCACAACTACACAGTTGATCACCATAGGATCTCACTCCCACACAGTTGATCTCCACAAGATCAAGCTCTCAACAGTAGTAATGGTGTAAAAACTCTCTCCTTACAATGTTCCTATGGTAAGGAGAAAGATTACACTGAAGCTGGGAAGTGAAATTGAAAACAGAGAAAAACGGGTTTTAAAAGTTTGCTCTTAGTAAAAAGAGATTTTTGATTTTTTCAAAATGTTTGGGACACTTGAAGAAGAAGGGGTATAGGGGGTTTAAATAGGAGAAAACACTGTAGCTAAAACCCATACCCATATCCCCTAAATCCCGTAAAAAATCATCGTTTGAAACTGTACGTTAAAGGTCCGCTGGAGTAAGCGGCGGTCGACCGTGAAAATCTCGCGGTCGACTGTGAGCCACTTTTGAAGCTTAGAATTTTCTAGAGACTTTTGTGGTCGACCGTGACAGTTGACCGTCGGAAATTTTGAGTTGACAGTCGACCGTGACGGTCGACCGCGAAAGTTTCTGTTGCCCACTTAGAAAAGAACACAAGAGCGGTCGACCGCGAACTGATACATGCTGACACTGTTTTTAAAAGCAGTTTTTAACTCTTTAAAAATCTGTAAAAATATTAAAATGACTTCTAAAAATTATGTAACTTTGTAAATTATTTTTTACACTAAAAACAAACTGTTTGGAAAAGGAATTTCACGAAGAGGTCCTCATACTTGTGGAAAATGATAATTTGTCAAAACGCTCAAAAATATAAGTATGAAAACGTGTGTGTGATATCCCAATAGCTTCAAATAAAATCTATAACTACTTGCCTACATTCTAGCACTAGAGAGAAAAGAAAAACTAGCTAATATCCTCACATAGAATTACAATTCTTTGAGTCTTGATATAAATTGAGTTGATGAAGCTTCTCATTGCATTTATTATTCTTGAATAAACAATGCTTCATCACTATACCTCCTCCTTCTTTGGATATCATCGTTGAAGCTCATATTCCATCCAATCCTCCATAAGTGGTACTAACAAGCTTGATATATATAAACTATAATATCATTCAACAAATAATTAGTACCGATAATGGTGGTTGTAAAATATTATCAAAACACAAGGGCTAACAAATCACCCCCCTCTAGGGTCTAACACTAGAGTCCCTAGAGGCCAACGTCTAATGAGTTTTAAGAGGCTTGAGTTTGTGTTGTGAGGAATTAGTTATTTGCGGGCTAAGAAAAGGATGTTGAAATCCTTCACCTTATCTGGTATTGCCTTAAGAATATTTTCAAATGAGTGTCAAATCAAGATGCTCAAATCACTTTGGTAAATTCCTATTATTATATGCAATGGAACCCTAGGAATTAAAAGCAACTACAAAAGGATGGAAAAATAAAATCTTTTTATTTAGGTTAACAATCAAACAAACATGAGAGAGGGAGCTCTTGTTTGAATTTATTATCTTTTTAGTAAATATCCAAGTGGAGGGTGAATTTTATTATGGTTGACAAAATACAATCTTTTTTTCTTTTTAGATCCTAATTGTCTCTAATTGTGTGAAACTAACTAAAGGGGTGGAATTAAAAATACTAGAAAGAAGAGTTACCATAAGAAAATCTTCAAATCCTTGATCTTCCATCTCCAAGTGGTTCCTTCATAAGAAAACACACAAATTATAGAACCAAAATAAATAAAATCCTACTTATAAGCACTTTCCTCGGCAATGACGCTAAAAACTTGACGGGTATAAAAGTATACTACTAAAGTTGTGAGTGCACAACCATCAAGTATAGTATAAAAGGTTATTGATTCCAAGAGGAATGTGTTTGTAGGAAAAAATCAAAATCGGTTCTTATGTTGCATGTGTGACAATTAGGAGTGATGGTGGAGAGATAGAGAGAGTGAGAGTGATTGTAAGTAAATAAAAACAAAACGAGATTGAGAGTGGAGAGATAAAGGAGTGGATATGATAAAGTGTAATATAGACAAAACTAACAAAAGGGAAGAAAGAAAGATGAAGGAAATAAAGTCAAGAAACAAATGAGAGAAATATCAAGAATAAAGAGAAAATTAAAGAAAGTAAAAGATAAAGGATTCAATTAGAGATACGAGGAATCAAGAATTGAATCCACTAGCTAGTTTCATGCAATTTCTAGAGTTCCCACATGTATTAATTCCACATCTTAAAAAAAGGGCAAATTCCTAGAGGGTTCTAGGCTCAAGGTGAACCAAAGAAAAGGAAAATAAACAAAAATAAAAACTAATCCAAATAGTGTTCTAGCCTCAAGGCGAGTAGTGCAAGAAAATAAAGTCTAAACTTTAAAATAAATTATAAAAATCTAAGCTATATAATAAATACAAGAATTTAAAGCAAGGAAGTAAAGACATGAAAGCAAATATACTCTACATGCATGAAAATAAATCTAGGCAAGGAGGTTCTAGTCTCTTAGTTATTTAAACAAGAAAAGAAAGTAAAAGATAAATTTATTAACATAGAGAAAATTTACATCCCAAGAGGGTTCTAGTCTCAAGGTGATAGCAAACCTTCATCTTGATCTTCATCTTCATCTCACCTTCATCTTCATAATCAAACAAAGAAAAGAAAAATATAAAGATGTAAAAATATTTCTTTATTAATTGCAATAAAAAGTTACAATTTTGAAGGTCTTCTCAATTAAGAGTAACCCTCCTCTTCAAAAGAAATTTTTACCAAATATTTCACACTTGAACCCCCCACTCTCTACCCATATTTATAGAGTATTATAGCAAATATCAACCCTTAGATTAAACTTGATCCACAAGTTAATCAATTTTAGCCTTTAATCCGTAACAGTAAACTAGGTATCGATACCGCTACGATACGGGTATCGATATCACTACCCATAGCGATATCGATACCCCTATCGATACATGTATCAATACTCAGTCATTTTGTTCTTTCGTCAATCTTCTCTTGTGTGTATGAGCTTGGACTTCTTTGGCTTTTTGAGAGATGAGATATTGAGTTCTTCTTGGGCTTTTATTCATTAACCTACAATTAAGATAAAATACATTTATTAGTGACATATTTATTTAAATTAAATACATAATGAGGGTATAAAATGTAATAAAAATGTGATTATCAGTAACTGCTGGCTCATCCTGTATACAATCAAATACTAAGATTAGGCTAGAAATAGAGCATGTATAGAATAGGTTCTTTCCTTTTCAAAAATACGTCATTTGACTCCCAATACCTTGGTTCTCAAAGTCTTAATCTTGAACAATATCATTTCAAGTGATCACTATGGCCCCAAAACCATTATCTCACTACTATAGTTAGGCCTGAGGGATAGCAGGTCGATCAAGTTGATCTTGCAGAAGTGATTATGAAGTTGGTAGCTCATAATCGTTATAGAGATGAGCAGCAGTAGATTGCATGACCTGGTAATGTGTCCGATTTTTAGAAGCTCAACCCACAAATCTTCATTGGAACTGAAGGTGGATATGAGGTCAAGATGTGGCTGCGGACAATGGACTACTTGTCGAGAGCAGCAAAAATACCTGATGAAGATAGAGTCAGTATTATATAGCTGTAGTTCGTAAATGTAGCCAGAACCTAGTGGAACGCAGGGGAGGAGAAGCTTCCTAAACCGATTTCATTAGAGACATTATGGGAGAGCTTCTTAGAGGCATTTCCCCTTAAGACAGCTTACCTTAAGATGCAGAGGTAGTTTTGTCACTCTGAGATAGAGATCTAGTATCATAGATGAGTATGCAGCAGTATTTGCCAAGCTCAGTAGGTTTGCCCCGAGCATGGTGTCTAATGAGATGGATAAGGGACAAAGGTTCATGTAGCATCTTAATTTTAAGATCCAGACACAGATTTGCAGTCAGAAGGGGGTTAAGAATTATGCTGATGTCCTAGAGGCAGCTAAAAGAAAAATAGTTGATTGGGATCATGAATTCTATAAAGAGAGGTGCCAACAAGCATCCTATAGGACAGACATCAGGGGGTAACCAACATAAGCCTCAGACGGGATGAACACCAGCCAAGCGCTAGCGGATAAGAACTCTGAGACTAGCTTCATAGCCAACAAATATGATTTTCCATTTTGTAACAAGCCGGGGCACTTAATGATGGACTATAGGAGAGCTAATTGGTTGTGCCTAGCATGCGAGGCGGCAGATCATCAGCTTACTATGTGCACTAGTAGAGGAGTTTCAGAAGGAGCATCGGGTGGAAGGATGGTACCGGTAGGCCAGGCTAAGTAGAGTGGACAATAGAGAAGGCCACCACTTCCTACTCAGCAGCATATATTCTGAGGACGGGGCAGCAATTTCGAGACCAGAGATGGTGGAGAGGTCCATAGTTTCAACACCCATACTAGCCGTAGTATTAGCAGAGGCGCCTAGGCCAATATAGTCAGTAAGATCTGTAACAGTAGAGATGGGGTTAGGTTCTTACACTTATCGCTGAGCAAGTAGATGCATTCGGTGATGTGGTCACAAGTACTATTTTGGTTCTTACACTTATCGGTGAGCAAGTAGATGCATTCGGAGATGGGGTTAGGTTCTTACACTTATCGCTGAGCAATTTCAAGTGCCAAATGGCTTTTAAAGGAAGCCGATGTGGAAAGATCTTGTTTGGTTTATACAGAAGGGATGAAGCGACTCATTACAGTTATCAAGGGACATCACTGCATCTTTATAATGGCAAATCTCTTGGCAACACCTTGAGAAATCTATAATTATACCGATTACAAATCTTATTTACTCCCAATCAGGATTCCATCTTGGCTTGCGAGTAGGGAGCCACTATTATGTATACAACCGAGATTTTATATTTGGGTTAACCAAACAACATCACGACAACAAGTTGACTCGATAAACCAAGCATGCACTTTTCCTCATTAAAATGTGGGACATTCGCACTCAACATGCAACTCAGTCACAACCCATAGACCTAACTTAAAAGCACATATAGAGCGGTAGAGGTCCATAATTCTAAACTCATCAGTTCGGTTGTTATGCCTATACACCACCCCGGCCTGTTTTTATGGTGGTCTGTCCAATTGGAGATAATTGATTCTGATCACATCATATCCTCCACAAACTATGTGAGGAGATATTGATTGGATACTCAATCTCTTTAGTTGACAACTTTCATAACTTACCAAATCTATACATACATCGATTATACCATCCTACACTAGTTCCATGTGGATTTATTTGTAGCCCAAGTAACTACCATCACAACCTCGACCGTTAGGATGGTGACTCATATATGTGCTAATCTACCCTAGGCAACAATAACAAATACCAAGCCTTTATCCCAAAAGTTTGGGGTGAGCTATATGAATCCTATTTTTCCATTCCATTCTGTATGGGTCATCTTCTCCGTTAAGTTAGTCTTAATCATATCATTCTTAATTGCTTCCAATCAAGTCATTCTAGGTCTACCCCTAGATCTTCTAGCCCCATTAACTCTAATATTATAAATTTTCCTAATCGGTGCACTAAGGGGTCTCCGTTGTACATGACCAAACCATCTTAATTTATTCTCTCTCATTTTATCCTCAATAGTCGCAACCTCTAATTTACTATGGATGTGCTAATCTACCATAGGCAATCAGTATAAATACCCCTAACCTAGATTTACTTATTGTTTTTTACTACTTATTTCAGTAGTTTGACTTAGGCATCGAGAGGTTTAGGTGAACATTCAACCAGCATTAATCCGACACTTTTCTTTGTACCATTGCCATCATCAACAAGCTCTCGCCAACAAACATGAAAGGAGAACACGAGGCACTCATTATTGAGTTTGATCCTACGGACTCAATCCTGTAAGTTGATTCTCTGCATTAACAAACATTAACCACAATTTTTCATATGAGTGGGTAAAAATTATGCAACGTAATGTTTGAGTGAAAATTGCAGTTCACACCTGGTGGTGAGGGGGTGGGGAGGGGCAAGGATTTGATAGTCCCTAAATTTAAGAGGGGTCTCTAACATTTTAAAAGTTCAAGAGGTGATGTGATAATTGTCCAAAGTTAAGGTTGTTTTTCAATATTTATTTATTAAGCTTATAATGTAAGAAGAAGAATTTTTTTGTCACCGCACAAAATGGTCGGGGTTGGGAACCAGTAACGACTATTTAGAAAATTAGGGTTTGAAATGGTCGGGGTTCGCAAACGCGACCATTTTGTGCGGCGACAAAATTAGTCAATGTTCGCAACCCCGACATGTTTAGTACCCTAACCACGCATCTCTTGCTGGGAATGTCCTAATTAGGAAGCCGATTTTTTTTTAAAATCGACCCATTTTCTAGCCACGATGCTAACGTGACCAGAAAATAAGTCGATTTTTGAAATTAAAATTGGAGTGGGTCGATTTAAAAAAAACATTGGTTTGGGGCTAATTTGAATTTTTCTTCGTAAGAAGAAAAGACAAAGGACACATTATTTTACGGGAGAATCATTCGTATTCCTCTTCCGTGCCAGAGTGAAAAAAAATTCAAAAATTCGATCTTTAGCGTCTTGCCTCCTTCCGCCCTCTCTTGTTTTCTCTCCCGCTTCGTCTCCGAATATCCTGAGCATCCCTCTTCATTCCCCGTCCCCATCTCGTCGCCTTCTCGATCCCATCCTTCCAAATAAAAATGACACCCAAACCCAAAACCCTAACCCTAACCCTCGAACGAACAAAAGACCAAGAGAGAGATGGAGAGTCTCAGCAGCTCGAGAGACGCAAACATGGTGATTGTGGCCCTGGATGCGACGAGGGAGCGGACCAAGGACGAGCTCCGACTCACGATGAACGGGATCAGGATGCGAGGCGACATTCTCAGAGGCGGCAGCTCGGTGCACGTTTTCGGAGTACTTCACACCGTTAATAACCCTAGTCAGTATTGTCTCCTTTTCTCTTCTTTGAAGATTTTCTTGTGTTTCAATTCGAATTGAAGTGAGCTGCTTATTAGTGGAATGATTTTAGCCTGAGCCTCCTAGGGCTGAGCAAACGGTTGGTTTAGTCGGTTTTTTACAAAGTTTGATCGAACCGAATGGAGCCATTCTATATGTGAAACCGAATATGGTCACTTCAGCTCGGTCTGTAACGGTTTGGATTTTGACTAGTTTAACTAGGGAGAAAGTTCTATTGTGACCCAAAAGAACGATGCATATTAAAAAACCGTTGAAAGAAAAAATGTGGATCAAGGGATTGATAAAAGAATGATGCAAAGTAATTGAGATAATAAATAATCTAAGGGAAAAAGCAGAAAAAATTTTGTGGACTAATAAAAAGAAAGAAAGAGTATGTTATAGCTAATTGAGATAGTGGTTGGTTCGGGTTGTTCAGGTTGAAGTTTTCTCAACCTGAACCAACCGAAACTTATTTTTAACCTAAACCGAACCATCAAAATTCGGTCAGTTCGGTTGGTTTATTTCTAGCTTTTTTCCTAGGAAATAATTTATTAGAAACTATTTGAGCAAATTAAGTTGTGTTTGATCAACTAAATATATATTTACAACGTCGTGTAGTTTCAAATATTGCTGTTGAAGCATGCTACAAATTTAATTCAACAACAACTCCCATATTTTTTAAATCAGACCATATTTATACACCAACCAAATATTTTTGGATTATAACTAAAGTTTTGGAGGCAACCATCATTTTAAATGTATTAACATGGTGACAAGTTCCTTCTTAGTGCATTGTGCGAATGTGAAATAGACAACCATGCATGCTCTTGTGTTACATTCGGATATCTATTCATGTGTATCTGATAATTTATGACTATCCAGTTTTCTATCCATATTTTGAACACGACTCGTACATGCGTATCTGCCAAAATCCCCCTAAAGAGTCAAATTTTAATCTGGTTATTTGTGTCCTTTTAAACATAAAAATTACAACAATACATGGACAAACATAAACCACTTGCAAGTAACATTGATTTAGACCATTAGACATGCAAAGATATCATTTTCTTCATTGCCCATTGAAGTGTTCTAGTTAGTGTTATCAAGGTGCAAGGTGCAAAGTCTCCTTATGTGCACCATGTGCAAGGCGCACTGTGATGCGCATGCCTCACTGAAGTTAGGCGCACACCTAAAACAGATCTTTTTTAACATATGATATACAAGTATGAAAGAAATATATTTATAAATTTTCACATAAAAGGACTAAAAAATTGCAAGAATCAATCAAATATCTCAATTCTCAAATTTTGTAGAAATAAAACATCAAAGCATAAGTTAGATGCGTAAACCATCAAAAGAGTCTACTAGATGTATTAAACATGTGTAAAGAGTCAAAAAACAGTAGATTATCACTAAAGAAACCAAAGATTACAAAAGAAACCAGTAAAACAGTATAATTTCACAAAAAGATAAAAGGAAAGAAAGCATACCTTTAGTGCTGCCAGGAGATGTGGTCGTTGGTGGATTCTCTGAACATTGCTTGTGGCTTCATTGTTGGTCACCGGAGATAGGAAAGAGGTAGTAGCGACTAGCGAGTGGTCGAGATAAGAGAGAGGAGGCCAGTGATTGAGATAGGAGAGAGGGAACGACGGAAAAAACAAAAGTAAAATCCTAAAAAATCAATCCGGTTTAAGAAAATACCGGGTTTCATACTCGAAACCCAATTCAAAAAAAACTGTATCATTTTTGGGGCGCATGCTTCGGTGCTCCCCACCTCAGCACAACACGCTCAAGAGGGGCACAGAAGGCGCACACCTTTTGAACGTGCAGAGCCCTGCATCTAGTGCGGGGCACAATTGCACCAACCCACATCGCCCTGCCCCTTGGGCGCGCTCGGGACGATCGCCTGAATACCACAGGTTCTAGTTTCTTATTTAACTGCCTTATTTAATGAGAGATAGTTATTGAACAATCTTCTATAGTTGATCAATACCTTGGAGTTGAAACCCCAATGTCCTAGTCAAAAGGTCAAGAAAGCCTCCATGTGGACCGGGGCCATCAACTCCCTACCGTCTTGGTCCTTTACCAACTACAAATTGTAGTTGTAATATTGGAAGTGTTGATCATCCAATTTCTTTGTATAATCGTTCACAAATTGTTGTCATTGACGAGGATATATTGATGACTATCAATTGTTCAGTGGCTCTTCCACCATCATATGCTCCCATACCTTAGCTTTTCAATTTTAAACTATGTGACTACACTCCATTTTCAATAGGACTTCTTCTTGGCAGCCTAACCAATTTTCTTAAGACTGAACTAGGACATAATTTTAGGTAAAGAACATCTGAATGAAATATTCTGCAAATGTATTTTTGTTTTCCTCTGCTAATTATTTATTGTCCTGCACACGAACAAGAACATTTGACCTGTCTTGTGTGATGTTGTCCTTCAATTTGATTAAACGTGCTCTATTCAGTCATGGTAGAAGCTGAAGTTGTTTGATTGAAAATCTAATGAGTAATTTTGTAGGGATAGGTTATGTTCCAAGTTTTTCCACCATCTTGTTGCAAATTTTAAACAAAGATCAAGTAATACGTTTTAGAAGCAAAATGTCTACCTAACAATTGTTCAAAATTAAACTTACGCTTCGTTTGGTACGCGGGAGTGGAGTTAAGTGAGAATATTATGAAGGTAGGAATGGAATGAAATGGAATTGATGTAGGAATAGAATGTATACTCTCATTCTCATGTTTGGGTGCGATTAGAGAATTAAGTGACAATGTATTTAAGCAGGGTAATTCTAGAGTTTATTTTATTATTTTCATTCTCATTTAAGGGGGAGTGTTCATCTCTTGATAACTGATTGGGAATAGCAATTCACACATTAAGTGAGAATTGATGTGAAGTAGGAATGACATTTCTAGCATCCAAAAACACATTATGTTTGGTAAGCATGAATGAGAAGTTGGAATTGCACTCCATTCTCACTCATTCTCGCGTACTAAATGAGGTGTTAGAGAATTTGTTCTATATATGTTTAGCTAACTCGTGCAAAGAATGATTGTTATTTGTTAATTTTCTTAGGTAATGAGCTTAATCAGAAAAGATACCAAAGTTGATGGAATTTTGAAGTCATCAGTCTAGTAAATTTTAGCCAGCATTTTATCTATCTAATTGCAAGACCAGGTACTGATTAAGTTTTCTTTTCAGAAACATAGAATCAAATCCAATATTGTTGATTTCATTTGAGAGGTTACATTAAGAAGATATGAATTTTGCACTTTCATCCCAAATATAGTATGTATTGAACTTAATCGCTAGGATTATGTGCACATTGCTTGTGATTGTACGCTCTACCTCTCGTTAGTAATATCAAATACTTTCAATACTTGATCCATATTCGAAATTTCTACAAATAAAAAGAATGAAACTTAGATGTAAGTTTGGAATTTGTAAAGCAATCACAAATAAAATGTTACTGCTATATGAAGTTCATTTTGCCATATGCTTCATATAAAGAGCCAACAGCTGGAACATTATTGTCCACTGGCCGGAGCACCATTTAGGAGGATGTTTGTTGACCAGCCAGAATCCCCAAGGACAATTTCTTTACAACTTTGGTCTCTCATCCTGAAGCCATTCTTACAAATTCTGATGATATTTTTTTCCAATCGATTAAAGTACAAGCATATCAATGATGCTCTCTGATCTTTGTAACATTCTGCAATATAATTAAAGTAGCAAGGCTAGTTTCTGCAGATCTTAATAACTCCCTCCTTTATGAACACTTCTGGACATTCAACGATATCTTAATAAACTCTGTGATGCACTATCTTTGCATTAGTAATCCATCCACTCATTCTTTTGCAAGTTGCAACAAACAGGCGATTATTGGGTCAATTATTCTATTTTAGTTCTTTCTAAAGCTTACTCACTACGTAGAAAGTAATAGTTCAGATAACTAGGCAGAATCTAGGTTGTGTTAACAGCCTAGCTTATTCGCAGGGGGGAAAAAAATCCAAGTCTAATTTAAAGAAACCTGGAGGTTTGGAATGAGGGGATCATTAATTTATTATTTATCATTTTGGTAATCAGGGATCACCAAAAGTGACTGCAAATTCCTCAATGGATAAATTGGTCATATGAAGCCATATAGTTGGCATTGGGCATAAAATGCAAAGGTTCTAGCTTCATTACTGCTGCATTTCCTGTAATATGCTGACATTTCCCTTCTTATTATATGCACAAGATTATCACAGTACAATAAATTCCTTTCGTATTCATTGCTCGTGATCTTCTTGTTTACTTTTTATGGCCTTATACTGTTTGTTGTTTGCTTGGTTTAGTGGGGTACCCCATGAAGGCAACCACAGATTCCTTTGTTGGAACTAGTTCTCGGTTATTGGAGGAAGAAGTCTTGAAGAAAATTGATATGTACGAAAGCATGCTTGTAGAAATTGCTAGAAGCTGCAGAGAGGAAAGGGTAACTTGCAGATATTCCTTGGCTACTTATATCACCGTACAATTTAGCGAGGCATCTGTCTTGGCAAGCATTAGTGGTCTAATAGAAGTTAATGGGGGATCTGGCTTGTCCTTCCACTAATTTTATGAAAATCATGAATGGTCTTTTCTTGTTTATCTCACCAAAAGTTAGATATATCATGCGTCTTGTACTGTTATGTAAGCTTGATGTCGATCATTATCTTTAAGGACTTGTTTAACTCAACAAGAAGATAGATATTACTGTTAGATGTCTAATTAACAATTAAGTCTCTTAACATTCTGTTATTGACCCCAACCCCTCATCTCCCCTTATTCTGTTTGCATCTACATGCCTGCATTACACACCCATTATTACACTTTGCATTATAAATTTACGAATTATGTCCTTGAGATAACCTTATGTTATTTTACTTCTTTTTAGTATTACTTCATAGTTGCGAGATTTTCATCTTATTTGAGGTCTTGCCTATTACTATGAATACTGTCAAAACGTACTTTTGACATGCATAATGCCCGTTTGCACGAGGATAGAGAAAAACTTAATCTATTCTGAGCCATATAATTTCAGCTGGCAAATTTTGTTTCAGTTTAAACTAAAGTTTTTGATCTGTTACAACAATGTTTACCTTGTCCTCCAATGAGAAAGGTCAAACATGCCATTTATATTGGAAGGTCTTGGCCCAAAACTTATCACATTCTTTATATTAGAAGCCAGCCTGAAAATCAGTTGACTAATTAATTGCAAAGGTCAACTTGATATCTACCGCATATGGCAGTTTGAAACATTTTGTTTTGATATGGGAATTGAATCCAAGACCTTGGAAGCAATATTAGAACCTCCTAACCATCTGGGTCACCGCGGTTTCCAGTTTGAAACATTTTGTTGTCACGTTGTTGTTCATGGTTCTTGCGTCTGATATGCATTTATTGGTTTGAACCAACTACCATATGGTCCATATGGGTGTATCAATAGACAACAGCTAGGGTATGCCATGCAAGTCCAAAGACATGGTCTCATTCTATTTACTTTATGCTATTTAACTTTTATTTCTACATGATTTTGTCTCGTTTCGCAGGTGAGCATGAATGTCAAAATTACTGCCGGCACACCAACCAAACAAGTCATTCTGCAAGAGGTTATGTCTAGTAAAGCTGCTTGGCTTATACTTGATAGGTATACCTGTTTGAAGCACTGCCAGATTTTTCTTTTTCATTGGACAAAAGTCCATAGCAAGCAAACTTTGCTAGAGCAAATTGTTTACTTATGCTATTCTCATATCTGCACATAAGTTGCTTTTTCGCGTAAAAGCTTGTGGTTCACATTCTACGTGAGTATTTAGTTAATATTTTTTTTTGCGCCTAGTAATAAACCAAGATAAATGAGGTTTATGACAGGACATACCTTAGTCCAATCTCTATGAAGTGAATCCTAGAGAAAAAGAACTGATGCATCCTCACTGCAGCGCGTGTCAGGTGGCATCAAATGCTATGTTAAGTGAACAAGGTTAGTTCATTAAAGAGGGAGCACCGTCGCACATAGTACAACTATATGTGTGTGATGGTACACTGGATTAGGACACCAATGCAATCTTTCGTATCAAATAGGCGTAAATAAGTGTAGTTTATGAAGGGCATGGTACAAATGATCTGTACATGAAAATATCATTGAATTGCATTTCATGTATGAGAATATGGTTGTAGAAGGTATATGTTTGTTTGATAGTCGGATCTGGGGACACTTATTTGGGAGTGTTGAAGTTAAAAGAGAAAATATAAAAGGAGGGATTACGAACTATTTCTTTGATATTAATTTGTTTGCATATGATGGGTTTACATACATGAAAGCAGTAGCGGAGCTAGAAGTTTTATCTTTGGGGGGGGGGGGGCATAGAATCCTTGATACGTAATTGTTTCTTGTGTATTTCATAAAAAAAGTTTTTTTTATATTAGTTCCTCAAATTTTAAAATAGCTTCAAATGGGTCCTAAAATCTCAAAATTGCTATTATATTAGGCTTTCCAATTCTTAAAGGTATTTGAAAATTAGTCCCTCGAATCATTGACATTGCCATTGAATCCCTAGCTCTCGTGATCAACTTGAAACAAGTCATAAGAATAGGAGGACTTTTTTTAGAGAAAGACTTAATGGAGGACTTAATAGCAATTTCAATAATTAATGGAGGACTTATTAGCAATTTCAATAATTAATGGAGGACTTATTAGCAATTGTAAAGATTTAAGGCTTTGAGTGACTAATATGAACAAGGACCTAATATGCAAAAAATATATATATATATATATATAAAGATTTAAGGCTTTGAGTGACTAATATGAACAAGGACCTAATATGCAAAAAATATATATATATATATATATAAAGATTTAAGGCTTTGAGTGACTAATATGAACAAGGACCTAATAT
>BQKN01065546.1:1066657-1104449 GCA_022839385.1 Asparagus kiusianus | reverse complement strand
ACACTTGTTAAACTTAGCGTACAACTGGTGCTCCCACAAAGTCTGTAATACAAATTGAAGATGCTGCTCGTGCTATGCCTCCGATCTCGAATAGATATGATACCGTCGATGAATACGATCATGAACTGGTCCAAATATAGACGGAAAACCCCGTTCATTAAATACATGAATATCGCGGGTGCATTGGTTAGCCCAAATGAAATGACAAGAAACTCAAAGAACCCATATCGAGTTAGAAAAACGGTTTTGAGAATATCCATCTCCCGAATTCATAACTGATAATATAGCCAGAACGAAGATCAATCTTCGAGAAATACTACGTTCCCAACAACTGGTCGAATAAATCATCAATTCTCGGTAGTGGATATCTATTCCGGATGGTGATCTTATTCAACTCACGATAATCTATATATAATTGCATGCTAACGTCTTTTTTCACGAAGAGGACCGATGCTCCCCACAGAGAATGACTTCGGCGAATAAAATCCTGAGATAAAAGCTCATCCAACTGAATTGTAGCTTCCTCATATCAGCAGGTGTCATATGATAGGATGCTTGGGATATCGGTGTTGTGCTTGGCTGTAACTCGATGCATAACTCAACCTCCCTCACAGGAGGTAATCCTGATATGTCCTCAAAGACATCCTGATATTCTGAGATGATTCTAGTCTCATACAAATCAGCACTCTGATCCCGCAACATTACCTCCTTGATGTACGTTAGGAATAACTCTGCAAACTGGTTGCCTTGTGAGGTTACTATAATCAACTCGGTCTCATTGGACACTCGCAAACTGACTGTTTTAGCAAAACAGCGATACTGACGTGGTAGGACGATAACTAATCTATACCAAGAATGACGTCGAACTCGAACATTCACGAAACAATCAGATCGATGATAAACTCAGACTCATCTAAACCGATGATACATCTCTTACAGATACTCTCTAAAAGGGACACCTTGTCTAAAGGAGTAGAGGCTGATAATGATATATCTAGGAGATGTGCAACTAGCTGAAACGTATCCATGAAGGTATGAGAAATAAAGGAATGCGAAGCTCCTGAATCGAACAAGATCCGAGGTGGAAAGGAGTTCACGAGGAACGTACCTTCCACTATAACTCCGCTCGCACCATAATCACGTAGTACGACTGTATAAACCCTGCTGATGGCTAAATACTGCTGTGCTGCAGAAGGTGGAACGTATGAGACTATCTGTCCCTGAGATATCTCCTGGATGGCGTGGACCTGACCTCCTAGCCCTTTAATCCTCGGAACGGTCGGCGACGCCTCAATCCTTTGTTGCTGGTTATACCCGCGGCTCTGTGGCTGCTGACCTTGTCCACGACTCTGCTGCTGCTGGTCATGTTCACGACCTTACTGTTAGCCCTGGTCACTGTCCTGTTGGCCTCCTGTTGGTGTACTACGATAATTCTTTACCCTATGTCTGATCTTGTTGCAGTTATAACGAGCACCCTGAATCTTACGCTACGGAGGCGCTCTTGAATCCTGCTACGACCCCTTCTTATATGGTCATTGCTGCTGATGTTGCGAATCCTTGTCTCGCTGCTGGAGTCCTCCGGGTCTTGCAAAAGATCTCTTGCCCTTACCTTTGTCACCATGTTATCCTGTTTTAGAGGTTCCTTATTCTTCTGAAAGGTCGTGGTCTCTGTCTCCTGCGAAATAGTGGCGTCAGCTACCTCTCGTACTGAACGAAATCATCTAGAAACAAGGTAGCGACGAAGGTTTGGATGAAGCCCCATCAAAAACATCTGAGCTTGACGCTCTCCTATCTGCCACATGCTCGTGAATCAAAGTAAGCTCATGAATCTGCCCTCGTAGTCAGCTACTCCAATCTGGATAGGTCTAACTCTTCCCGTCCCTTGTCGCAGAAGAGATGTACTGCTTGTCAAAAAAGTAGATGAAGTCCTCCTAAGTAAGCATCATTCGCTGCTCTGAGGTGAATTGAAGCCTATACCATCTTCCAGCATCACCTTTAAGATTGAAAGCTACAAACCGCTGCCTCTGGACAAAGTTCACATCAAGTAGGTCAAGAATATTTTTCACATCTTCTTTTCACTTGTGGGCTACAAGTGAGTCTGATGATCCCTAAAATTCTGGTGCTCTCATCTTCTGGTATCTTTCAACTAGACGGAGCCAAGTCTCCTGCTTCTTGGCTCTATCGACAACTGGTGGTGGTGCAGCTGGTGGAATCTGGTTCGCCAATTGCTCCTTGAGCGCTGCTAGCCGGACTGCAATAGTTGTTATGAGGTCAATCAGATATTACGGAGCCTGTTGCGACTCAGGTGGGGCCTATTGCGGTTCAGATGGAGCCTATTGCGACTCATTCTTTGGCTCAGCCTGCCTAGTTCTCTGAGTACGGGATCCTCTCCGTCCACGTCCGACCATCTATAAATTTTCAGGAAGTGAGTTTATAAGGCACAGTAAATGAGACCTCAAGCAAAAACACATATAACACATAGTAATAAGAAATACATGTTACATGTCATTCATGCAAATATTTATCATAAAAATAAGATAGTCATATAAAAAAATTCCAAAATTTTAGTGTTATACGTATAAAGTCCTTACTCATTCTAGGAAAATCTAGCGGACTCTATACATGAATCCTAAGAAACTCTATTCTAGCTTCACGACTCGACATAGGATGATCCTAAGGATGCTGGAACTAGAGTTTTGATATCAACTGTGACATCCCTGTTTTCATATATGACTGCAGTCCAAGGTGAACCCAGAGATGTCAAACCTGTCATGCACCCACACTGTGTAACAACATATTTCACCATCACAGTAATATCTCTCTAGTGGAATCAATAACAAGTGTAGGTACAAAACAAACAAAATAAGAGAAATAGATGCAATGAACATGATATAGAAAAAAATATCCAATAAATATGATCATGTCCTAATCTGAGTAAAATGAAATACAACTGATGTCTAAAATAAAAGTAAAATATCTCAATACATAAGAGTCAACTGATAATAGTACTAAGACACAACCTTCACAAAATGAAACAAAACTCTAAATGTCTGAAAGTAAACATTAAACTACGTTGGAGCACCAACTACTACAAATAAATGACGACGACTACGTTATAAATCCATCAACCTGCGGCTCTTCGGAACTCTGATCAGCTGCCTGAAAAGAAGGGAAAACAAAAAGGAAAACAACAGCGTCAGAACGCTTCAGCAAGATCATCTCCATCCGTTCTCAAGGGAAACACTATTAAATGTAATGGAGGTTCTATCTATTGTTCATAGTGTATCTAAATTATTTATCCTATATCTAAATAGGATTAATATCTAGAAACCCACAACACGAGACGTAGTACGTCGAGCGAAATAATCCAAACAAGAAAATCCTCATGTATATACCATATGTCTTAAATTATAAATCGTTAAATATCAATTTCAAACTATGAATAAAAGATAAAGGAAAGCAAAACAGAAAAGTAAAGTTGCCGCAATATCATAAATATCGACCATATAATTCGTGCTACCCTTAGGTAGATGATATGGATATAAGAACTAAATCTCTTGTTACTCCTAAATGCGATGTAATCTGGTCACAATATAACTCAACGATGAATCATATTCATAAATGGCTTCCACCAAAGACTCAGACTATTAGATATATCACAAATAATATCTCGTAAGGTTTTATAACTCATCGCATTATCATGCGGAACGGACTACCGAATCAGGCATCCTAAATATGTACACGGCTCATTAGTCTCATCGCATCATCGTGCGGGACGGACTACCACATCAGGTATCTTAGAAGTACGGCTCTCTAGCCTCATCGCATCACCGTGTGAGACGGATTACCAAATCAGGTATCCTAAAATCACGGCTCAATGGCCCGTACTAACGACATATCGACGCACTATCCCAAGTAATATCGAGCTATGCTCATCAACGATATCCATACATGCATACGTATTATAATTAATTGTTAACTCAAACATGATCAAAATAATACCTGTAATAATCCTCTTTGGGATATCCATATATGTGTTATGACTCAATTCATGTACATCTATGGTTGCACGTGTGTCGTCGTACGGCTCAAACTCCGCGTTCACGATTAAGCACACAAGAGAAAATCATCATAAACAAAAAAGGCATCGATCGACCGCTATAAAGCATCAGTCGACCGACGACAAACGTGCACAAAATGCATTGTAAGAAGACCTCATCGGTCGACCGATTGATCCTTATCGGTCGACCGGCTAGAAAGGGTTTAAAAACCTTAGCGACGCAATCGGTTTTATTACCAGGTTTTGTGTATTAAAACTTTCTCAACAACATAAATTTGTTAGCATGCAAGGTTAAACAAGATTTAACTTTCATGATTACTCAACAATGGTTAAATTAAACATGGTTACATCTCTTGAAATTAAACAGTTAGGGTTTAGCATTCCAATTAACCAAATTCTCAATTAACAACATATTTTTAATAACATGATTAATAAACATGATTAATTCTAATCATTACACAGTTATAGATTAGCTTAAACAAGAATCACATCACCAGGATATCACATACTTAGGGTTTAAACATTTTAGTTAACAAAATGTTCATTTAAATTGGTTAATTAGGGTTTCGAAGCAAATTAAAACGAAATTAACAAATTAAAAAACAACCCTAATGATCATGATCAACTATTCTTATCAAGAAGAGATTTAAATTACATATCTTTTCACTGGTATAAGATTTAACATCATAAAACTAGGTTTTATCACATCAGATTAAACTTTAAGCAATAGATTAATCAATCAAACACATTAAATCATGAGTTACTATAGGGAAAGGTTTGGAGGATGCAAGGTTTTAAATGTCGACCGACATGTCAGTTTGAGGGCTTGAGCGACACGACATGGTGTTTTTAACTCGTATGTCAGTTTTTAGGGCCAAATCGAAAATATCGGGGCTATATCGGCTGATTTTTCAACTTTGAAAAGTCGACCGATATGATCCTTTTTTTTAGATCTATTTTTTTATCGGGTTTGGGTTTAGTGATAAAAACCCAAACCTGTTTGACCCGTTCTCATGTTAAGGGTTTCTTATGAACTCGATAGAAAGAAAAGAAAAAAATTAAGGCTGCAGCGGACTTGGAAACCCATCACTCCTTTCGTGAACGACGACGCCCTTTCCCTACCTCCATCTCGCCCCCCCATCGTCTATCTCCCGTTACGTCCCGAAATCCGAACCCCAACCGAACCGAGGACGGTAAAGTATCCCGTCGTCGGGATAAAGGGAAGATGGTGATCGGTGACTCATTCGAATGACCCTGAGCAGAAGAAGAAGAAGAAGAAGAAGAAGAAGAAGAAGAAAAATAGCCCCAACACTGCCTCCCTGCGACGTCGGAATCCACCCATCGCCGGCATCGCCTCTAGAATTTATAAAGTATGCTTATATTGAATTTAGGAATGCTTAGATTACATTTAAGACATGATATTATACATATGCTCATCATTTGATATGGCAATCCGATATTTAGTTCATGTCCTATATATCCCCGATTTTCGCTATCCGACATGGATTTCAGTCGTCCGACATGAACCCGATATCTAACATTTAAAACCTTGGGAGGAAGATGCCCTCAAACGCTGTGCTGAAACTCCTAAACACACGTGCGTGCAAGATCCTCCTTCACTAAGATCGCAAATTCTGGCTTCCTCTCGACAAACGCCTCGAGAAAACTTCCAGAAACTCACAATCTAGGGTTAGAGTTTGAGAGGGAAGGTGGCTGCTGATATATCACGTGAAAGATGATAAAAAAAAGGCTTAAAACGAGTATATATACTCAAGTATACAACTGGGCTCGAAGTCAAACAAAACTGACCCGAAAACGAAACACTGGAGATTTGGAAGCCCGTCGGTCGACCCACCATAAGGCATTGGTTGATCGGTCGGGTATCATCGGTCGACCGATCGGCCTAGGCCGGTCGACCGACCAGATCACAGATTGACGTCCATGGTTTTGTGCATGATTCGTTCCTGTACTCTTATATACACACTTATATACACACTTATATGTATTTAATCGATCTAAAATCAATTTCTAGCATACTTAATCATCAAAGAAATGATATTTATCATAATATATCAAAAATTACGGGGTTTTACAATAAGTTCTTCATTGAGAGATTCCACCAACTCGGCCTCAAGTTGAAGGGAACAATGTCTAATAAGTTCTTCATTGAGGCTTGTCGCAACGGCTTATCGGATCACATTCTTAAGCAATTCGGGGTCGTCGAATCCAAAACTTGAAAAGAGCTAATCAAGATTTGAAGGCTATGGTAGTGATGACTATCGATGCACCACGACCTCAGCTATAACTAACAAGATGGCTGAACAATATCAAATTGGCAACTGGAATGCGAACAATAAATACATTCCTAATGCCAACCTAAGCTACAACTGAGTACCTCCGCTTAGGCAGTATCAAGGGATAGGTTCCTCACAATGATAAAATCAATTCAAGGCAGACCTTAATAGAGTTTATGTCTACAAGCAATAAGCAATCCCAGAAGTGGATAAAACCTAATCAAGAGAGGATTCATCAAGCTCGGGAGACATAAGAGGCCGAAAGAAGTAAGGCACACCAATAACCTAAACTATCGCGTCTTTCACCGCTTTGTAGGATACCATTCGAAAGACTGCATCTTGTTGAAAGAAAAGATTCAAACCTTACATGAAGTTGGATCGTTGAAATTAAGAGAAGATTTAGAAGCAAATTTTGACAAACATGACCTCAGTCCAATTTGGGGATTTACCAAGCGTGAATGCTGCAGACGGGGTAATACTAATCCTAAAAGCAGAGTTGAAAATTGTCAATTACGATCGTCACGGTCAGCAGACTAAGGGATTAACCCTTGTGACTCTAAAGGAGAATTCATGTGGGTGCACGCCGACCTTGTGAGGGACGAGCAATAGACCTTTGCCAAACTACATTGAAAAGATCAAAAACCAAGGGAAAATATGCAATATCGTAACAGTCCTCTATAGTGACGATGAGGGGCTAGTACCCAAACTCACCGATCAAAAGGAGGAGGTTGTTGTAGCAGTTGTTGTGTCTAAAGAAGAAGCAATGGCCGAGGCACTCCAAGAAGTGGAAATGCAATAGCTATCACGGCTCAGAATGCCAAGGAAGGACTCAGGAGTGGTAGATTGTTTTACCCGCAATATAACCTGATCGATCAAGAGGGACAGCAAGCCCTTCCCGTCGACCTAACAACCAACCCAATGGCGATACCATTTCGTGCGGTTCCAAGGGCAAGTAGCAACAAGATAGATCTAGGTGATCACGCCTATTCGACATCCTAACACAATTTGTGAACATTCTGACAAGAGTTTTACTTTGGGAATTGCTTCAACCCTGGAGGTTAAAGCAGCATTATAGGAGGCTCTAAGTGACCTGACAGCTTACCTCACTCAGATCCAACCGTTAGAGGAAAAGACAGAGGACCACTTGTATACATGTTGCCACTGAGTAGAGAGGGACATTCCTATGGTAACATTTTCTGAAAGAGAGATGCTCATGCCGTCCCTCAAGCATACAAGGCCACTTTACTCCACAGGGTACTTGGGTTCATCGAAGTTAAGAGCGTATGCAAGTTGACCCTATGTTTGCTATCAGTATCATCATAAGGAGGATGCTACAATTCCTTCAAATACTATTGGGACGACTCTATCACACCAACACTAAGATCTTTGGCTTTAATGTTGACAATAGTAATCTGTTAGTAAAGATAAAGTTCAAATTACAGATCGGCGAACTCAAGTCTGACGTAACATGTTACTTCATTGATGCCGAATCATCATACGTCCTCCTAGGGCGGCCCCGGATCCACGCGAATGTGTGCGCGCGCGCCTGCGGACGTGCGGACGGGCGGGCGTGTGCGTGCGTGCGTGCGTGCGTGCTTGTGGGTGTGGGTGTGGGTGTGCGTGCGTGTTTGTGTGTGTTGGCAGTGTTACTCAACCATAGTGGAATGTAACATAGATAGCCTTAAAATTGTCAGTGGGGTGTGTTAAAGATATCTACTAGAACAATAAATATTGATATTAGAGATCAAAGTGGGAATCCAAGAGTTTTCTTCTGGCAGCATTTAGAGTTGAGATAAAAGCCAGAATGGACCGGAAATCAAAGAATCTATTCATTATCACAATAAACACTATTCTGATTTTTCTTTTCCTTATTTCTTTTTTGTCAGTTATAATTAAAGTTAATTTTTTAATTATTCTAACAGGCACTTAAGGAAGGATTTGAAGTTCTATCTGGATCATATACCCTGTAAGGTTGCATTAATCCAAGATAGCCTGTCTTTCGAAATACGGAAGCCATTTCTGACTAATGCAGCAAAAAAAGCTGTCTCAGAACAGAAATTCATTTGTTCCATGGGAAGGCCTGTTCTACCCAATCTGAGTGCACAGGAGGCTGGAAATGAGCAGCCTATTATTTCATGTGGAAGTTACATTGCTGGTTCTTTTAATAGCGTTGATGTCCACAAGTATAGCACGTCAATCTCATCCAGCTATAAATCTAAAGAACCTGATATTGGGGCACATGAGGAGACTGAATCTTCATCTAAGCAATTTGGTGAGTGATGAATTCAATTTCTCTGTATGATTTTCATTCCCTAAGTCTCTCAGAGCTAACAATCTTTGGCTAGATAAAAATGCTTGGTTAAAGACAGGTCTTCACTTTGATGTCCCAGGATCCAACTTACACCTAACCTTGATCCTAAAATGGTGGAGTTCCCCTCGTTTTTCTTCTTTCTGAAACTCAAACCTTGCACCGTCACCATGAAATGGGCGTAAATGGCACAGATCTGTTTCTTTTTTACCCCACTCTTTGGAACCCTGAACTCTCTTGTCACCTGCAGAACTCATCAACTTGAGCTAGATAGATAAAAATCTTTAACATCTGTTCTCCCTGGAAACATAAAACCCCACAACCCAATCCTTATCTGAGGACAACTATTCTTGTTTGTGCAAGTGAATAAATTCTTTTTCATAGTGAAATTAGCAAGTGAATAGATAAGGTAGCCTTTGACTCATTGATCAAATTTGAGAACGCAAGCCAATATTGTGGATTCATCTTGATAGCCGTTGGATGGACAAACAGAACTATCACACTATTAACTCTAATCCTAGTATAATGTTATAGATTAGGTCACCTTATTAAAGCTTAATGTTAACCGTGAAACATCTTTATCAGAGCCCTGCTTGGTTTGCTAAATTATTGACTGCCATGCAACTTTTAGTACTTTTTATATGTTCTTGACCTACTGCATATGCTTGTATAACTCCTCTTTCTGTTAAGACCCTCTTTCCATTCTTCGCTTCACTTGCTTGCTTTTGTTTTTGTTCTTCGATTTGTTCCTTTTCTACCATTCTCCATCTTTTTGTTGTTCCTCCCTTTCTTTCTCACCACATTATTTTTTTCAAGCTTTTCTTATGTTGTTTTCTTGTCACATAAGCAATCAGGATACCTGTCAACCTGATTCTCTTTTGTGACTGCCTTCCTATCTCGCTGTTTCAAGTCCTTTATTCAAAATTATACATAGTGGCTGTTCTAGGAAGTGACAAGAGGATGCATACAGCACAAGAGGATTATTTATATCAATGCAGTTATGTTTGGGGCTATCTCCTTAGAGCATTCAGAATTGTAACCAAGTGTTTCTGATGTGTGAAATAAGAGATTGAAAGCTTCAAAGGTACAATTCATTTGGCATCCTTTCGAAAAGGGCCATGAAATGTGAAATACTAATCTTGATCCCCAAATATTTCGGAAGTTCAGCTTCTTGGTTATTGATCCGGATGACTACACATATGCAATAAGGTGATCTACTACACAAACAATGCATAACGGAGAAAGAAAAAACCCTAGCATGCGACTTATAATTGTAAACAAGTTTAGGATGACCGATAAGGATCATTTATGTAGGATTGTCACATCCATCTTTATCAAACACCAGGAGGACAACCACATCGTTGATACGGCTAGAAGCCTATGCATATCACCACACAACTACCCGTTGACACGAACTTGAAGGAGGAAGGAAATGGGAACTTCTGTATGCTTTACAATTCTCTCTCTCTTTCTCTCTCTATACGCATACACATGCACATGCATGCGTACGCATACACGCACACACACGCACACGCACATGCACGCATGTGCACGCGCGCGCTGATATGCACACACACAGATATATATACGAGAGAAATAAGTATGGTTTGTACCAAGCTTAAATTCGGTGCTTGGTAGTGAGGCAACTCGTTCTCATCCACGCATTTAAAAGTGTCCACTTGAAAATGTTCCCCGCTAAAAATGGGCCCCACTTGTTTACTCACCCATTGAATGAGTGGATGAAAAGTGGCCACCTCACTTCCGACCACCAAATTTGGTGCTTGCTACCAAGCATACCCTCTCTCTCTCTCTCTCTCTATATATATATATATATATATATATATATATATATATATATATATATAGAGAGAGAGAGAGAGAGAGAACCCTTGTCTAACTAGAGATTTAGATAGACCAGGTCCCTAAGAACCGGCTAGCACTAAAATGCCTACACAATCAGTTGAGCGGACCCACCAATGTCAACATTGTTGAACTCCAAAATGTTAAAATTCAATGCTTGCACACATCTAAGAAGCAAGAAGCTTAAATTCTTTAAGAGACATCGATGTGTACCTTCAAAACTATATGCTGGTTCTCCAAATGTTCTTTTTATTAAGTTATTCAATGGTTGCAGCTTCCATTGTGCTTTTTCTACATGTTAGTGTGAACTGAAGATTTGCATGCTCTGTTATTTAGCATCTTTGTTGTAGATGCCTGTATCACATCTTGTCAGAAGGGGATCATATTTCTTCTTTCCTCCGAGAATTATTGTAATGTCAAAGTAATCCTTATCTGCTTGCAGGAAAGTATTCAAGAGGAGATCAGAAGACTCTTTCTGGGCCTAAGGTTGCACATAATCAACATAGCACAGTGTTCCAGTATGACTCATTGGAAAAGCCAATTCTGTGTGCGCTTTGTGGACTGAGGTCTGTACTTTATATCAAGGATTCTATGAGATTTCAATATTCGGAAATTCAACATGCAACGGCTAATTTCTCGAAAGAGAATTTCTTGGGAGAAGGTGGTTTTGGCCATGTGTATAAAGGAAAACTTCAAGATGGGCAGATAGTTGCTGCGAAGGTACGGAAAGAAGCAAGTACTCAAGGGTATTCTGAATTTTTTTCCGAAGTGCATGTCCTGAGCTTTGCACGGCACAGAAATATAGTGATGCTGATGGGTTATTGCTGCAAGGAGAACCATAACATTTTAGTGTATGAGTATATATGCAACAAATCTCTGGAATGGCATTTATTCAGTAAGTATACACTGAAATAAATATCACATAAATTTTGCTATTATATTTTCTTTTGATATTTTAATTCTGGAGCCTGTTTTCTTGTTCTGCTGAACTCAATTTCCATCGTTAACTCCATTTGTTGCCTTGCATTTACAGCTGAATCTACCGATCTACTTGAATGGCACAACAGACGTGCAATTGCTATTGGAATAGCAAAAGGACTACGCTTTTTACATGAAGAGTGTCGTGGTGGTCCAATTATTCATCGAGATCTGCGGCCAAGCAATATCTTATTAACTCATGACTTTGTCCCCATGGTATTATGTTTTGTTTTTCTCACTCTATGTCTTCATAATTGAAGTGCAATTTTAGTGAAGAAGGAATGCCATCAGGCTTATACTAACTTGTGATGTAATCAAGAGCTTAGCGTAGCATGAAAAGAAGATAATAGTTGCAAGCACAAATCAAGTTTATTTCAAATAAGGTGATTTAGCTATCGTTTTCCCATTCTTTAATTTAATATGATTGGTGAAGCTTTCAGATCTATTTTAAAAGTATTGAGCTCCTCAAGTAGAAATAAATATTTTATGCCTTGGCTGTCACTTTTAAGGCTCAGGAAACAGCAGTTGTTAAACTGAAGTTCAATAGTAATGTAAGGGATTCATCAAAAGTTTTGATATCTAAGAATATTTTTATTGTGAGATTATGAGGTTAGTATAATGACTTCAGGTACACTTATATGTTATTGATTGCTCCATCTACGTCATTGCTTTTCTTGGGAGGTATTGGGTGGGTTTTATATTTATTTATTTATTTATATTTTTAGTTTTGGGGGTGGGGGTGGGAGGGAGGATGAGTTGCATAGCCCGCACAAAGATGCCTCTAGCCATTCCCCCGAAGAAGAGTATTTGTGACTGGGGATCCCCATATTCACTCCTTGTATGGTACTTCTCTGTCATATATCAAATTAGACCGTAAGCATGTGTCCAACAGTTTTGCTGGTAGCTCTTCTGCTCGCTTTATTCCTTTAAGTTCCTTCATAAGGAAGACAATATTATGATTATTTTATGATTACATGTGTAATGCTGTTTCGTAGCAATATAATTTGACAAATTCTGATTTGTGCAGCTTGCGGACTTCGGCCTTGCAAAATGGAAGTCTGGAAATGAATCTTTCCACACAAGAGTTCTGGGCACATCAGGGTATTCTTGGTGCTAAAATGCATTTTTATATGTCTAAATGGGGTAGTCCATACACGTATTCCACACAAAGTTGTTCGTTCTCTTTCTTAATCACAGGTTTTTTTTGATGGATAATCACAGATATCTTGCTCCTGAGTATGCTGAATATGGTATTGTCTCTGTAAGGACAGATGTTTATGCATTTGGAATAGTTCTTTTTCAACTGATATCAGGGGGAATGGTACGAGATGAAAATCGACGAGAGTGCCAACATATACTGCAGTGGGTATGTTATAGAGATTTAATAACTTTTTTAAGAAAGTTATACTGGATGCTAAGTTGCATGGGTACCAGTACCACTTGTTGAAAATCATATGTATATTGATTTTTCAGGCAGAACCACTTGTTGAAAGGCTTGCACTTCATGAACTTATTGATCCTCGCCTTGGAGAAGCTTATGACACGTATGAGTTGTACCATTTGGCTAGAGCAGCATTCCTTTGTGTTAGGAGAGACCCTGAAATGCGACCAGCCATGGGGGAGGTTTGTATATAATGTTCTTGTTGAAGCTTTTGTGTTCGAATTAGTCAATCTTTCTGTTTCTGTTTAGCACAAATGCCTTCATGTTTTTTCGTACTTAAATTAATTGATAGCTAGGAAAGGGAATTTTTGATCATCACATTCCACCGCTTTTCCATCAAAATT
The DNA here is from genome assembly GCA_022839385.1 of Asparagus kiusianus. Lineage (NCBI taxonomy): Eukaryota > Viridiplantae > Streptophyta > Magnoliopsida > Asparagales > Asparagaceae > Asparagus > Asparagus kiusianus. The sequence continues at coordinate 1,091,164 of BQKN01065546.1, read as the reverse complement.
TGACAAGCCCATTGAAGATAACTCAAATTTGAGAAAGTACCGTAAATATTGATAGTAGCTCGTAATTGGCGCTCAACCTGATTCCAACTCAACATCAGCCTTACAGTAGATAGTGTCACGGGCTCATGAAATATTGTTAGTTTAAAGAATTTAAAATATACTAAATTCAACCAATTGAGTCTATCGCAAGGGAAAGAAACACCTCAACTTTAGCTGTTACTTTACTGATTACTCATTGATAATGGATGAGATTGTGGTACAAGAAAGTCCCAGTTTCAAGAATGAACTACTGTCTTTCCAAAAGAAAATATTACTTTGTATTGTTCTTTGTACGCTTAGCGGTGGAATTTTTCCAGGGAGAATGTTATATTTGGCATATGCTAGTACTGTCTCAATTTTTATAAGACAAGATAATCATACTTTCTCAATTTTTATATGACCAAAAAATAACATCCGGATTAAATTGGATATAGATCTTAATGTATGGTGTGATTCGGCATATGGAACTTGGAGCTTAACTTTTATGAACCTCGGGAATCTTCATTCAAGTTTATATAGTGCCACGTCTGGCAAGTGGAATTTGAAAAAAAAAAGTTATAAATTAAACTTTCTAGATGCTACGTGACCGATATTGCCATGTAGAATAATTTTTAAGAAAGTTTCGTTTAGAAGCGGAAAGTGGTGGAGCCTCCATTGAAAATAATAGTTCGCATTCGCATATATATAATATCAGTTTCTAAATTTTACTTTCAGTTACTTCATAGTCTGTTGGAAACAGCGCAACGCAAAATGGATTCGAATAACAAAAAGAAAGGCATATGCGAAGTTTTAGTGATAAGTATAAGAAAAGATAGGGAAATTAGAAATAGGATGGAAATACTTCTCCTTTATTATACCTATTGAAGTAAAGATAATCTCATTCCCATTGAATTTTTGTAAACTGCGGTTAAACCAACTTTTAGAGTTAGATAGCTGCAGCTTGCTAAAATTTGAGTTATCGTCAAACAGACCGAAAGTATATTCTGTGATAAGGCGATACCTGCACAAAGGCAGAATGGGACCTAACAGTTTTTAGTTAGTTATATGCTATCATCAGTTCCGGGTTCTTTTTAATCTTCTGCTGTCGATGCATATGGGAAACTGTCATTTATACCCAATTAGGTTGTGTGGGGTGGGGGGGTCGGGTCAAGGTAAACAAAACAACACGATGATATGATGCTAAGTGTGCCTTGGAATTTAGACCGAGACAGGAAACGAGTATACTATTTGGGGGTGCCCTGCCCATGTACAAAAAAAATGTTCAGGTGGGGTTGCAGGCTGTAGGCCAACACGAGCCCATTTCCATCCGTGTACCAAAAGATTCCTTACCAGCTGCAATCTAATACATCTGAAGGAACGTGTTGTGTGGCCTTCCGACGTATGCTCATCATCATGTTTATCTTAATGGATCCTAGAATTGGTTAGATTTCCATGTCTGCATCTGCGGCTTATTTACTTATAATTTATTGGAAGGATTGGTCATCGTCAATTATAGATTTGTGCTTACTTATATGTATCCAAAACCTAGTAATGTGCGAGCTTTTTGCCCTTGGAATGGAAAATAAGAATTAAGCAACCAATTAGACTCTTCGCTTACATTGTCCACAGCCCGTTTTCCAATCCGGCGTGCTCGTCAATTGGAGGGAATTCAGTTATATTATTTATTTTATTCAATTCATGCATGCTGGATACCTGATAAAATTGCTAATATGTTGATACAATCCAGGTCCTCCGCCTTCTTGAAGTGGATAACGCCCATGCTCGCGAATTAGCTTCACAGTTCATTCCTCATTTTACGAAGTGATGTAGGCAGCTGGCACCCTCCACTGTTGCCTTGAACTTTACATCCGTTAATTTGTTTGGAGGTTTAGTTTCTTTCTTTCCTTTTCTTTTTCTCTGCTTCCCGCAGTTGTACTCCTCATGCCACATTTGGATGTGCATTATCTATTTGAAAAATCTTTCTATTATCCTAGCAGCATTGGCATTTAGCTTTCCTTAGCTAAAAAGAAAGGTTTATTAGACCTAAATTATTCTTGGAAGCAGCCTAGACGGAAAATCCATCTAGGTTGCTTTTAGAACAACCTAAACAGAAACTCCGTCTAGGTTGTTCTACTTCGCAGATTTTTTTTTAAATAATCGACTGCTTGTATATTTTACATTTACATGTATATACAGATCAATATACATTTTCTGTTCATTTTACACCCATATCCAATCAAATATAATACACATAATCAATATTCCAATCCAAGCCAATATACACATCTAACAATCCAATCCCATATACGCATCCAACAATCAGTCCAACATTTATTTTAGCAAAATCTTATCTTATCCGAATATTTACGATAGGTACAATAGTTATACTAAGTCCATATAGCACTAGATGAATAAAATAGAGTACTCTTACAGATAAAAAACTGTTTAGTGCATAAAATATAAAAAAGAAATCTCACATCTCGTCGTCGTCGGCAGCGGTTCTATCCCTCATATGAAAATCACTACTGCTCCCTCCAATATCTGCTACTTGAAGGTCAAATTGATTATATTTTAGAATCATGTAAAATTTGACAATATATCAAATATGAATGATTTTTTTATACATTAGTCCTTTAAATATTCAATTTAGCATTACTTTCTTAGGATTTTCACTTTTGTGAAAATAATATGTAGCTATTGATTTTTTTGGACTGATATGCAATAGCTTCAGTTCCTTAGTATTTTCACTTTAATGAAAATAATATGCAACTATTGAATATTATGGGGACCAGTATATAATTTTTCTTGTAATTTTCTACATTTATGGGAGTAATATGTAATTACAGAAGATTTAATGAACTCATATTAACATAGTATTAACACGAAAATAAGATACATGTGCGCTGTTTTGCCTAAAGGCAATATTATCGACGCCCGAGTTTATAAGTGCTATAACTTCACCAAACATATGAGCAGGAATCACACCGGCCAAGCAACTTATGATGTAGGCCATGACCTCGTTCATTGTGCGGGCCCTCTTCACAACATTACTCATCTCCTTAGTCACCTGAACAAGATGCTCATTATAACATCTTACTTTGTGGTAAGGATGTTGTGCATGAATAATAATTTTCATCTGATAATGTAGTGCCATCAGAAGTGATTTAAGCCAAACAATATTGGAGAATATTTAGGACAAGTTTAACTTAAAGTTATATTATGAAAGTTCAAAACTTAATTGTACAATACTTGACCAATTCTTAACCAATCTGAAATTTCCTTCTTATGTTTTTCTTTCCAGAATTATTATGCGCTGCATTCTTACCGGTTATTTCATTTTTAAGCTTCTCTAGATGTCGCCTATTAGTACAATATTATAAGATTGTATTGGTAAACTAAAAGTAAATGAACATATATCATATATATTACTAATTTCATTTGTTACCTTTGGTAGTCTTGAAAAATGTCAAGATTTTTCAATACATATGCATGAACTTGCTCTAAGTGAGATCTTGGATATTTTTCACACTTCTTATCCTTAGTTATTGTCTGATATGGGGTAAAATGTCAGCTGAAAGCTTCAAATTGGCTCCTAAAGGTACACTGATTGGCTTCGTATCCATGCTAACATTAAATCGTTGTAGAACTTTCTTCAAATAAGCCACATATGTCAAACAAATTCTGTCATTCTCTTTGTTTCTGCCGATTTCCATCCCTAAAATACACTTTGCCTCACCTAAATCTTTCATCTCAAACTCCTTAGAAAGTTGTGCATTCAACTCCTCTATAGCAGACCTAGAAATAGAGGCAACCAACATGTCATCAACATAAAGCAACAAATAAATATACGCACCTCCTTTCAACTTGCGAAAATACACACAAGGATCAAACTGGCTCTAAGTGTACGAATGATCGATCATAAATCCATCAAATCGCCTATACCACTGTCGAGGAGACTGCTTCAAACCGTATAGCGATTTCTTCAACCTACAATCTCTCAACTTATCCTTCCCTGCATCTCGGAATCCTAATGGCTGAGCCATATATATTTCTTCATCAAGATCATAATGAAAAAATGTCGTTTTCACATCCAACTGATCTAACTCCAATTCATACTATGCCACCAAAGCTAGCAAAATTGAATCGAAGAGTGCTTTACCACTGGAGAGAAAACCTCATTATAATCAATACATTCCTCCTATGCATAGCCCTTCGCAACCAACCTAGCCTTAAACCTTATTGGAGTGCCTTCAATGCCCTCTTTCTTTGTGTATACCCACTTGCAACCAATCGCCTTCCACCCCTTTGGAAGCTCAACAAACTCCCATGTATCGTTCTTGTCCCATTTGGAAGCTCAACAAACTCCCATGTATCGTTCTTGTGAAGAGACTCAATCTCCTCCTACATAGCTACCTGTCATGAATCAGCATCCGAACTCTGCTCAGCCTCTCTGAATGTAGTAGGCGCCAACTTGTCGTTACTCTCCATCGGAAGTGCATATGCAACTACTGTATCAGTATACCGTTTGGCATCCGTATGTCTCTCCTCTGTCTCCGAACCACAATAAAATCCTGAACCTGAGCCATCGGTCCCTGATTCTATACATCTGTACCCATATCCTCCTCTTTGTCATCGTGCTCGCCTGGCATCACCTCAGTCGGTACTCTATTAGATACTGTACCATCTGGACAATGTGGAGCTGCATCGATCTCCACCATCCATGATATCTCCTCCGTCGGGTCGCTCTCCACTTGATGAGAGTTGGGAAGCTTCAAGAGAGAAGCCTCATCGAACGTGACGTCTCTACTCAACACAATCTTCCTATAAACTGGATCCTATAGCTTGTATCCCTTAACACCACACTTGAATCCTACAAATATGACCTTTCTAGCTTGAGGTTCTAACTTATCAGCCTTAACATAATAGTATGCAGGGCACCCAATTACCTTGAGCTGGTCATACTCGTGTGCTGGCTCTCCCGACTACATCTCCATAAGGGTTTTCCCCTCAATCGCAGATGAAGACAGCCTGTTAATGAGGTGGCTTGTATATGAAAGTGCCTCAGCCCAAAAGATCTTCTCAAAACCACTATGTGCTAATAAACATTGAACCTTCTCCAGCAAAGATCGATTTAACCTCTCTGCTACCCCATTCTGCTGCAGTGTATGACTAATTGTGAAGTATCTCTCTATGCCCTCGTCTCGACATGGCTGATAAAAGGGGTTGTTTGGGTCAGAAATTTTTGTTTTCATTGTCATCGATTCTATTACAACTTTAACCGTTATAATAAACTCAAATAAATAAAAAGTTGATCTTTTTATAAGATCTTACACAATGAAAATATAAAAATTACACTTCCTTCAAACAACACACAACAAGTTTATTTCCTGTTGCTTGCGTGAGAACTTTGCTTGTGTCGGGGACGTTAGTCCGTGGACCATCGCGGATCAGATCCGGTTGACAGAAAAGTTAATTAATGCTCTTGTTTCACAAAGAAAACAATCACAGCAGTGGTAACCTCGACCAAGCGAGATTACGACTCTTCTCGAGATCAAAACCAAGTTTGATCCGGAGGAAAGGGGGTATGGGTCTCAGATCTCTCGAAATCCACTCTTTATGCACAGGAAATCACCAAGATCTAGCTAACCCTCTCTGAAATTTGTGGCTCTTGGCTCTGCAATTCGGCAGCATCTCGCCCTCTTTGATTATAACTCGCCCCTTGTGAAAGAAAATCCTAGGCTCGTATTTATAGGCTTATGTTGTAGTATTTTCTGATAAGAACTGATGATTTGACGTTATGTACAGTCAATAACCGTTTAACCGCGTTTAGGGATAGCTTCATAGCAGTTAGGGAGGCTCTGAAACGAAAGAATCCTAAAAAACTATCAAAAAACGCGTTTTAACGTTTCTGTGCGCGAGCCACTATCTCGTGGCTCGGCACTATGCGAGCCACCATTTGGTGGTTCGCGGTCGTGCGAGCCACCACTTGCCACCGTGAGCCACCACTTGGTGGCTTGCGGCCACGCGAGTGGCTCGTACCCACGCGAGCCCTTGGCTTTTCTGATTTGTTCGGTTTGGGCTTGTTTCATCCTTTATGCGCATTCCGTCATTTTGTTGACTTGTAGCTTCACCGATTCACTTCATGCGTTTCGTTAACTTGGAGGTGGCCGATGAGCGTGTTGACCACTTGGAGCTGATCGGTGAGTACGTGGGCCACTTGGAGTTGGCCGATGAGCGTGCGGGCCACTTGGAGCTGACCGGTGACCGAGCAGGCTACTTGGTTTGCCATTCCGGTGGCCGATGAGCGTGCGTGCCACTTGACGGTGGTCGGTGATCAAGCGGGCCTCTTGGAGGTGGCTGATGAGTGTGCGGGCCACATGGAGGTGGCCGGTGAGCGCCCGAGCCACTTGGTTTGCTGTTCTGGTGGCCCATGAGCGTGCGGGCCATTTGGCGGTGACCGGTGAGCATGCAGACCACTTGGTTTGCCATTCTGGTGGTCGATGAGCGTGCGGTCCAATTAACGGTGGTCGGTGAGCATGAGGGCCACTTGGCGGTGGCCGGTGAGTGCGCGGATCATATGCAGGTGGCCGTTGAGCGCACGAACCATTTGGTTTGCCATTCTGGTGGCCGATGAACATGCAGGCCACTTGACGGTGGCCGGTGAGCACGCGTGCCACTTGATGGTGGCCGATGAGCGTGCGGACCACTTGGCGGTGGCTGGTGAGCACACGGGCCACTTGGCGATGGCCGGTGAGCACTTGGGCTACTTGGAGGTGGCTATTCCTGTAGCTTGTTACTACGTCGTTAACGGTTCGCTGATTCGCTTCATGCGCTTGTCAGCGTCAGATAATCCTCTTTGATTCGGATAACGACGTTCGTCGTATTTTCTCCGTCTCGAGCTATGTACGGACACCTATAAGCATTTTTAGACGATTATAAATAACCCCTCCAAAGTATTTCTGACTCATTCTTTTATAGAGGAGTTTGAATGCTTTGGGTCCTCAATCTTATAGAGGGACCTATGAACCGCTTCAATTCTTCACTTCTTTAGCCTTCAGTCTATTTAATATTTTGTCGAATAGATAAAGTTTTTTGGCAATGTGTTTATCGTTTGGCCGTTGTTGAAGCCTTGAACTGAAGTTGGTGTGTAAGTTTCTGAACTTAGGTTATGTCATTAAGTTGACTTTGAACTGATCATCTTTGTCAGGAGTTTGTATCTGAATGTGATTGAACTTCCCGGAATCATCCTTTAACCTAGAATTTTTCTTAGCCTTATTTTGGCAAAGTCTTCAAGCGCCGATTGGCGTTGACCTCAATTTACAACGCGTTGACCGGCGTTGACTTTCATTTGTAACGCGTTGACCGGCGTTAACACAGTTTAAGCTCTTAAGACGTTGGAGCATGGCGGTCCTAAATGCTCTGCAGGACCAACTGTTAAAGCTGATTTATCTGCATGTATGGATCTTATCCTGAAGTTATCGGATCCCTAAGTCACGAGATCAACTAATGGAGCTGGTGCGTCAATGACCCTCATATTTATAGGATTTTTAGCAAACCCTCAGCCATCAACGGGTTTGATGAGCCTTTACCCACTACTGTTTGAGTCGGGCTAGCATGAAGATTGTTTAAGTCCTGTTATGGTAATTCACCATCCAAAAACAAAGATATCAAGAAACTGCCTTTACAAGCCCTAAAGAACTATGGTCCAAAGCGCAACCAAGAACAAATCTATCAACCCACCGAACGACGAGTCATCTTTACCGACACGAAGTGCGGGATCAGTCGACACCTCATAAGCAAGACGACTCCTCAAGAGTCCGCCCACCTCATAATCAAGACGACTCCTCAAATATCTGGCTCAACCGTCTATTCGGCTGTCTCCTCGGCCAGAAGCTCACTTGACTATCTGATCGGCAAGTTATAGGGACGGCTCGAAAACCAACCCGTCTCTACTGAGAGGATAAGATCCAACTCAGCTCCCTTCAGATACACATCAATCGACACTACAACATTGATCGATCCCATCAAGATCTCAACTCTGACAAGTCGCAGGCATAAACAGTTTATTTTACTCACAAGTCACTTCCCAAATATCATTTAGACATCCTCTCATGTGCTCGAATGACTCCCTCTCAGTCGCCAGTCGGCATCTGTAAAAGTAGAGGATGACTCAGCAACCTGTCTACTCATCCCGCCATCGCCCCCTATGCATAGTCAAAGCCAATGGTTGGAATCTTAGGGCGAAGGACTATAAAAGGGAGGAAGTTAAGGTAAAGAAGGGGGATCTTCTTTTTATTCTTCTAATCTTAACTCTACAAAGAGGCTGGACCTTGGTTGAATTCAGGAGGATCGTTTTTCTCCCTCTGGATCAACTTTCTTTTAATAAATAACTTACAAAGAGTACCCCCGGATAAGGACCTCAATGGTCCCGGGGCTTTCCCTCAAACCCTACTCAAGCTCACCAGTTGACTTGACCGTTAGAGGTACCACGAGGGAAACCGAACCCACCTTCTCACGGGTTCGTTCTTCTTGTGTGTGCAGAAGAGTCAGAAATTCCAGTCCAAGGATCAGGCATAAAGGCGGCCCCATCTCTCATCCTCTCACTCTTCGTCATTAGCGGACAACTCTCATCGACTGTGTGATCTCGGACGTCAACAGTTTGGCGCCCACCATAGGGCCCACTCTCTTCTATGAGAAGACATGCCCAATCCTGAGTAGGGGCCTGATCTTGTTCATCCTTGAAAAAGAACGCTGGAATCGCACCATTCAAGCTAAACAAAGCTTGGAATCACATCATTCAAGCTAAGGAGGATTAGCCTATGGTTATGAGCCAACATTGGCGTAGCCCTCGAGGGCTTCAACAGCTTTCTGGGGAGTATTTACTAAGCAAGCCATCTACCAGAAGATGGACCCGCTATCAGAACCCCGAGAGCCCTCCTAAGAGAAGATACACCACTATGGTGCTTGTCTGGCTTGAAAATAAAGCACAAGCTTCTTATCGTAGCCACAGATGAACTCCATCTCCTGGACAGCCAAGGAGCTTGGAGACAATTCACAAAACAGAACCCCCGCCTCTAACAAGGGTTATGATTGGATCCAATATCGCTTAAGCTCCCATCGCCGATAGCTCATTCGAGCTCAAGAGCAGTGATCAAGTTTGTGGCCGGCTCCTCGGACCATCACCACCTTCAGAAGAGAGTTCCTACTTGCTAAGGATGAGATGGCGGGAAAACTCGGAGGGCCGACTGATAATCACCTCCTTAGGAAATCCAGCCTTGGCCCCCCAGCAGATATTCGAACCACCAAAATCAAAATAAAAACTGGTGGTCGAAGCATGCGACTCGCACTCTCCCTAAGAGAAGGTTCATCCATCCACAAGATGGTCTAGTCGTTGCTATCCCTAGAATCCCCAAGGAGAAACTATGATCCCATCAAATTCTAGGAGACAAAGTATCGGCGTCTGGGGTTTCACCAACAAGAAGCCCCCATTATAAAAGTTGCCTGGCCTCATCCTGTTCAAACTCCAACCTCCGAAGGCTCAATCAATAGGACGTTGGCCATATAAGGAAACCAACGGTGGAGAAGCAAGATATGTTGAAAATCACAACATCCACCATCGGCCTGCAAGGATCTTAACAAAAACTCAAGTTCAGAAAGGTCCTGGCCGATGATAACTCGACGACATCTAATGCCAAACAGCTTACCCTCAAAAGAGAGAGCAACATCCGACTCCAGGTATTCAATGACTGGCGACTTAGTGTCCTAAGTCGCACAGCAATGAAGATGGTCAATACAGCGGCAACTCGCCCTTATCAAAACAGGAATGTTTAAAGACGACAAGAAACAACCAAGAAAGTTCCGATTTGGTGACCTTGTCTCCTGCAAAAGACAACCTTCAAAATACATAGGAGCAGAGAACAAGAATTCAACGCCATTCAAACGTTAAATGTTGATAAATTGCGCTCCATGATGTAAAAATTCCAACAATTAATGAAAGTTTAACAAAAAAAAACATCAAAGACCTAGCTGACTCTTGAGGATTCTAGGCATTCGACTCCTTAGTCGAATATCAAGCCCTTGGTACCGTCTCAGGATAAACCCAAGGCACGACCCTTTGGTCGACTCCAACTGTCATCTCTCGGCATTAGGGGAAATGGAAGATCTAGTCACTTAGGCACTCGACTCCTCAGTCGATGACAAGCCCTTGGTACCTTCTCAGAATAAACCCAATGCACAACCCTTTGGTCGACTCCAATAGTCGTCTCTCGGCCTTAGGGGAAATGGAGAACCTAGTCACCTAGGCACTCGACTCCTCAGTCGATGACAAGCCTTGGGTACCTTCTCAGGATAAACCTAAGGCATAGCCCTTTGGTCGACTTCAACAGTAGTCTCTCGGTCTTAGGGGAAATGGAAGACCTAGTCACCAAGGCACTTGATGAGGCACAAACATATACCCAAAAATTGCAAGTGCATAATCAATCAAGTTATAGTATAAAAAGTTATCGATCCCATGAGGAAGGTGTATTGTAGGCGAAAATTAGAATCGATTCTTATGTTGTGTGCTTGACAATTAGGAGTGATGAAAATTATGGTTGTGGAGAGATATGAGGAATGATTGTTGTGAATATATGCAAGTGACAAGAAATTGAATTTTAGAGGAGAGAAGAAAGAATCAAAGAATAAAATAAAGAGCAAGAAAGAGAAAAATCAAGAAAAAAAAGATGGAGGGTTGCACTTAAAGAAGCGCACGACGGAACATGTGGTGCACATCAACCCGGTCCTAAACTCTGCGACCGACTTAGGAGAATGGGATATTACTGGCCAACCATGGTAAAGGATGCAGTTGACTACGCCCGACGGTGCCATACATGTCAAGTACACGCGAATTATATGCATCAGCCAGAGCATTTACACCCATCGGCAACGTCATGGCCATTTGAAACTTGGGGAATGGATATTATAGGTCATATTTTCCCGTCTTCAGTCAAATGTGACCGTTTCATTCTGGCTATCATTGATTACTTCTCATGGGCCGAAACAGTCCCGCTTAAAGAAGTAAAGATGAGCGATGTTGTCAAGTTCATTAAACACCATATCATATATCGATATGGTGTCCTAAGACGAATAGTGCATGATAATGGCCCTCAATTTGTCAGTAACACATTCATCAAATTCTATAATAAATTCGGAATTCAAGATGTTTCATCGACTGCTTATAATCCTATAGCTAACGGATTGGCTGAAGCTTTTAATAAAACCATTATCAAGATTTTGGCAAAACTAGTAAAAGTCAATAAGCAAGACTGGGACGACAAACTTGGTGAAACTCTATGGGCTTATCGTACTACTGTCCGTACGCCAACTTGAACAACCCCATATTCCTTAATATATGGGTGCGAAGCTGTCCTCCCTTTAGAAATACAAATTCCCTCTCTTCGCATCGCTCTCGCTACGGGAATGACGACAGAAGAACAACATCAACAACGCCTCGAAGAGTTAGAGATGTTAGATGAAAAGCGCTTGGAAGCTCAACAACAAATTGAATTTTACCAAGCTAGAATTTCTCGGGTTTTTGATAAAAAAGTCCGATAACGAAGCTTCAAGGAAGGAGACCTGGTTCTTGTCGTTCGGAGACCCATGTTTCTAAATTCCAAAAAGAAAGGAAAATTCCATCCCAAATGGGAAGGACCGTTTGTAATAGAAACAATCTATTCAAATTGTGCATATCGTTTGATCACTCAGGACGGCAACAAACTAATGATGCCGATAAATGGGAAGTTCCTGAAGAAATACTATCCTTAGTATGTTCAGGATAACCTATTTAAAACGGGAAGTTCCTAGAGAATCCTATATATGATATTTTTAGGATAACCTAGGATTAGTTGATTGGGTTTTATGATGGGAACTGATCATTTGAATAATTCATTCTTAATTGTTATGAAAACGATTAAGATTCTTCCACGGTGGTTATCTAATTATTTCCAAAATGATTAAGAACTTCCCACTGTGACTTTCCAAGCATTTTATGAGATAAGATTCAATAACAAAAGATAATTGATCTTTCCTCACAAAACCCCCGCAGTGCAATTGCGGGGGGGGGGGGGGGGGGGGGGGAGGTTTGATGATTCACAATCCCGCAGCATAAAATCCCTCACCGATCGGATTAATCGACGGTGGGTCCACCAAAATCCGTCATGGATTAAAATCCTTCAAACTCCCATTGTATCTAATTTTTAACACTCCCAATGTTAAAATTATGATACAGTATTCAAAAAAAAGTTCAATTTACTGATCCATAGCAATCACTAAATCCTTTTATGTCAAATCCTTTTGTTTGACACCAAAAATCCCGTCAAGTGATGTGTACAAGTTAACATTCCCATCGTTACTTGTACCCCGCTCTCATTTCTTTTTGGTCAGACTTTCCTACAGTTGGGACCAAAGCAAAAATCCCCTCTCGATTCCTTTCATGAACGATAGGTTCACTTTCAAAACTGAGACTCCTTTTTGACAAACGAAAGGGTTTCAATTCCATTTGAACAATTTAGCCTTTTGAAGGTAGAATTGTCTTAACTCCCATTTGGTCAAACCTTACTACAGTTAGGACCAAAACCAAAATCTCCTCTCGATTCATTCCACGAACGAAAGGTCCACTTTCAAGTTGAGTAATCAAACCTTTGACAAGTAGGATTATTCAAACCCATCCAGATTCTCTAAGTGGAAATCCTACTTTGAGTCTCTTTTGCATCAGGAGATAAAATATAAAATTCTTCCTCTCCGATTTTGGGTTCATCTCTACCAACAAATAAGAGACCAGTAGATAGAATATAAAATTCTTCCTCTCCAATTTTAGGTTCATCTCTATCAACAAACAAGAGATCATGAGATAGAATATAAAATTCTCCCTCTCCGATTTTGGGTTCATCTCTACCAACAAATAAGAGACCAGGAGATAGAATATAAAATTCTTCTTCTCCGATTTTAAGTTTATTTTCCTAGCAAGAAAATATAATCTACTTATATTTTCGAATCCATGCTTCCCACACATGGGGGACGTTATCTCAATCCCTTATTAGAGATAAGCCTACATCTAACACATGTAGCCTACATATTCATCATTGTAGTTTAAAGCCTAAAAAAATTTAATTCTTTTAGCATAACGTTATATGTGAAACGGATCTGGATAATTCACATACAAAACCCGACTCAAACGGTAGTTGGTAAAGGCACATCAAATCCGTTGATGGCTGAGGATTTGCCAAAAATCCTATAAGTATTATGGTTGTTTATTCTAAAAAAAAGAATGAGTAATCATAATAAAATTTCAATAGGCAAAAAGAGAATTCACTATATTCATCAAAAGTATTCAAACAAAATTACGAGTTCTCAAATTACAATAGCTTATAATGACGAATTTGATCCTCAAGTTGGGAGAGCTCTGTCGCATAAGCCTGTTCAAGTTCAGATACCAAGTTAGCTTTAAAAGCTTCTTCGTCAACATTTTGAAGTCCGGCGATCTCTTGTTCTTTTTTGGCGAGTATCTTGTCTTGAAGATTTAGCTGTTGAAATATGCTCGCCTCAACTTGAGTTACCTCTGCCAGATCGGATTCCAAAATCTCCTGAGCATCCTCAGCCTTCGCTAGTTGCTCTTTCAAGCGGACTATCTCGGCTCGACCCGATTCTATGTTCCAACGCAGGTCGACCTTGGCTTGTGTCTTCTTGGCTACGCTCACCCTAAGTTGACTAATGCAAGCTCTTAACTTTTGAAGTTGTAATTCGGCCAACTTTTGAGAATCACGCCACGCCTGTAGCATCGATTCCATTCGAGAAGTGATATAAGAGGGTACACCTTTGGTACGGAGATACTTCAAAAGTTTAGCTTGTTGTTTGAGGTCGGCCAAATAGGCGTCGATCGAATCAGCCAATTCATTATATCCTTCTTCTCCGATCCCCGATGTATAGCGATCAAGAGATCTCTTAAAGTTCTCAAAATGCGATCCATTGAAGAGAATTCGATCGACCATAGCGTTCAAAAAGGAAATGAAGCCTTGAAGATCGGAACAAATGACAGCTTTGTCCGGGTCTTCGTCTGCTAATAACGCTTGGATGGAGTCATACAATGTCGAAGAAGGAGCTGCAATGAGAACAAATAAAGTCAATACAAAACACATATGCGCGTACATAGCAACGAACAGAAGTATACCAAGTTTAACGGAAGATTCCACGACTTGGTTACCTTGGCTTGTCGATACCGGGGCAGGCTCTACAACAATAGGAGTTTGTTCAGGAATGATACTTGTTGGTATACCTGCTACGTCAGACGATTGTTCAATTGAGACCTCTGATGGCTTTGGGTCCAGGTCAACAAGTTTCTTCGAAGACGATTCTACAAACAAGAGAGTTACAATGAGTATGTTGGAATATTGATCTGAAGTTTAAAACAAGCAATTAATAAAACTCACCAACTCTAGACGCAACAGCTGTCGACGTACCAACTTCTTCGGTTGGTCTCGCTTTTGTTACGACGGGACTAACTTGGGGAGTGGCAGTAGCTTCTATCATCATCGGGTCTAAAGGAGTAAGAGGTTAAGATTCAAGAATTGATTATTGAAGGTCAACTTCGGTTCCTACCCACGACAAGAAGTCACGACCCTCGGGTTGATCAGATGTTCTGGCAATTATAGCAGTATTGGTTTCAGTAGCTGGTCCTCTAATTCGAACACTTATATGATTATTCAAAGTTAAACAATAAGAAATAATGAAGATTATAGAATAAAAGCTTCTACCTTCAGAGGAACCCGCTTCAGCTGAACCAACTCCAACAGTTGGTCCTGTAGCTGCACCAGGAGTTTCCCCGGATAATAAATCAGAGATATACTGATGGTCGTCCTCTGAGAGATCAAGATTGAGATTGTGCTCGTTAAAATCCTCGACCTCAGCAGCATGAGTGGTTTCTCCTCCAGCTGGTTCATTCATTGTGGTATCTACAGAATATGTTGGATCATAAATAACATATATATTTATATGAACTTGTACAAAATGGAGATTAGTCTTACCTTCATTGACTAGGATGGATTCGATGGCTCCACTACTTGTACCCGCTTCTTTTGGTTTAACTAAGAGAAGATAACGTACACAGGTCATTAGAAGAGGTACGCTTTCCGACTCATTTATCTTTCGGAATTTCCCTCCAAATAGAGAAATACTCGTACCTACGCTGGGAGCCGATAGATCAACGTCAGAAGTTGTTTGAACACCAGCAGTTTCGTCATTAAGCGCGTCATGCATTTGTTGAACGAAGCTGGGTTCTTCAGTGTCCGTACTACCGGGAGAATCAGTGTCAGCCTGAAATTCTCCTTCTTCTTGACTCCCTACAGAAATTGAGTACAAGATAAGTTCGAATATTTAGAAACATGAGAACAGTAAATTGAAAATAAAGATGTTACCTTGTTCGTCTGAAGGAACACTATGGGCGGATGTTTCCTCTAAAGCAGGAAGAGAAATACGTGGTCGTGATGCAACCTTCTTCCTTCTTTTCAGTGGACGCGCTTTACCTAGAGCCCCAGATCTTTCGTGACGATACTTGGTGTGTAACTCAGTTCTGGGAGGAACTTGAGTTTGAGCTTGAGTTGAGGATTGTGATCTTTGCCTGTGAGCAAGAGGCATTGTATCTTCTTCTTCCTCTTCCTCTCCACTAAGGACCTCTACCGTCATCCGATTGGGATGTGTCATGACGACTCTCTCCCTCCTTCTTTTCAGAGCGTCTTGGGGTCGAGCTGGATCAGCATGATGAGCCCTGCGAGCAACAGAAGGGTTTACATATCCTCTTTCGAAGAAAAAATCGGGGAGACCGGTCGTTTCTTCTTCAGTTTTCTCGCCAACCTCGTCTTTTGTTCCTTCAGAACTTGATCCAGTCTCATCCGCCTCCTCAGAAGTTTCGGTTTCATCAGTCTCAAACTCTTCTTCGCTATCAGCTGGACGAGCAGGTTCTTTCCCCTTTCTGGACGACTCGGCGGCTTCTTTCCCTCGATTTGAAAGCACAGTGTCATGGACTATCTCTGTGGCACGCCGAGAGGCTATTTCCTCCTCTAATTCAGATATCCTCCTCTTTCGAGTGATGGCATTGGCAGCTATCAGCCACTTGCAGTAGAGGAAGGTCATCTGCAGAAGAGGCGTCTCCAAAGGGAGATCAAACTCAGCATTCGTGCAACCGATGATGCTCCAAAACCATGCTCTTGCCCCATCTATAAGTCCATCTCGAACTCTAAGTTAACGATTCGGGTTGCCGACATACAGTTGAACATAGCCGAATTGACGAGCAAACCGGCATGGAAAGTAAGACTCGATATGACAGACATCCTTCACCCTGAATACCAGATAACCAGGTCGGATGTTCATCAGCCATCTGAAGCAGCCGACGTCCAAAGCCGTGCGATTCTGTCTTGGTTCTTTAGTATCCAATAAAGTCGTGTTGTAAGTCCCGGAGAAATGAGGGAAACAAGGAAAGAACTCCCAACATTTATGGACTTTAAATTGCCTAGATATATCCAGCCACCGATGTTTGACCCACTTACAACCTTCAAGAGTCTGCAGTAGCGGAAGACTTGGATCCACAATCTCAGGAGCCTGCATCAAATCTGGACGGTGAAGTACCAACTAGGTCATCAAATAAGTATACGATAATTCCAGCTTCGGTACCGATATTCCAGCGGAGGGCTTCTTCCCCTCTTGAGTAAACACGGAGGCCAATTGTCGTAATCCACTGTGAATATCAGCTACCATTGTAGGAAGCAAGGATAATCTACGACCTGTGGCTAAGTGAACGGTCAGATATAACACTTCAATCGGCATAGCCTCGGAGTGTTGGTGGGGGACGACGCATCTCTTCAGCCATATGGCGACAAAGCCGGCTAGTAGAGTGGTTGAGTTGATCGGAACACCAGCCTGCCACAAATAAGAACGTAATTTAGTACCGTGAGGAAAGCCGCCTTCTGAACGGGAGGTGTAAGACTATGCATTTGTTCTCTCCAGCAATCGGTTGATCTCATTCGGAGTCAAGGGAGATAGTTCACACACAGGATCTGAACGGCTCTCAAGATTCTTAAACAGATAATCTGCGAATTGCTTCAAGCTAATCTGGGGAGATCTCTTCTTAGCTTTAGTCTCCATTTCAGCCATAGCTATATGGTAATGGCATGTCAGCTCCTATAAGGTACCATAGGTCACGGCCGACCGATCCTTCATCCTGTTTAACTGATTGACCGTTGGGAAGAATTCTTGATACGGAACATCACCTATAGGCAGTCCCGATACCTTCATCATCTCATGCAGTGGCAGTCCAAGCTCCCCGTTTTTGGTGAAGAAAGTATTAGTGTCAGGATTATAGATTTCGAACAAAGCAAAGAAATGATCCACACTGATCTGTAGGCCATACATGCTGGCTTGAATCGGAACTGATAACCCTAATATCTGCTAATTCTCGCCCCTAGCGGTTCAATACATATGGAGTCATTTTCCTCCACCACTTGTCTCCAAAATAGTGAACCCATCCATAACATTTGAGCTTCTTAATGGGAAGTTTTCTTCTCAACGCAGCTAATCTATTCTTTACAGTGTTCGCCTGTGCCGCCTTCTCATTTTGAGGTAGATTATCTTGACCTAATATACCAGGGTGAAGTCCTCGCACAGAAGCTCTGTCGCTAGAACCTGGGGTAGTCTCTCTACCAATGAAACCATAGTGAACACGCTCGTGGTTTTCCGTCAATCTCCAAAATATCTCCCGATCGACCGCCAGGTTTCCGAACTTAAAAAGGGAATGATCCCTAGGAATCCAGGGTAGATATAAGAATGACGACCCACTCCCATGCAACCACTGTGCAGATCTGTAAGAAATAAATTTTCGGTCCTTTACAGAATCACCAAATAGGAAATCTGGCTTCCTCACACACTGGTTTGAGTCCTGTTCTGAAATTAAAGTCACGTCCGTGATCAACCATCGCAGAACACGACAACTACCTCGTCGTATCAACTTCATTGCTCCTTCGCTATAATCCGAGTTGAACTGGGGAGCTGACTCAACTAATGGGATTCCTTCATAGTAAGAGTGGGTGGCACTACTTTGACCCATGACCTCACTAGCGGGGAAGATTATAGAAGAAAAATGAACAGACAATGAAGAAGTACACATAAATTATGTAAGAATAGTCCTAAAATTTTAGAGAAGGCGGTGTATCTTAATCCATAAGATAGAATCACGATCTCATAACAGGTGTGACGATTTTCATTTACCACACGTGTAAAATAGATATACGTTACTATGCACGAGCATTATAACGGCATATCGGAACCTTTCAAAATACGTGGAATAATATGAAATCTCCCCTGTATACTCTGAAGTGTGTCTTGTCCAAGCAAAATAAATACTTTCCAGCATCGACCCCCTCAATGGAGGATACTGCCTCTTCCCGAATGCATCTCAAAGAATGACAAATGAGGGTTTACATACAAAAGTGGAGTTGATAAGACGTAATTTTTTTAAAAACCAAAGAAGGGTGAAAGAAGTGTACCCCCGTAAGAAGCGGCAGCAAGATCAACCCCCTCGTTAGTTTGGGAAGCCGAACGGCCTCGGGGAACTTGAGATCTTCTCAGCGACATAATAGGAATATGATCTCTGTTGAAATCCTACAAGAAAGTTAGGGTTTTGGGGGTTAGAATCGACAAAGATATCACCAAATAATCCAAAAGACTGCATGCATGGAGAAGAAGCAAAGAAAGTTGAAATTTTAAAACAAATTTCAAGGAGAACAAACCTGAAGAAAACCCTTCAAACTTCGAGTGAGATCTCCCCAAACAAGAGCCCTACACAAATCAGAAACAAAGAGAGGAAGAAGAGGCGGAAAACTTGCCGAAAATCACCAGAAAATCGCCCAAAAGTCGCTGAAATTTCGACGTTAAAAGCCCTCGGAAAACCCTAAGTCAGGGTTTTATACCCCCGACTCGACCAACCGAGACAGCCTGAGCTGTGTCTACGCTATCTCGCTGAGTGAGACAGTATTGATTGTCTCGCCGCGCGAGATAGCATGAGCTGTCTCGCAGCGCGAGACAGTCTACGCTGTCTTGCTAAGCGAGACAGTGACGATTGTCTCAGGCAAAATATTCAATCTGATGGATCTTGATCCGTATACGACACATGTGGATACTCCAATGGGTACACGAGTCTAAACTGTTTTCATACCCTCGACAGGAAGTTTCTGAAGAATATCACTCAGAATATTCTTAAGGATAACCTGACTATCTCCTAACGGGTACATGGGGTTAAACTGGTTCCTAAAAACTCCGAAGAGTACATGAGTATAAACTGTGTTCTTATGAAGACTGATGCGTTGATAATCAATCCAATATCGATTTGGCAACAAAGCTGAATTCACAAGTCAAAATTTCAACTTCAGTTCAAGATCTCGACAACGGTCAAGCGATAAACGTAGTACTAGAAAGATCTTAGCTATTCTACAAAGCACTGAATAGACTAAAAGATGAAGAGGTCAAGAGTTGAAGCCATTTACGGGTCCTTCTACACGATCTACTCAACCAAGTATTGAAGGGATCGTAAGTAAGATCTGTCTTATCCAAAGTATCCCAGACTCCTCTATAAAGGAACGAGTCTGAAATATTTGGAGGGGGTATCTGTAGGCGTCTAAAAATATTGATAGATATCCAAATACAGCTCAAGGCAAAGAGAAGATTATCTAAAGATCACAAGAAATGGCCTCACGCTGTCTCGAAAAGATCAAAACAGTGTGGACTGTCTTGCACGTGAGATAGTATGGACTGTCACGCCACGCGAGACAGTGTTGCCTGCCTCGTACACTAGACAGTGTCGACTATCTCTCATGCGAGACAGTGTGGACTGTCTCGCGCGTAAGACAACTTTGAAATGTTCAGAAACTGCTGAAATGACGGCATGACATGTGGCCAACAACTGTCCAGGAACGCGGGAGACATCGTGGGCGAGAATCACGTTGATAACTGTCAAAGTAACGGAGTTTAGAACGTGAGAAGGAAGTTACAGAAGAAAATGACAGGCAGTTTGAGCTTTCCGAGATAGTCATGGCTGTCTCGGAAGCCGAGACAGTCATAACTATCTCGACCGTCGAGACAGACAAGACTGTCTCGCAGGAAAAATTTCTTCATGGCGTTGTATTTTTAGTTAAGTGTTCCCATGGGCTATAAATACCCTCCTAGGACCATTACTGACAGATATACGAGCATAGAGAGCAGATAGACCAGAATACTTGAGTTTTTTAGCGATTCCTTAAGATTTGAGCTTTGACTTGATCTTGAGAAGAGTATTCATCTTACGTTGATAAGATATTCACTAATTTTATTCTTGCTTCTAAACGAAGGAAGAATACCCAAAGTCTTCACAATTCGATCAGAATCTGTGAATCGGTGGTCCACGAGCCAACGCACTCCCGGCACAGGCAAAGTCCCACAAAAGTAAAAATCGATAAATAATTTTTGTGTTATTTTCTAGAAAGTTATAATTTTATTTTTTTGTAATTCGTTGTAAGCGACTGAAGTTTTAATAGATTTAACAATGAAACGAACTTTCGACGAAAACATTAAGAATTTCCCACATCTTCATTGCAGACGTTACCCCAACCACATCATATTTCAACTCTTATTCCAAACATGGCTTAATCACCCCACAAGCGTTCCTATTCATCTTTTCCCATACCGCCTCTTCATATTTTGGTGGCCTCTCATGGACCATGATGGTCTCCTTTAAATTCTGAGCATTGAGCGCATCATGTACGTCGCTCATCCACAAATCAAAATTGATATTGCCGTTATATTTAACCACACTAATTTTAGTGTTCTGAAAACCAACTTGAACTGTACCCGCCATCTTGCTACTTTCACCAACTTCTTCACCCATACTCACAAACTCCAAATTGTAGAGGAAAATTCAAACTTGATAGAATTTAGAAGTTTCCCAACTGAATCCTAGAACAGATTCCAAAATAGATCTCCTAACCACACAAGGAAAGCGAAATTTTCAACGACAACTCCAAACACTATCTCCATCGAAGCCTAGAACTCCAAGAACCAAGTTTCCACGACGAATTTTCCTCCACCTAATACTAAAACCCTAGATCTAAAATCTGAGCTCTGATACCAATTATTGCGCGCCTTTACGGAAATGTGCTCGATAACCAAATGAATTCGTAAGCACGAGAGAAGATAACCAAACACAAAGATATACGTGGTTCGACAATTTGCCTACGTCCACGAGAAGAGGATGGGGAAATTCCACTAAATCAAGGAGAATACAAAGGGTTATAATCTCACAAAATCACTCAAATAAACCCTAAACCAAATCTCTCAACTTGCTCACAAGTTCTCCTTCTTAATATGCTCAATACAATCTCAAATCTCTGATTAATAACTCTAAAAAATCGTGTACCTATTTATATCAAAATAGAAACCCAAACGAAATTCAAACAAGAAACCAAACTGTGCAAAAAAACCCTCCATAAGTCGACTTAACAGTGGCCATAAGTCGACTTGACGGGGCCATAATCAACAACTAGAGAACAGAACGTAAGTCGACTTAACACACTGATAAGTCGACTTGCCAGAGCCCAAAAAAATTTCAGAATAGAACGTAAGTTGACTCGTGCACAGACACAAGTCGACTTACCATAAGTCGACTTATGCATGTGCATGAGTCGACTTATGACAAAAAAACTAGATTTTTCTGAGTTTCTCCACACGACTAACATGAAGCAATCGAACCCATCAGGCACCGCTCCTTTCTCTAAGAAATCATCAAAATCTTGCACATGTCTAAAGCTCTCCCTTCTCTACAAAGCCCATTGATCAAAATCTCACATGTCGCTACCGAAAACTATTCGAGCTACCGATGAGGATGTTAAAAGTGTACTCATCGAGCTTGACTTGATCTTGGATCATGGCGTGGTTCCATTGTAGAGCTTGTTGGTGTTGGTTGTGTTAGGCAAAGGCGGAGATGAGGAGGTTGTAGAGGGAGGGGGCGGGTTGAGAGTCAATGGAGGATTTGAAGAGGTTGAAGGTATGGGACGCGTCGAAGAGGCGATAGGAGCGGAGGAGGGAGAAGAGGGTGAGGTGGAGGAGGAGGAAGGGGATTGAGGGGTTCGGGTTTAGACTTGAAGCTCATTTATAACGCTGGAAGGCATGCTGGCAGTCACGTTCGCACCACGTGAGGCGTCACGTGAGAAATTTCGCCAAAAATTTGGGTCCGGTGAAATTTGAGGCTCATTTGTCGCTGGAGAAAAAATAACATACCAATATGTCATCAGAAAAAATATATATCAAACTGTCACTAAAGGTAAACCAAATATACCAATTCCGTATTTTTGCCCATGATTTAATGAACCAATGCTCAACTTTTCACCCCTTATTCACCCAGCCCCTAACTTGATTAAAAATTTACCCACAAATGGGGGCCAAACTTTAATCTT
Organism: Asparagus kiusianus; assembly: GCA_022839385.1. NCBI lineage: Eukaryota > Viridiplantae > Streptophyta > Magnoliopsida > Asparagales > Asparagaceae > Asparagus > Asparagus kiusianus. The sequence goes on along the minus strand of BQKN01065546.1, from coordinate 1,068,644 downwards.
GGTGAAATTTTAGAAGTATAAAAAACATAAGTCAAGATGGGATAATGTTTAAAAGGGTAACCTTTATCCTCCTTTATCCATGTACTAAACAGGCCCTAAACCTTGTTTGCTGTGGCCAAAAACTTCATAGATGACGTGAATCATTACCCTAGCAAACTTGGGAGAAATCTACTACTTTTAACATAAAAGCAAAGTCCTAAAACTGTTTATGCAATAGGAGATACTATTCAGGTAAAAATCTCATCAAACTATTAGATATACTGTTTATGCTATAGTATAAGTTTTAGTCTTAGAGCAATGGTTGGTGTGTCATTGAATTTTTTTATTTATAAAACACTGCTTATGTTCTAGTAAATGTTGTTTGAACTTTAGACACACTTTATGCTACGGTAAAAGTTTTGGCAATTTATCCGTTGTTGAAGGTGAAGTAAAAATTTTTAACCTTGAAAATACTATTCGTATCTAACTTTTTTCTTACAAATGATGATGTTAACCTTTATCAAATATTTCACAAATATAAATCTTTTATTTTTCTATTAGAGAAAATTGATAAAAATTTACTAATTGGTATATTATTTTATTAACCGCTTTGAAGATTCACTCTGTAAAAAATAATTAAAATATTTATTGTTGAAAGTTTTTATAAATAATTGTATTTAAAAATTATATTATCAATTCTTAATAAAATAATGAATGCTGTAGCGCGCGGCTTAATACTACTTGTGCGAAAGTGCTGCAACCTTTTAAGAAAGAAGCAATGTTTTAGCTCATCATGTTCTTGTTTACAATCTGTGGCCTTCGCTTGGCCTCTCTCTCACTCTCACTCTCTCTCCGCTCTTTTATTCTGTCCAATCATGCACAAAAGTGACTTAAGAAACCCTAGGGAGTAGTGATACATCAAGTATATATGTGGGTCCCACGAGCCCCATGCAGAAAGACGGCAAGTTGAGTAGCGAAGATGAACTTGGACTCACTCCGTTACATTCGTTCACTTTGGTCTTATCTCAACCATAGAAAGAATTTCAGAGTAAGGAGTACAAGCCTATAAGAACAACTTTCATGTGAGTGGATTGTTCTAATCTATAAAATGAGACAGTACGATTCTCACTTGTCCCTCTGTTTTCTACATATAGATTAGAGAAGTTAGCTTGTATGTGAATTGTTCTGATGAATTTGTGCTCTTAATTAACATCATGAGAAAAGTTCAGTATCCGACAGAGGAATGTATAACTAAGTAAAGAATAAATATTTTTTATTTGTGTTTTTTACTTTTTAACAAGTCGGATTACTTATGTAATTAGCTATTCTTCTCTTCAATTCCATTCTCTCTTATTTTCCTCCGGTCTAGTCATGTATACTTGTTAGTAGAAAATAAAGAGCACAAATCTTATCAGAACCTTCCACACGGTGCGGGAGATTCTGAGCCATAATCGTAAAAAACATGGGGACAGTTATGTCAGTTCATTGCCTTCTCCTGTGGCTATTAAAACCCCTCACCGTGTGGTGTTCTGATAGAATCAAAAGTTAAAAAGAAAACTCTAGAAACTCATCAACCATGTGGATCTCACAAAGCCCCACATAGAAAGACGCGGGGATGAATTTAGACTCAGTCATGCATTCTATTCATTCATTTAACTTTTCCTCAATAATAGAAGTTTATGATATGTCTATCTAATTAAGAAATACACATTCTATTAGAACACCTCTCGTGTGAGTGATTTGGTCTGATACATAAAAGGAGACCGTAAAATTTCCAAACCACATCTCTGTTTTCTCTTTGTGGTTTAGAAGAGTCCATGTTGTGTAGAATTTGTACTCTTAATTAAATAAGATTATGAGTTGTTAAAGTAAGAGAGAGAGAATCTTGGGTAAATATCCCTTGAATTGAATATTGAGTGTGCACATATATTTATACAAGTAGAGGAGTATGAGGTTTGTTTTCCCAAGCAATGTGGGACTAAAACCCACTACAATACACTATTATCAA